>CM061141.1:287988382-288156544 GCA_030789695.1 Scilla litardierei
TCTCCAATGCAACTTGCATATGGAATGCCACCGAACATTTCTCTTCGGCGAATCTTCGGTCCGCAGTTTAAATCACCATCGCCCTAACACAGAGGACAAATATGGGTCCTCAACGTCGCCTAGGTATCTATGAAGGGTTTGACTCACCCTCAATGAAAAGACACCTAGAACCCCAAACGGGGGAACGTATTTAAGGCACATCTTGAAGACTGTGATCTCGATGAGACGAGTTTCCCAAAAATAGGCCCAGATACTGGAAAATCTGGCGCGAAGCAAATTATAGCGTGGGATACAAAAAGTTTGACCCAATATGATCCGGTAACAATACAATGTGTAGAAGAGATCCCGAAGATCCTCCACATACAGAACACTGTTCACCAATTACCGGAATCATTTATTGACAACCGGAAGATTGTCAGATCACACATCCCTGCTGCAAAAACTCCAGCTAGGATTGACATCCCCGAGAATGGATGCAATCCACCAGCAGCAGAAGTGGCTGATCCTTAACAGAAAAGAGGTAGACCACCAGGCTCCAAGGACATAAACTCCTGGAGACCTTAAGACAATACTACCACAGGCAAAAGAGCTCCTGTCCACACCATCACCCTTCCCGAAATCCACTGCAGAGGAATTGCCGGGAAAAAGTGAAATTAAGTAAATGTTGTACGTACTGGGGAGGTGTTGGATAGATAGAACATAAATTGTCGACAAATGTATTCACGCATCATATTGCCATATACATCGCAAAAGCGATGATGTTCGTAAATTATCGTTCCACACTCCGTTGCTAGAAGGCAAACGTAGAGATTGGTCAAAAATGCGGAACGTGGCAATAAAAGATGAGCTGGACTCACTTATGAAACGTGAAATGTTCGGACCTGAAGTCCTGACACCAAAAAGGTGTCAAACCTATGGATAAAACAAAGTATTGCACACATAAGAAAAATAAATACAAAATCTTATGCTATAAGGTACAACCTATAGCCCAAGGAAATTTCGCTGAAACTAGGGATCGAACAAACTCAAATGAGCATGTCTCATAAATGATGCATCAGTCTCCCTATGTTATCAAAAGCGAATACCTTACGATTTGGCGAAGGAAAATTATGGATATGCTGTTATTGGATGTTGTGACAGCATACCTTCGTGGATATCTGGTAAAGATAATTTCCACATTTCCTTAAAAATGCCTGAATAGACTTCGGGACGTCTATTCAAATGAAGAAAAACAATAAGTATAATAAATAAATGTACAACCAAGAGAATCATTTGACAAGTCAATGATTCCTACTGAAGGTTGTCTTTGCATCTGTGCAAAGAACATGATTAGAGATCATAGTTGGAGACAACTAAAATCTCACCGGATCTCCTGAAGAGAAAACCGAACTACATGAACAAGCCTGACTTTTAAACATGAAATAAAAAGACCTAGGAAAATATAAAGTCATGGCTCATAGAATCCTGTTACAAACACCCAGAAGTGCGTTGGAGAAATTAAAAGGACCATTGTCATCCAAAGTACACCTACGGTGGTACACTTACTGGATGAACAAAAAGAACCCTTCCGATCGCTGGAAGAGGGGGATGATATAACTGGTCCTAAAGTCCCTTATCTTAGTGCAATCATGCACTCCTGGCTAACTGCATGTGTCCCGGTATAGCAATTGCAGTAAACTCATTAGCCAGAGATAGTTGGCACCTAAAAAGGGCCATTATACCTGAGTTAAGCCTTCTGCGCTTTCTCCAAGGGTCGAAATATTTGGACTTACAAAATGTAGTAGCATCCTCCAATGTTTATGCGAATGCAGGTTACAGGTCCGATCCTTATACTGAGAAATCACAGAACATGTACCAACAGTGGGATGACCATCTACTGCAAATATGCAAAGCAACATATGAAGGCAACATCATCCTATCATTCTGAGATCCTCACCATTCCAGAATCACATCAATGGTGTATTTAAGGGCGCCTGGTGGTACATCACATCCCAGTGACGACTGGGATAGAGGCTGGTTCTGTGGAGCTGACCATAAAGTCTGAAGACCACATCAGAGGCGACGAAACTTAGCACACCTCTCCAGAGTTTCTGGATTCAGCAACTGCTTGATGGTGATAAAATTTGTAATTTGTGTACATTTTCGGAATATTGTAAATAGGAGTGATGAGATAAGCCTAAGAGATCTGAAAGCCTAAGAGCTTTTACAGATCAGGGGGAGTTGAGGGAATTTGTACTCTTTTCACTTAGCTATTGTTTTTCCCACTGGCTTTTCCATAGCCAAAGGTTTTAACGAGGCAAATCAAATCAACTCTGGATCCCGAAGTATCCACCCCTCTGTGACGCTCAGAATCCAGAAGTATTCATGAGCAGAGTCACTTGTACAAATCAGGGGGAGCTAAAGAGTGTTTGCACTCTTTTTCCTTAACTATGGGTTTTCCCACTGGGTTTTCCATAGCTAAAGGTTTTAACGAGGCAAATCTCACCAACTCGGGATCCTGAAGTATCCACCCCATGTGAGACTCTTCTACGCTCAGAATCCTGAAGCATTCACGAGAAAAGTCCACACCTATGGCTGGATAAGGGGGAGTGTTGTGAACGGCTATTTAACCGTAGTTGGGTGAGATTCTGGGCTATCCTAGAGATAGGCACATATCATTGTAAGCCCATATTTGTATTCTCCCAATTCCCTATAAATAAAGAGCTGGGGGCTCCTCCCCCAGTAGTTGATTCATAACAAACAATAATTTTTTATTCAGCCATGTCTTTTTTCATTCGGCACATGTCCTATAATCTTCTAACATGCCAAATATGAAAAGAACCAAGTCTTGTAATTCAAGGGATTTGTCAGGCAAAAGATCAAACAGGTTCTGTGCATGAAAGTGTAAGACCTCAAATTACCAAAAAAATATCAATAACAAAAGGATTCAAGCTTTCCAACAAAAATTTGATCAAAAAACCATCTCTAACCTGGAAACAACCTCTGAAGCTCCAACCGAAGCTCCAGATGCACTTGGGTCCTAGAAAATGTGAAGGATCGCTTAAAAAGACGGAGCTAAAAAAGCTTGCTGCAGAAGGATCGCTCCAGATGAACTTGGCTCTTGCTCTTGATGAAAAAAAGCTCCCGAATCATCGAGATAGGCGATTGAGGGTTTGAGGGAAAGGAAAAAGGCTGGAGATATTGATTTTGTGCATGATCCGGAGTTTAAAGATGAAGAGGCAGGAGGTTTGTGCGTCATCTGAGGTTGAGGATGAGATATTGAGTCCCCTCCCCCAATTTTGAATTCCCCCTAATTTTAATGGATGTGTTTCAATTTTGAGTTCCCCCCATCAAGAACGATATTTGAAAATTATGGCTGCGTTTCAATTTTTTCTCTATCACGATGTTGCCTGTGGGACCCACGCACCTACGTGGCTTCATAATGGCCCTTCCCTAGAGTAAATCCAGGCCGTTCTTGGTGACTGTGACAAACAAAACATGACTGGACTTATGACTGGGACAAAATTCAAAATATGCTCTCTTTTATATTATATATATATATATATATATATATATATATATATATATATATATTCTATATTTGAGGACCTTTTTTGAATTTTGTCCCAGTCATCAGTTTGTTTGTCCCAGTCATCAAGAATGTCCCAGTCATCAAGAATGCGTGTCAAAAATGTGTGTGTGAGAAAAAATTTGAACTGCCCACGCTTTTTCAGGCACGTTGGGAGCAGAGAACTCACAAATATCTGTAAAATTGGGGGGATCTCGAAATTTTGGGGGGAAACTCATCTCGCTTCCTTAACCCCTTCATCCTTACTACCATTCAAAGAGAGGGGGAAGATCACGACATGGGGTGCTCGGGATGGGAGAGATGAGCGTGGCGGAGGCGATGAGGGGATGGGAGAGACTGAGCCCTAGCACGATGGATTAGGCTGAATCCTGGCTCGACAAGGACATCCGAAGGGAGATCCATGATCAGAGAGTCCATTCAAAGCTGGATCTTGATCGGAGGCCATTCAAAGGTATTGATGGATGATGCTTTCTTCTGTATTGTGCTTTTTGGGTAATAACCAAAACTAACCCCTAGATTTACTTCCAGCCCTTTTCTAGAACTTGATTTGCAAATGAATGCAACACTTTTGGTCGGGGTGGGATCTTTTGAGTTCTTGATGACTGAATGAGGTATGCAAAGTTCCCTTAGTTTTCTAATCATCAGTTTTAATTAGCATTACAGTTTTGTTTTTACTAAATTGTTTGACTATAGATTGTTTTTGCTATCAGAAGTCTATTTTTTGAAATATTTAAATGATTTCTGGCAAACCCATCAATGGGTTTTTGATTTGTTCTTGATTGAAACCTGCAAATGGGATAAATTCTGTTTTTTATCAGCACCCAGCTAAATCTTTTGTCCGTGCAGTTAATAATTCAGTTTCCAAGTTCTCTTTAATTATAAATCCATCTTTCTTCATAATTTGCTGTAAAGTGCATGTATTCAGTTCATATATTTGTTTTTGAATGCTTTTTTTCATCATGCACATCAAAAGAATCAGTTAAGTACAATTGGTAATGGTGATGAATATGAAGGTATTGCAATCCTTTTGCAAATAATTACATCGATTGTTTCTCATCAAGCTGACATTTTTAATTGTTTGTTTAGACTTTTAGAAGAGGTGAGGGAAATGTAGGAAAAGGCTCAATGGTTTCTCCTTTGTTAACTGGATTATTTGAAAAAAAATTGAACTTTGTTTGCAGATAAGGGATTAAGTTACAGCAGTCAGTTTGATTTGTGCATGGATAATTTGTATAAATGCATGGATAATTACGCCTTTTAAGGTTTTAAATTCAGTTGAAAAGTATGGAATCTATTCACTGAATTGGGAGTAGCCTATTCATCATTAATGTGAAGATTTTACTATGATAATCTGAGTGGTGTGTTTTTTAATTCTTATGAAATGAGAGCCTGTTTGATTTGTGCTAGATGGAAGTTTAATTAATACAAGGTAATTTGGGTGCAATGATTAGTTTGCTGCTTTTGTAGTTTGTTTGAAATATGAACGGAGCTACACATTATTCATCTACCCTTTGCACACTTGATTGGTGCTAGATGGAAGTTTGATTAATGTAATGTAATTTGGGTGCAAAGGTTAGTATTCTACTTTTGCAGTTTGTTTGAATCATGAACTGTGCTAATATGATTATAACAAATCCTTCGTTTTCGCTGCCCACCTCTTCAGTTTTTTAAATTGAGGCCTGAAGATGGTTGACTTCTTTAGGAGCTTTGTGGGAATCATCCATAAAAACCATGCCTAAAGTATAAAATCTTTCATAAAAGAGAGCATGGGTGAAGAATTAAAAGGAGACATCATTCTGACCCCAGCTTTGTTCAAAATAAAAGGCTGACATTTTGTATTGAGGGAAACATTAACATTTGGAAGAACACTTTCTTGCATTGAATTGCTAATCAAACACCTGAGTTGTGTGATCTGGTAGAAATAATGCCTGAGCCTATCAACAAATGGCAAGATGTTGGTCCTGATCACTTTAACATAATTGATGATTTCTATACTGAGCCATAAAGGTATGCATATAGATTCCAGAATTATGTGTTTGTGACTAGTGTCAAGCATGAATGAGAATCTTCCACGAGATGACGTGGCTTTGATGCGGCTTTATTTGTTTTTTGCTGCAAATATGACTTGGCTTTGAGCATTAATGTGTTGTGAGCAAAGCTTCTGATTGGGTTTGCCATGAGATTTCTACACCTCCAAATGCTTCTCCATGCGACCAAAGCTGGTACATTTCTTCAATTCGGATATTACAAAATCTGTATCTTATCTCACTCATCAAGCTGCTGATTCATTGCATTGTTCTACATTGAGAGATGAGTGATCCTTCACCATTCATTGTTTTGCATTGTATTTAACATGGGGCATACAAATATTTGACTTTTGCTAGAAATACTGAACCATTCAGAGCATCTGCTACTGCCTTGCTTCAGATATAATGGCCATGGATCAACACCACGTGCCACAACCACACACTCACCAGGCCGGATCTCCCCCATGCCGAAGCCGGAGCCGCCATAACCGCGAAGAAGAAGTGCAACATTCTTTGAGGTATGTTATAAAAACCGAATTTTATATTGCCTTCCATGATGAGTGTTGGGGTGTTTCAGTGTTCAATGATAGCCGACTCTTTGAGCTGCTAGCGCTATCTGGCATGCTCATCGATCACAACTGGACCGAGATTTTGAAGAGAAGAGAGAAATACAGGTTCACGATACACATACATTAGGCTTTTGATCCATATTTCACAATTAGTTCTTTACGTTTTAACCCGCATTGATGCAATGCAAACTAAATTTATTGGCTAAATTTTGATTGATGTAGGGAGGTGTTTGCAGAGTTTGATCATAACATCGTAGCCAAGATGTGTGAGAATGACATAGCGGAGATAAGTTCCAATAAGGAGCAATATATCTAAATGGGGATCATGGAGGAGGAGGAAGTAAGCCAGTTATGTTATTGAAGCTCAATGATAACTATTGAGGCACATCATCGACTATGGCCATGGATGCTAGAGCTCTGTTCCAAAACAAGCAGGTGGCCAATAAAGATTACATACCACACAATGCCTTTATGTTTCTTGAATTACCTGAAATCATGATAATAATAATTAATTTAAAACCCATTTTTGAAAAATCCGTTTTCAGGCCTGTAGTGGTGTGGTAAGAGCTGTATGCTGAGGTGGATAAATTACCTGAGGACTGATCTCAAGAGAGGTACATTCTCACAGTAAGAAGAGAACCTCATTATTGAGCTGCATGCTGCGTTGGGCAACAGGTAATGGTCGTTTTCCTCTTTCTAAAATTTTCCATAATTAGTCTGTGACAGTAAGCGGATAACTACTCTTGCAAATGTTCTCAGATTGCAGCACAGTTGCCCGGGAGAACCGACAACGAGAACATGAACCTATGGAATTCTTGCATCAAGAAGAAGCTGAGGCAGATGGTCCTTATAACTCGGATTTCAGGTTTTATGAGTCCCCTGCCATGATCAACTGTGAAACAAAATTAAGTTCTGCTGATGGTCCTTATAACTCGGTTCTCGAAAAGATTAGCTATCTCAAACAAAGTATAAAAAAATTAATGTGAATAAACAAGATCTTTGACCTCACTATCCATGTTATTTGTCGTTGATGAAGCCTCATTTTAGTATCTATTGATCATATATCTATAACTAAATCTATTTTACATTCCCAGAATGTTATTATGACACTCACTGTCTCATTTGATCACACATATTTAAGCTTACTCTAATTTCAGTGCCAATTGATCACATACTTGTGACCGACCATTTTATTGGGTTCCTGGATTACATGCAAACCGAAGCTATATGCAAACCAGGGTAAAGTTCTCTTTCCTCAATTTTTCAGTTCATTTTGAAAGGTGGATATGACACTGTTTGGCATGAAGTGTCTACTACTAATTTGTTCTTGTCGTGTAGTTCATCAACAAACTTAATCCTAACATGTGCTACTTATTTTGTTGGTATACTCAATTGAAAGTGGGACATGCTTGCATGTGGATGCTTTAGAAATTATAAACAATCTCCTTATATGACTGAAAATGTATGTCAATTTATTGGGGCTAAATTTATTAAAACTACCAAATACTTGGTGTTTTATGCTAAAACAAATTAACCTTTGAAAATTAAAGTTAACTACCATAAACTTTTCTGCTATGGACTATTTATGAACTTTTAAAAAATATGTTGTACTTAAATTATATAGTTTTTATAGTATAGTGTAGTATTAGTAAAACTTTTATAATTTTATGGTTGTTTTCTTAAATGAAAAGGTTTTTGATAGGTTTATATAGACAATTATTTGATAGTTAACTTCAGTTTTCTTGGATTTAGCTAAGTATTTGGTAGTTTTGATAAATTTAGCCAATTTTTCGGGGTTGAAATCAAGGATGCTACCTGTGAATGTGAGAATGTTTACTAACATAGAGAAAATGAGGGTTTCCTAGATTGAATTTGTTTGACAACCCTACTTCTAAGCTAAAGCCTGGCTACTTCAGCATTGGGATTTATCAGCAGAATAAATTCTTTTTCTTCATCAAGCTAAACTTTTGCAAAATCATCTCAAAATTGCCAACTTTAGGAATCTTTAGCAACCCTCGGCTTCGTGATGTCTCATACCAGTTAACACTGTTATGCTTCCATAAGCCAAATCAAAATGTTCGGGGATATTGATTAATGATCTGTAAAATTAAGGGTGGTTGTGTGATTTAAGTTAAAAGTTTATGATTTACTAACAATTAACCTTATATTTAAGATGATATAATCTCCATATTTATTTAGGACTTCCCAAGCTTAATCATGAGAAAATTGAATATTGACAAGCTGATTAATATTCCTAAAAATATACTGGACGTAAGGAGCACATTGGTAGACAATTAATTCTACTGCTTTTCCCTTCCAATCACTTTACTTAGGCAGATAGGCATGCTTAGAATTATAATGTTCACTTAACATTTGACTGAGATTTAAGTTGAATAGAAAACACATGGTTGTTGTTGTCATGATCCAACCCTTTTTCTTAGAACCTTAGAACCATCCTAATAGTTTTGTTTACAGCTTGCAAAATTTAAGTAGCAGATCAGTATGCTTTAGGATTAATAATGTGCACTGAAAAGTTAGCAAGCAGTAGTTCACAAAAAATTTCTCAAATAGATTGAGATGTCTGTTGAATCAAGGTTTATTTAAATTGAGAACCAACATTTCACACTGTTGTTTTACAAAGTGATGGTTATTCTACAAATACTTTTAAACAGTGTTTTTATATTCAACGATACATGCTTACACCCACCCACTATTGCCCCTAACACCGACACCCAACACACATACACACAATTATGCAAATGTAAAAAAAAGAAAAAAGAAAAAAGAAAGAAGGAAAAGAATATGCTAAGAGAAGAAGTTGCAAGTATACTTTTACAGTATATGGTTTATGTTAGGATTTATCCTGGTTATTCTTGTATTCGGGCTTGTCATATGTGGCACTGGAAAATGATTGGATAGTTTGATGTATGGTTCATTGCATCTGAGCCACTGCTGTATGAAGAAGAGAATCGAATCAGTTAGGATGTTGGACATTTTGTTGAACAGGTTGTTGTACCAGGATGTTCAACAGGCTAAGTCTACTTGCATCAATTGACTGCTCAAAAGGATGCGCAACTGGCGTTCTCGTAATCTGTTATTTTCCTATCTAACTCATCAGGCACTTATAGAGGTTATTAACTGTTTTAGATTTGATTGGGTATAATCTCTTGTTACCTTATTGCGAAACGGTTGGAGAGAGATTTTCGCCAAATCAATTCCCTAGCAACTTCCACTTACGGATCTTTCGGGATCTACTTCTTGTTGAAGATGTTGCGGTTTTTGCTGTTGATAAAACCGAATCTAGATCCGATTGCCGGTGTGTGGATTGTATCGAAGATTGCGGTGCTTTGGTCTTTTAGGGCTCGGAGCAATTGGCGGCGTAAAAGGACTTTCGTGTGAAAAAGTTCGAAGAGATTCTCCGGGAGGGAGGCCGACGACTACGCACGTAGGATCAAGGGAGTTGATCTAGTCGGTGGTGCAAGGGGAGCTTGCAGGCAAGGGGAGCTTGCCAAGAATACTTCACGGGGTTGATTGCGATCACCCCTCACGGTTTGTTTTAAGGATGAGTGTGTTCTTCCTTATAGAAGCGTGAATTGTAGAATTTGTATTCTCTGATCTTTATAGTGAAGTATTCTATTTTTCTGGGCGTGGCCCCGCAGATGTAGGTGTGCGCACCGAACTGCGATACCAAGTCTCGTGTGTCCTTGCTTGCTGTGTGTCTTTATTGTTGTTCGTTATGTTCTCTACTGCGTACTGACTTTCAATTGGTATCAAAGCTAGGCATCCACAATACTTTGACTTTCTTTCAAAGTGGGTGTGATCCCGTGTGTCAGTACGCTGATCATGAATACAAAAGAAGGTGCTTCGGTTACTCGTCCCCCTTTGCTCACTGGATCGAACTACACTTATTGGAAGTCCCGTTTGCGAGCTTTTATCAAATCTTTGGATGAAAAGGCTTGGGTTGCTACAGTTGAAGGATGGAACCCTCCGGTTGAAGTCAACAAAGAAGGCAAGGAATGCTTCAAACCTGTGAGAGACTGGAATTCTGATGAGGAACGTGCTGCCTTAGGAAACTCAAAGGCGGTTAACGCCATCTTTACTGCTGTTGATGAAGAGCAGTTCAAGCTTATATCAACTTGTGAACATGCTAAAGAAGCTTGGGACATTCTTCAGAATGTGCATGAAGGAACCAGCACTGTTAAGGCCTCAAAATTGCAAATGCTCGCCAGTCAGTTTGAAAATCTGAGGATGAATGAAAACGAGACGGTTGCTGAATTCAATGGAAGATTGAGAGATATTGCAAATCAGGCATTCCAACTGGGTAAGAAGTATTCACAAAAGAAACTTGTTGAAAAGACCCTGAGGTCCTTGCAAGATAAATTTTCAGCAAAGATTGCAGCAATAGAGGAAGTAAGGAACACATCGACCATGAGATTGGACGAACTCATGGGCTCCCTACAGACCTATGAGATGAATCTCAAACAAAACAAAAAGGAGAAGGGTGTTGCCTTGAAGACTGAAGCCAGTGAACTGTCAAAATCTGATAATGAGTCAGAACTCGAAGATGATATCGCTCTTCTCACCAAAAACTTTAGTAAGATGATGAGAAAGATTAGCAACAGAGGTCAGAATTTCAAAGCCACTAATAAAAAGGTGCGGTCAGGACCTCCTGCTGGTGAAAAGAGTGCTGGTCGCCCTATACAAAGGTATGAGTCTAAAAACAAAGGAAAGGGGATACAATGTAGAGAATGTGAAGGGTTCGGACATATACAGGCAGAATGTGCAAACACCCTTAAGAAGCAAAAAGGGAAATCCCTCGCCAGCACCTGGAGCGATGAAGACGCTGGATGTAGTGTGGAAGATGAAGACATAACTAGTAATTATGTTGCTTTCACAGCTATTCTGAATGACAAATCTGAAGGCAAGTCCTTCAGTCATGTTGAACATAATGTTGCAACATGTGCTGCAACATCCAAGCACAAGGGAGAAAATGTTGTTCGATGTGTTGTAACAAATGATGCTAGTTCTGACAGTGAAGTTAAATCAGAAGGTGGAAGTGAAGAAGATATTGATGATGAGGAAATCCGCACAGCCTATCAAACTATGTTCTACAAATGGATGGAAATCTGTGAAATCAACAAGAAACTGAAAGATGAATGCTCTATGTTGAGAAGTGAGAAGAATGCAACTCAAGCCAAACTTCTGAAGACTGAAACAAGCCTCAGAAACTGTGAGAGAAATATGAAGAGAGATTTACTAAGAGCTGAGAAGGCAGAAAGCACTGGTAACAGGTGGAACTCAGGAAAAACCAAACTTGATGACATCCTCAACATGGGAAAAGTGGCTGGAGATCGAACAGGAGTTGGTTACCACAGAGGAAGTCATCTACACACACTCAAGACCAGGAGTAGTCTCAATGCTAAGGAACATGTTAAAAGGAGTTCACATGATGAGGCCAAGTCAAGAGGAAAGAACAGAAAAGGTACTACTTTTAGGCAGCATATCTGCAATTACTGCAAACAAATAGGACACAATGATTGGAGCTGTTTCAGGCGCATGAAGCATGTGAGTGAAGGAAGAAATATTATTCATCCGCAACAGCGAACAAGCATGAAATGGATTAAGAAGTCAGAGCTGATCAGTATGGTTGCTTACACATCTTTGGCTACCTTTGCAGAAAATCGGTGGTATTTTGACAGCGGTTGCTCTCGGCACATGACAGGGAACAAGGGTCTTCTATCTGAGTACACTGCTGGGAATAAAGGTCATGTCACTTTTGGGGATGGACAGAGAAGCAGAGTTATTGGAAAAGGAAATCTGAATATGACAGAAACTCTGAAATTGAAAGATGTGATGCATGTTGAAAATTTAAAGGCTAATCTCATTAGTATCAGTCAGTTGTGCGATCAAGGTCTGCTGGTTCGATTCAACAAAAATGAATGCCTTGTGTTTAATGGTGATGAAGTGTGCATTCTTTCTGGAAAAAGATCTAGTGACAACTGCTACCTGTTGCAAGAACCTGACAGATGTCTGAGTATCACCACGGATGCTTCTGAACAGTGGCATCAGAAGCTAGGACATGTAAATTTCAAGATCCTAATGAAAATCTTCAAAGCAAGAGCTGTCCGTGGAATGCCTACTTTAATCAAGAAGAAAGAAGGAGTGTGCAAAGCCTGCCAATTGGGAAAGCAGAAGAAAGTTAGTCACAAACAAATTCAGAATATCACAACTTCAAAAACTCTGGAGCTGCTACATATGGATCTGATTGGACCCACTTGAGAAACAAGCGTCGGAGGTAAGAAGTACATCTTTGTTTGTGTTGATGATTTTTCACGTTTCACCTGGGTGGATTTTCTGAAGGAGAAATCAGTTACTTTCGATGCTTTCAAAAAACTGTGTACTCGTCTTCAAGTTGAAAGAGGAGACAACATAGGAAAATTCATTCGGATCCGAAGTGATCATGGAAAAGAGTTTGAGAATCACTCATTCTCTGAATTCTGTGAGGCACAAGGTATAGGACATGAGTTCTCGGCTCCTAAGACTCCTCAGCAAAATGGAGTTGTTGAAAGGAAGAATCGAACACTTCAGGAAATGGCTCGTGTCATGCTGAATGCCCGAAAAGTGAATGTTAAGTGGTGGGCTGAAGCGATTAACACTGCATGCTACACCATCAACAGAGTTTACCTTCGTCCACGGACTGAGAAAACTCCATATGAAATTTGGAAAGGACGAAAGCCTGATGTCTCCTACTTTCATATCTTTGGAAGCAAGTGCTACATCCTGCAAGATCGGACACCAAGACGGAAGTTCGACACCAAGAGTGACAAAGGAATTTTCTTGGGGTATTCTACAAGGAGTCGTGCTTTCCGTGTGCTGAATGAACGAACAGATGTCATGATGGAATCCATTAATGTTATGGTTGATGATTTTGATCAGGGAGAATCTATTCTAACTGGTGAAAAAGAAGTTCAAGAAGACAGAAATGAGGATGATGTTCGTGTTGAAAGTGATGTTGCAACAAACAAGACCAAACAGAACAATGTTGAACAAATTGTTGCAACACAGGATACTGCCACCATGGAGTCGATTCAAGTAGAAGCTGAAAATGCTCAAGATGCTGAGGGAGTTACAAAGATTATACGAGACCATCCGCCGGAGCTAATCATTGGTGACGTTCACGACAGTCGTCGCACCAGAGGTACTAGTCGTGTTAATTACAGAGATCTGGCTGGGTATGCTTGCTTTCTTTCTACTATCGAACCCAAAAATGTGAAGGAAGCAATTGGTGATGATTTCTGGGTCTCGGCTATGCAAAAGGAACTAAACCAATTCCAACGAAATGACGTCTGGAGTCTTGTGGAGAGACCAAAAGGAACAAATGTCATCGGGACAAAATGGATATTCAAAAACAAGACAGATGAGAAGGGAAATGTTACTCGTAATAAAGCCCGGCTTGTTGCTCAAGGGTATACCCAAGTGGAAGGCATTGACTTCGATGAGACATTCGCTCCAGTAGCTCGGTTGGAATCTATTAGACTATTGCTAGCGGTTGCCTGTAGTTTAAATTTCAAACTGCACCAAATGGACGTGAAAAGTGCTTTTCTGAACGGGTTGTTGAATGAAGAAGTGTATGTTGAACAACCCAAAGGTTTTGCTGATCCATTTCTTCCAAATCATGTTTATAAGCTGAAGAAGGCGCTGTATGGTCTGAAACAAGCTTCAAGGGCCTGGTATGAAAGATTGACCACATATCTTCTCAAGAAGGGATACGAAAGAGGAGGAGCTGATAAGACCTTATTTGTTCAAAGGACAAGATCAAGTGTGATGATTGCCCAGATCTATGTTGATGACATAGTCTTCGGTTCAACATCGCAACAGCTAGTGCATGAGTTTATTAATCTCATGCAAAGGGAGTTTGAAATGAGCATGGTAGGTGAGTTGAATGTATTTCTTGGCCTCCAAGTTAAACAGTGTCCAGATGGTCTGTTCATCTCGCAGAGCAAGTATGCAAGGAATCTTGTCAAGAGATTCGGTTTAGAAAGTGCTAGACATGTTCGGACTCCCATGAGTACATCTGAAAAACTCTCTAAGGATGAAGGAGGAAGAGATGTTGAAGTTACTCTTTACAGAAGCATGATAGGTAGTCTGTTATATTTAACAGCTAGCCGACCGGATATCAGTTTCAGTGTTGGAGTCTGTGCTCGTTATCAAGCAAGCCCTAAGGAATCTCATATTATTGCCGTAAAGAGGATTATCAGGTATATCAGCGGAACAACAGACTATGGTATATGGTATACAAAGGATACGAATACTCTTGTCTCAGGATATAGTGATGCTGACTGGGCAGGAAATACAGATGATCGGAAAAGCACCACCGGAGGATGTTTTTATGTGGGGAACAATCTGGTGTCATGGTATAGTAAAAACAGAACTCCATATCGTTATCTACAGCAGAGGCTGAGTATATTGCTACAGGAAGTTGTTGTACACAATTGCTATGGTTGAAGCAAATGTTGATAGACTATGGACTGGAACAAGGAATTATGACTATTTTATGCGACAACCAGAGTGCTATAAATATCTCCAAGAACCCTGTCCAGCATTCCAGAACAAAACACATCGACATCCGACATCACTTTATTAGAGAGCTGGTTGAGAAGAAGTCCCTAGTCATGGAGCATGTTGCTACAGCTAATCAACTAGCGGACATTTTTACAAAGCCTCTTGATTCTGCCAGATTTGAGGAATTGCGGCAAGCCCTAGGGCTGTGTCGTATCTAATGTTGTTCTTTGTGTTGAGAACATTGTTGCAACATCAGGTTGCAACATTATGAGGGTCAACCGATCACTGTTGTCGGGTTGTTTTTCTCTAATAACCTTACCCGATATTTATTACCCTCTGATTCTTTCCGTTCCCAAGGCGCATTTTCGTGTTATCTCTCAACTCAAATTTTCTCCAAGATTCTTCTAACCACCCATCTAGGGTTCTTGAAATCGTCTTGTTTGAAGTTCCTCCCATTTACTCAGCAATGGCAAGAGATCAGTCGGAAAAATCTTCGCTGCCCCCTCGTCGGTCCTCTCAACGAACGACATCCGCTCGGAAAAGTGCTTCGCCTTCCTCGTCTTCATCTATCAAACGAAAAGGAGTGTTTCCCCGTCCTTTGCAAAGATCCTCCAGCGGTAATTCCTCTCCATCACTCTCCTCTTTCCCTCTCGGTGACATGCATTCTTCTAGAGCCTCTAATTTAGAGTTGGTAAATTTTTCCCCAATTCTTGAAATTCCCCTCCTCCAAAAATCCGAGGAAGATGAAGTGTACGATGACGATGAAATTTATCCTGATCCTGTAACTATTCAAGACTGGTTCTGGTATTTGCGGAGAACAGGAAAGAAATTGGATCTCTCTTCGGTGGATGTATCTCATATTCATTTTAAAGGTCTCATGCATAAGAAGATTTTGGGGAAGGTTATGAGTGTTGAAGTGCCTCGAGATAGAAAAGTTGTCATTCGAACCTGGAATCCAAAATCTTTTGCAAAAATTTCTGAAGTTGAAGTGATAGACATCTCTGATTCTGAAGACCCTCCAGTGTTTGCTGAATTTCCTAGGTCAAGGGGCACGGCTGGAGCGTCTACGTCTAATATTCCTACTGAGAAACCTATTGAGCAGGATGATGTGCAGGTAAACAAGGAAGATGTGGTGGAAGGTGATCTAAGTGCTGAGAATACGTCTGCTGTTCCATGTCAGGAAGAGGTACCTGTCTCTCCATCACCCATGTGTGTGGATGAAGGTTCTCAGAACATGATCAATGACCCTAATCGTGGTGTGAATGAGTGTACTCAGGATGTGCCTAGTTTCTCATCTCAAGATGTTTCTGAGCCTGGAAAAGATTCTGTGATGTGTGATCATGATCTTGTTGACCGTATTGAAGAGTCTTCTCTGAAAGACACAGTGGAAGACGTGCCACTTGCTGATGATATGCCACAAAAGGTTCAGTCTCTAAATGATTCTGTAGAACCTGATCTCTCTCCTATGGATTTAGGAACTACTGAAATCCTTCAGGATCCCTCCACCTTTACTTCTGAAACTGGAGTTGGTGAGATGCAATTTGTTCCTGATAAGGACAATGCTGATGTTGTGACTGGAAGTGGCTCAGCTGGTTTTGGGGTAAATGATGAAGTGAATGTAGAAAAATGTACAATGAGTCAAGGTACTTCAGGGGTTGGTGTTGACAATGTGGGTCTTAGTGTTGAAGCTGATATCGAGCATGATCCGTTCGAGGAAGCTAGTGTTGAACATATTGTTGCACAAAATGTTGCAACACAGGGTGCAACATGTGAGGCCTCTGGTCCAACTGAACCTCCCTTGTCCTCCTTTATGCGCAAGGCTCGATCTTGATCTAAGAAGCGCTCTGCTCCTTCCAGTAATGCTGAGGCTTCTCCTTCCAAGAGGTCAAAAATCTCCGCTTCAGGTTCCTCTCGTTCTTCGTCATTCACTTCTTCTGATGCCTTTAGCAGATTTTTCTTCGACAAATCTCGCAAGAACAGATGGGCATCTTACTCGGAGAGATCTTTACTTCCTGAAAAGGTTCTGAACATGACCTCCTTTGATAAGACTCAGATAGCTTCTATCTTGAAGAGTCTCAGATTGTACCATGCTGCCACTTGTTTCAGTACCTACTATCCTGTGTTAGTCAGGGAATTTTACTGTAACTTATCCAAATCTGCTGGAGATGGCTCCTCCCATTGGAATTTCAGAAATTATGTTCGGGGCAGGATTACTTCCTTCTCTCCTTCCACCCTGAACAAATTACTGGAATGGAAATGTCCTCAATCTGCTCCTGCTTATGGAGAATCAACTGGAGTGGAGTTTGATAGACTGATTCGCGTTGTGACTGCGGGGAAGCTCCAGAGTTGGCCTAAGAAATCATCTGTCTTTCCGTCATCTGCTCTTACGGCCAAGTACTTTATTCTCTACAGGATTGCCACGAGGAACTGGCTCCCTACTTCAAATGTTTCTGTAGTTACTCGAGACATGTGCAGGCTGTTGTTCTCTGCAGGAACCTCTCAGGCTTTCAATTTGGGCAGAATTATCTTTGATTCTATCTTATCTTTTGCTGAGTTATCCTCCTCCGGGACTTCTTTACCTCATGGAGCTCTCATATCTATGATGCTCCTGGCTCAAAGGGTGCCCCTGTCCTCGTCAGACCTTCCTTCATCTTGTGACAGTATTTCGTATACGGCAAAGTCTGTGGCTGGAAAAATGGATGACATCTCTGACATGATACCCTCCCTTCAAGATGTTCCTTCGACATCCTCTCCGCCTCCAAATGCTGAACCTTCTTTCACAGTGCCTCCTGCATCTCAGTCTCCTCCACTCAGTCCTGCTACTGCTGCCACTTCTTCCTCAGCGAGTGTGGTTGATATTCAGTTCCTCGAGAATGCTATTCAGAATATTGATGATCAACTTCTGTTTCTCGAAAGCCAGCGGGTCCTTCTGAATCGCCACAAGGTGTTGCTGCAGAGCAAGCTGTCCTCTCTAAGGAGTGGTCCTTCTGCAGATTCCTGATGTATTACCTTTGTCCTTTATGGCGCAAAAGGGGAGAAGAGGTATGATTTAACTGATGTTATGTTGGATGTTTTGTTGGGCATTTTGTTGGATGTCTGCTGTTGATACAATGTGTCTCCAAGAGTCATGAAAGTAAGGCAGAATGATGCATTGTTTGTCACCATTTCCTGTTCCTGTTGTGGGGTTTGGTTGGTGCAGCTCTTGTGTTTTGATCTTCTTGTATTGGTCCAGACTCAGCAGTTTTTGTTTGGTTAAACAATTGCCTTCTTCTTCTATCATACCGTATGTTGTGCCACCAAATGACAAAAGGGGAGATTGTTAGGATTTATCCTGGTTATTCTTGTATTCGGGCTTGTCATATGTGGCACTGGAAAATGATTGGATAGTTTGATGTATGGTTCATTGCATCTGAGCCACTGCTGTATGAAGAAGAGAATCGAATCAGTTAGGATGTTGGACATTTTGTTGAACATGTTGTTGTACCAGGATGTTCAACAGGCTAAGTCTACTTGCATCAATTGACTGCTCAAAAGGATGCGCAACTGGCGTTCTCGTAATCTGTTATTTTCCTATCTAACTCATCAGGCACTTATGGAGGTTATTAACTGTTTTAGATTTGATTGGGTATAATCTCTTGTTACCTTATTGCGAAACGGTTGGAGAGAGATTTTCGCCAAATCAATTCCCTAGCAACTTCCACTTACGGATCTTTCGGGATCTACTTCTTGTTGAAGATGTTGCGGTTTTTGCTGTTGATAAAACCGAATCTAGATCCCATTGCCGGTGTGCGGATTGTATCGAAGATTGCGGTGCTTTGGTCTTTTAGGGCTCGGAGCGATTGGCGGCGTAAAAGGACTTTCGTGTGAAAAAGTTCGAAGAGATTCTCCGGGAGGGAGGCCGACGACTACGCACGTAGGATCAAGGGAGTTGATCTAGTCGGTGGTGCAAGGGGAGCTTGCAGGCAAGGGGAGCTTGCCAAGAATACTTCACGGGGTTGATTGCGATCACCCCTCACGGTTTGTTTTAAGGATGAGTGTGTTCTTCCTTATAGAAGCGTGAATTGTAGAATTTGTATTCTCTGATCTTTATAGTGAAGTATTCTATTTTTCTGGGCGTGGTCCCGCAGATGTAGGTGTGCGCACCGAACTGCGATACCAAGTCTCGTGTGTCCTTGCTTGCTGTGTGTCTTTATTGTTGTTCGTTATGTTCTCTACTGCGTACTGACTTTCAGTTTGTACCGATCATCTTCTGTTTTCCTTTGAGCAGGATGGATTCAATGGTTAGCATGGAATGAAGCTAATGAAGTAAGCGGGACAAGATGGATGATTTCAAACCATGAATGAGTCATATTTGAGATATCACTTCGATAAACCTTTTGGGTACATTTATAGGACCTTCTATTGTTCATTGTTTTGTCTTACTGATGCTTTTCTAATGAGGATGCTTTCTTTTTGGGTGCATTTTACATCTCCTTTTACACTGACTACTGAAGTAGCTATGGGAGGAAAATCGATGATATACTCATGTATCATCCAGGCAAATCAACCTGGGTTACATTTTGATGATCCAATTGGTACGTTTTGATCATCATCCAGGCACATCAACCCGGGGTTACATTTTGATGATCCAATTGGTACGTTTTGAATTGAAGTTTTGGTGAGTGAAGATCGAGGTTATGTAGAATGAAATCATTAGAGAAAGTCCCACCGATCCAGTGATCACCACATAATGAGTCATTATACCGATGATCAACCAATCCTCAGGCGCCTCCTATTTATAAAAATCACAACTTTACCTTAAGAAGATGATGAAAATATTGTCAACGAGAATGGGGAAGGGGAGGACTACAATGGAAGTTGGATCTGATGGCCAATGATATTTCATATCTCAAACTATGTTGGATCTATAACCCTCTCTGTTAATGTGTTGTCCAATGACAGAAATCTTTCACATCTCCATTCTTTTGTTTGGTATTTTCCAAAATTAGGGGATTACTTTTGTAGAATTTTTCCATTTACTATGTTTACTTTCATTAGATTTCTTAATTGATTTTTGCCTCTTTCTCCCTTTGGCAGGGAGTAAAATTTTTTTGACTGCTTAATTATAGTTATGCCCATGTTCATTTTGAATTTTATTAGATTTCTTAATTTGTACATAGCAATTTTAGTTTTCTTAATTATATTTATGCTCATGTTCATTTTGAATTTTATTACTTCTCCACAAATGGAACACAATCCTTCGATGTGTCATTTTCAGTGAGATCGTGGAGAAAAATAGAGTCACTGATGAGTGAATTGATCAGGTGAAATGTCATCAATTAGTCTCGCAATGGAAGCAAAAGAACATTTGGATTATTAAATAGGTGCACTCTGAATTCTCTTTTTTGGTGTAAAATTTTTTATTGAATGCTTCAATTTTTTTGTATTCAAGATAGCAACATCATTTTCTTTCGTCGTCATATCCAGTCTAAAAGAGAACCATGAACAAGCCATGAAACGAGATGATGTGAAAGCAGTTGTTCTTATAGGTAACAAAATTTTGAATTCTATTCGACCCATATATCATACCTCTTCAAATCTGGGCTTGCTCTGCATCAAGATCTGGCCAACAACAACAACATTCAGGATCTTCTTGTAGTGCCCTGCTAAGCCACTGCACACGTACTAGAGGGGGGGTGAATAGTACTTAAAATAATTAAGAGAGTTATTCCTAACTACTGTGCAATGAACAAACGACAATGCTGAATTAAACAACAATCAACAGGAATTAAAACATACGCAAACAAAGTATGTTACTGGGTTCGGATCCACCCAAGTCTCCCCGACTTGTTCCCGGTGATCCTACGTCCTAACCACCCGGATCCCCTCCGGATACTTGAGTTAGAAACCCTAACTCAAGATTCCCACTATGAAATACTTGTGAAGAACCTTCACCAAGTCAAATCATATACAAAGTAATTTGTGACTCCCACAACCTGGGATCACAAACACAACTCTCACAACCGAGAGATAAACACTTACAAAATGAAAGTAAATGAAATAAACTCTTACCGTACAAAATCCTATGCCTTGAGTAAATCTTACCAAATTAAGGCAATGATGGATTTTGAGGAAGATGATGCCACCAAACCCTAGCTTCAAGAAGATGACCAGCAATGGAAGCCTAGGGTGGAGTATGGTGACTTGAATCAAGCTCTTGGCTTGAGAAGCTCACAATGGAGAGAATCTCTCTTGAGGAATTAGGGCTCAAGGTGTTGAGAGAGAGATTCTTGTGAGGGAGAGAGAGCTTTGAAATAGCTTGGGAGAGCTCTTCTCTTAGGTCTGAAATTGCTTGGAAATAGGACCTCTAACCTTGCCTCAAACGAATCAGGTTTGTATTTATAGAGGCAAGGAAAATCGTGTTGGAAAAGATCCCAACGGCTCTATTCTGAACCAGACTAGTCGGTCAAAGAAGGATCACTGACCGACTAGTTCATCAACTAGTCAGTCGGTGATACAACGTAGACCGACTAACGGTTGAACAGCCAAAAGGTCGAAGTACAGGAGATGACAACTAGTCGGTCTAAGAAGACTTGCCGACCGACTAGTTCCACAACTAGTCGGTCGGTGAATGATCTTTGACCGACTAACAGTTGAAATAGAGTAGGTTGACTTCAAGATGAATTAGTCGGTTTAAGAACAAATGATGACCGACTAGTTTCTCAACTAGTCGGTCGACAAACGTTCTTTGACCGACTAACTCGAAACAGTAACTCAGACTGTACAGAGGCAAGCTCAACTAGTCGGTCTGAGAAGAACTCCTAACTGACTAGATCGTCATCTAGTCGGTCGGTGATTCTTCGTTGACCGACTAATTGATCATCATGGAATGAGCTGAATTAAGCAAGGCATATAGTCGGTTCATGTAGAGTTGCCGACCGACTAGATCGTCATCTAGTCTGTTGGTGACTCTTCTTGAACCAACTAACATGCACTCGAAGCCGAGGGAAGAAGCGATAGGCTTCGGGAAAGTTTCTAATGGCTTCTAAGATTATCCTAGCTCTAAGATATGAGAGAAATGAAGTTTATAATGTAAGTCCTACTCAAGGCTTAACATTTTAATCTATGAAACTAGAAGACTATAAAATAAACCTTACGAGCCGTCTTCAAAGCTTCAATCTTCATTCCTCTTGACTTCAATAAAACTCCTTGAGCTTCAACGAAGCTCCAGGCACACGATCACGCGTATTGAGAAGTCTTGAGACGTCGCTTTTGATGTTCGTATTCTTTTGGCGACGATCTCCATAACTGCGCTCACAAATAAGTTAGTATACATTATTTATGTTTGCTCATCATCCAAAACCAAATCCGGGGAATCAATACACAACACTTCTCTCCAATGGCATTGGAAGGACTCCATCCAAAAATGATGACAATAATAACAACAACAGGTTGGGTCTTTTAAAGATGAGATTTTGGGAGATGGTAGGTTTTATTTTGGGATTTTGTTTTTGGGTTTTGTCCATTTTAGATTTATGTGCTGTCTTTTTGAATTTTTTTTTGTTTGTCTATGATTAAATCGTAGGTTGTGAATTGGAGTTTTCGTCAGTGAAGATCGAGGAATGGAGGAATGGGGAATGGATCGAACGAGTTGGTTATGGAGAATGAAATAATCAGAGAAGAGCCCAGTAGAGACAGAGAGCTCGGGATCATTTTCTTTTATTTCTTGAGATATTCTTCGATGATCAGGTAGTTTTTTATTTTTTAAAAAATTTAGATGATCCATTGAATTTAATTTGAAGAATGAATTGTTAATGACCCAATGCAGCTTTACGTGATTATTGATTAATTTAATCTATTGAAGATGTGATGGATTGGCATATTATTTTCGAGACAAAACATTAGTGTTTAAAGAAAAAAACTTAATCCACTTCATCGTTAAAAATCCCCTTCCCTTTTTGCTGGCATACTCTATATCAGCAACACATTTTACTTTTTGGAGACTGATAAATTTTGGTTAAATTGGAATGGTTTAATAGTTTGTATTTATGCATTCTCAATAGCATCTTGTTGTTCAAGCTTCCTTCAAAGGAGATGCCTTTGTTCTTTAGAATTGTACATAGAGGTTCAAACGTGAGCTACTTTTCTTATGTTAATGTTAATATTGTTATTGCGTATGACATGTTTGTTGAAATGCTTAGATGGGGGGGCGATGAAGATATCGATGGATGGTGGCATAAATTTTTTGGGGAGAGAGGAGCTTTCTCCAAGGTTGGACCTTTTCATAATCCAAGGTAAATGTTCGGGAATTTTGGATGATTTTCTTACATGGGTTGTTGATATTTTGTAACAAGATTGTAGATTTTTGAATCATGTATGTAGATCAGTTTTCATCTTCGTTTTCTCTTTTAAAGGAAGATTCTACTACAACACGACTCCTTGCATATAACATAATTCATTCCAATCAAAGGAAAATAGTCATGTAGTAATTGCTAACACCAAGGTGATTTATTCTTTATTTTTATTTTCTAACAATTTTCTCCCTCCAAACAACAGGTCAGGAGATTACAGGTGAAACAACGAATAAAAAGTGCAGAATTTATTGATGATAGCAGCGAGGAAAATGAGCTGCCTGACATTCCATTAACTATACCATTCATCCAAATATGGTGATTTTATGAAACTTTCCTCATGTTGTACCTTTAATGTAATTAAATCCCAAATATGGAATGATGATATTCTGCCTTTAATGGTGATATTCTGTCCGACATACCAAGATTAAATATGTAATTAAATCCTCATGTTTTTTGGTGGACGACTTCGGTCAAATTTTTTTGAGTGTGTCATCTAATTTGATTAATTCATTGCAAATTTTATTTCCAGAGTGGTGTGTTCGGTATAGTTGCTTTTAGTTTTCATCAATTTTCCGGACTTTATGAACACATGCATTTTGCTATTCTATAAGCCTTTTATTTTCACTTCATGCACTACTGAGCATATACTATAGTGTCTCAGCTGATCACAAAAGTGGAAACCCATTTGTATTGTTTAATTCAAAAATAAAACCACCTAAAGTTGTTCATACATTAAACCATCCTAAACACAATCCTGGTATGTTTATGTTGTATAAGAATTTGCAAACCAAGTGTCAAAAGAAAGTCAGCACATTATACTTGGTGGCTCATGTGCGTTGCATATTTCAAGTGACTCAAATGATAGTACTATGAGAAAGAAATTAGAGTAGTTCATAATTTGCAATTATGATTGATATGTAAGTTGCTAAGTTTGGATCAAGATCAATGATAGAAAGTTTTCCTTTTTGAATCATGTATGTAGAGGAGTTTTCCTCTTTGTTTTTCTCTCTTAAGGGAAGATTCTACTACTACATGACTCCTTGCTTATAACATAATTCATTCCAAATGAAGGAAAATAGTCATGTAGTTATTACTAACACCAAGTTGATTTATTCTTTATTTTTTATTTTCTACCAATTTTCTCCCTCCAAACGACAGGTTAGGAGATTACGGGTGCAACAACGAATAAATAGTGCAGAATTTATCGATGAGAGCAGTGAGGAAAATGAGCTGCCTGACATTCTATCAACTATAACATTCGTCCCAAATATAGTGATTTCTGAAACTTTCCTCATGTTGTACCTTTAATGTGATTAAATCCCAAATATGGAATGGTGATATTCTGCCTTTAATGGTGATATTCTGCCTGACATACAAAGATTAAATCCCAACTATGGAATGTTGTACCTCTAATTGTGATATTCTGCCTGACATACCAAGATTAAATCCCAACTATGCAATGTTGTACCTCTAATGGTGATATTCTGCCTGACATACTAATATTACATCCCAACTATGGAATGTTGTACCTCTAATGGTGATATTCTGCCTGACGTACCAATATTGCATCCCAAATATGGAATGTTGTGCTTTTAATGTGATGTTTTTTCCTGCAGACACCAAAAACTTTGAAGCATGTTTACTTAACATCATTCTCTTTTGTATCTGGGATAATAGTCTTTGGAGGCCTTCTTGCACCAATGGTAATTTCCTTCATTTTGCGCTTTGTGTTTATGCTTGCTATAGCCAGGTCTTTGAAACGCCTTCTCGCTTATGTTTTATGTCAGCAAGCTATATTACACTTTTGCACATAAACATGTGATATGAAATACTCTGCTCTTTAGAAGCTATCATCTCAAATTCACAATTTATTAAACACAATTTTTTTGTGGATGCTTCGTTCAAATTTTTTTTGAATGTGTCATCTAATTTGATTAATTCAGTGCAGATTTAATTTGCAGAGTGGTGTGTTCAGTATAGTTGCTTTTAGTTTTTCATCAATTTTCCGGACTTTATGAACACATGCATTTTGCTAATCGATAAACCTTTTATTTGCATGCTTCATGCACTGCTAAACAATTGCGTACTTCATGCACTATTGAACATATACTATAGGGTGTCAGCTGGTCACACAAGTGGAAACCCATTTGTATTGTTTAATTCAGAAATAAAACCACCTAAAGTTGTTCATACATTAAACCATCCTAAACACAATCCTGGTATGTTTATGTTGTATAAGAATTTGCAAACCAAGTGTCAAAAGAAAGTCAGCACATTATACTTGGTGGCTCATGAGTCTTGCATATTTCAACTGACTCAAATGATAGTACCATGAGAAAGAAATTAGAGTAGTTATTAATTTGCAATTATGAATGAAATGTAAGTTGCTAAGTTTGGGTCTAGATCAATGATATAAAGTTTTCCTTTTTGAATCATGTATGTAGATGAGTTTTCATCTTTGTTTCTCTCTTTTAAGTGATGATTCTACTACAACACGACTCCTTGCTTATAACATAATTCATTCCAAATGAAGGAAAATAGTCATGTAGTTATTGCTAACACCAAGTAGATTTATTTTTTTCTTTTATTTTCAAACAATTTTCTCTCTCCAAATTACAGTTTAGGAGATTGCGGGTGCAACAACAAATAAATAGTGCAGAATTTATCGATGAGAGCAGTGAGGAAAATGAGCTGCCTGACATTCTATCAACTATAACATTCGTCCCAAATATAGTGATTTCTGAAACTTTCCTCATGTTGTACCTTTAATGTGATTAAATCCCAAATATGGAATGGTGATATTCTGCCTTTAATGGTGATATTCTGCCTGACATACAAAGATTAAATCCCAACTATGGAATGTTGTACCTCTAATTGTGATATTCTGCCTGACATACCAAGATTAAATCCCAACTATGCAATGTTGTACCTCTAATGGTGATATTCTGCCAGACATACTAATATTACATCCCAACTATGGAATGTTGTACCTCTAATGGTGATATTCTGCCTGACGTACCAATATTGCATCCCAAATATGGAATGTTGTGCTTTTAATGTGATGTTTTTTCCTGCAGACACCAAAAACTTTGAAGCATGTTTAATTAACATCATTCTCTTTTGTATCTGGGATAATAGTCTTTGGAGGCCTTCTTGCACCAATGGTAATTTCCTTCATTTTGCGCTTTGTGTTTATGCTTGCTATAGCCCGGTCTTTGAAACGCCTTCTCGCTTATGTTTTATGTCAGCAAGCTATATTACACTTTTGCACATAAACATGTGATATGAAATACTCTGCTCTTTAGAAGCTATCATCTCAAATTCACAATTTATTAAACACAATTTTTTTGTGGATGCTTCGTTCAAATTTTTTTTGAATGTGTCATCTAATTTGATTAATTCAGTGCAGATTTATTTTGCAGAGTGGTGTTCAGTATAGTTGCTTTTAGTTTTTCATCAATTTTCCGGACTTTATGAACACATGCATTTTGCTAATCGATAAACCTTTTATTTGCATGCTTCATGCACTGCTAAACAATTGCGTACTTCATGCACTATTGAACATATACTATAGCGTGTCAGCTGGTCACACAAGTGGAAACCCATTTGTATTGTTTAATTCAGAAATAAAACCACCTAAAGTTGTTCATACATTAAACCATCCTAAACACAATCCTGGTATGTTTATGTTGTATAAGAATTTGCAAACCAAGTGTCAAAAGAAAGTCAACACATTATACTTGGTGGCTCATGAGTCTTGCATATTTCAACTGACTCAAATGATAGTACCATGAGAAAGAAATTAGAGTAGTTATTAATTTGCAATTATGAATGAAATGTAAGTTGCTAAGTTTGGGTCTAGATCAATGATATAAAGTTTTCCTTTTTGAATCATGTATGTAGATGAGTTTTCATCTTTGTTTCTCTCTTTTAAGTGATGATTCTACTACAACACGACTCCTTGCTTATAACATAATTCATTCCAAATAAAGAAAAATAGTCATGTAGTTATTGTTAACACCAAGTTGATTTATTTTTTATCTTTTATTTTCAAACAATTTTCTCTCTCCAAATTACAGTTTAGGAGATTGCGGGTGCAACAACGAATAAATAGTGCAGAATTTATCGATGAGAGCAGTGAGGAAAATGAGCTGCCTGAAATTCTATCAACTATAACATTCGTCCCAAATATAGTGATTTCTGAAACTTTCCTCATGTTGTACCTTTAATGTGATTAAATCCCAAATATGGAATGGTGATATTCTGCCTTTAATGGGGATATTCTGCCTGACATACAAAGATTAAATCCCAACTATGGAATGTTGTACCTCTAATTGTGATATTCTGCCTGACATACCAAGATTAAATCCCAACTATGGAATGTTGTACCTCTAATGGTGATATTCTGCCTGACATACTAATATTACATCCCAACTATGGAATGTTGTACCTCTAATGGTGATATTCTGCCTGACGTACCAATATTGCATCCCAAATATGGAATGTTGTGCTTTTAATGTGATGTTTTTTCCTGCAGACACCAAAAACTTTGAAGCATGTTTACTTAACATCATTCTCTTTTGTATCTGGGATAATAGTCTTTGGAGGCCTTCTTGCACCAATGGTAATTTCCTTCATTTTGCACTTTGTGTTTATGCTTGCTATAGCCAGGTCTTTGAAACGCCTTCTCGCTTATGTTTTATGTCAGCAAGCTATATTACACTTTTGCACATAAACATGTGATATGAAATACTCTGCTCTTTAGAAGCTATCATCTCAAATTCACAATTTATTAAACACAATTTTTTTGTGGATGCTTCGTTCAAATTTTTTTTGAATGTGTCATCTAATTTGATTAATTCAGTGCAGATTTAATTTGCAGAGTGGTGTGTTCAGTATAGTTGCTTTTAGTTTTTCATCAATTTTCCGGACTTTATGAACACATGCATTTTGCTAATCGATAAACCTTTTATTTGCATGCTTCATGCACTGCTAAACAATTGCGTACTTCATGCACTATTGAACATATACTATAGGGTGTCAGCTGGTCACACAAGTGGAAACCCATTTGTATTGTTTAATTCAGAAATAAAACCACCTAAAGTTGTTCATACATTAAACCATCCTAAACACAATCCTGGTATGTTTATGTTGTATAAGAATTTGCAAACCAAGTGTCAAAAGAAAGTCAACACATTATACTTGGTGGCTCATGAGTCTTGCATATTTCAACTGACTCAAATGATAGTACCATGAGAAAGAAATTAGAGTAGTTATTAATTTGCAATTATGAATGAAATGTAAGTTGCTAAGTTTGGGTCTAGATCAATGATATAAAGTTTTCCTTTTTGAATCATGTATGTAGATGAGTTTTCATCTTTGTTTCTCTCTTTTAAGTGATGATTCTACTACAACACGACTCCTTGCTTATAACATAATTCATTCCAAATAAAGAAAAATAGTCATGTAGTTATTGCTAACACCAAGTTGATTTATTTTTTATCTTTTATTTTCAAACAATTTTCTCCCTCCAAATTACAGTTTAGGAGATTGCGGGTGCAACAACAAATAAATAGTGCAGAATTTATCGATGAGAGCAGTGAGGAAAATGAGCTGCCTGACATTCTATCAACTATAACATTCGTCCCAAATATAGTGATTTCTGAAACTTTCCTCATGTTGTACCTTTAATGTGATTAAATCCCAAATATGGAATGGTGATATTCTGCCTTTAATGGTGATATTCTGCCTGACATACAAAGATTAAATCCCAACTATGGAATGTTGTACCTCTAATTGTGATATTCTGCCTGACATACCAAGATTAAATCCCAACTATGCAATGTTGTACCTCTAATGGTGATATTCTGCCTGACATACTAATATTACATCCCAACTATGGAATGTTGTACCTCTAATGGTGATATTCTGCCTGACGTACCAATATTGCATCCCAAATATGGAATGTTGTGCTTTTAATGTGATGTTTTTTCCTGCAGACACCAAAAACTTTGAAGCATGTTTACTTAACATCATTCTCTTTTGTATCTGGGATAATAGTCTTTGGAGGCCTTCTTGCACCAATGGTAATTTCCTGCATTTTGCGCTTTGTGTTTATGCTTGCTATAGCCAGGTCTTTGAAACGCCTTCTCGCTTATGTTTTATGTCAGCAAGCTATATTACACTTTTGCACATAAACATGTGATATGAAATACTCTGCTCTTTAGAAGCTATCATCTCAAATTCACAATTTATTAAACACAATTTTTTTGTGGATGCTTCGTTCAAATTTTTTTTGAATGTGTCATCTAATTTGATTAATTCAGTGCAGATTTAATTTGCAGAGTGGTGTGTTCAGTATAGTTGCTTTTAGTTTTTCATCAATTTTCCGGACTTTATGAACACATGCATTTTGCTAATCGATAAACCTTTTATTTGCATGCTTCATGCACTGCTAAACAATTGCGTACTTCATGCACTATTGAACATATACTATAGGGTGTCAGCTGGTCACACAAGTGGAAACCCATTTGTATTGTTTAATTCAGAAATAAAACCACCTAAAGTTGTTCATACATTAAACCATCCTAAACACAATCCTGGTATGTTTATGTTGTATAAGAATTTGCAAACCAAGTGTCAAAAGAAAGTCAGCACATTATACTTGGTGGCTCATGAGTCTTGCATATTTCAACTGACTCAAATGATAGTACCATGAGAAAGAAATTAGAGTAGTTATTAATTTGCAATTATGAATGAAATGTAAGTTGCTAAGTTTGGGTCTAGATCAATGATATAAAGTTTTCCTTTTTGAATCATGTATGTAGATGAGTTTTCATCTTTGTTTCTCTCTTTTAAGTGATGATTCTACTACAACACGACTCCTTGCTTATAACATAATTCATTCCAAATGAAGGAAAATAGTCATGTAGTTATTGCTAACACCAAGTTGATTTATTTTTTATCTTTTATTTTCAAACAATTTTCTCTCTCCAAATTACAGTTTAGGAGATTGCGGGTGCAACAACAAATAAATAGTGCAGAATTTATCGATGAGAGCAGTGAGGAAAATGAGCTGCCTGACATTCTATCAACTATAACATTCGTCCCAAATATAGTGATTTCTGAAACTTTCCTCATGTTGTACCTTTAATGTGATTAAATCCCAAATATGGAATGGTGATATTCTGCCTTTAATGGTGATATTCTGCCTGACATACAAAGATTAAATCCCAACTATGGAATGTTGTACCTCTAATTGTGATATTCTGCCTGACATACCAAGATTAAATCCCAACTATGGAATGTTGTACCTCTAATGGTGATATTCTGCCTGACATACTAATATTACATCCCAACTATGGAATGTTGTACCTCTAATGGTGATATTCTGCCTGACGTACCAATATTGCATCCCAAATATGGAATGTTGTGCTTTTAATGTGATGTTTTTTCCTGCAGACACCAAAAACTTTGAAGCATGTTTACTTAACATCATTCTCTTTTGTATCTGGGATAATAGTCTTTGGAGGCCTTCTTGCACCAATGGTAATTTCCTTCATTTTGCACTTTGTGTTTATGCTTGCTATAGCCAGGTCTTTGAAACGCCTTCTCGCTTATGTTTTATGTCAGCAAGCTATATTACACTTTTGCACATAAACATGTGATATGAAATACTCTGCTCTTTAGAAGCTATCATCTCAAATTCACAATTTATTAAACACAATTTTTTTGTGGATGCTTCGTTCAAATTTTTTTTGAATGTGTCATCTAATTTGATTAATTCAGTGCAGATTTAATTTGCAGAGTGGTGTGTTCAGTATAGTTGCTTTTAGTTTTTCATCAATTTTCCGGACTTTATGAACACATGCATTTTGCTAATCGATAAACCTTTTATTTGCATGCTTCATGCACTGCTAAACAATTGCGTACTTCATGCACTATTGAACATATACTATAGGGTGTCAGCTGGTCACACAAGTGGAAACCCATTTGTATTGTTTAATTCAGAAATAAAACCACCTAAAGTTGTTCATACATTAAACCATCCTAAACACAATCCTGGTATGTTTATGTTGTATAAGAATTTGCAAACCAAGTGTCAAAAGAAAGTCAACACATTATACTTGGTGGCTCATGAGTCTTGCATATTTCAACTGACTCAAATGATAGTACCATGAGAAAGAAATTAGAGTAGTTATTAATTTGCAATTATGAATGAAATGTAAGTTGCTAAGTTTGGGTCTAGATCAATGATATAAAGTTTTCCTTTTTGAATCATGTATGTAGATGAGTTTTCATCTTTGTTTCTCTCTTTTAAGTGATGATTCTACTACAACACGACTCCTTGCTTATAACATAATTCATTCCAAATAAAGAAAAATAGTCATGTAGTTATTGCTAACACCAAGTTGATTTATTTTTTATCTTTTATTTTCAAACAATTTTCTCCCTCCAAATTACAGTTTAGGAGATTGCGGGTGCAACAACAAATAAATAGTGCAGAATTTATCGATGAGAGCAGTGAGGAAAATGAGCTGCCTGACATTCTATCAACTATAACATTCGTCCCAAATATAGTGATTTCTGAAACTTTCCTCATGTTGTACCTTTAATGTGATTAAATCCCAAATATGGAATGGTGATATTCTGCCTTTAATGGTGATATTCTGCCTGACATACAAAGATTAAATCCCAACTATGGAATGTTGTACCTCTAATTGTGATATTCTGCCTGACATACCAAGATTAAATCCCAACTATGCAATGTTGTACCTCTAATGGTGATATTCTGCCTGACATACTAATATTACATCCCAACTATGGAATGTTGTACCTCTAATGGTGATATTCTGCCTGACGTACCAATATTGCATCCCAAATATGGAATGTTGTGCTTTTAATGTGATGTTTTTTCCTGCAGACACCAAAAACTTTGAAGCATGTTTACTTAACATCATTCTCTTTTGTATCTGGGATAATAGTCTTTGGAGGCCTTCTTGCACCAATGGTAATTTCCTTCATTTTGCGCTTTGTGTTTATGCTTGCTATAGCCAGGTCTTTGAAACGCCTTCTCGCTTATGTTTTATGTCAGCAAGCTATATTACACTTTTGCACATAAACATGTGATATGAAATACTCTGCTCTTTAGAAGCTATCATCTCAAATTCACAATTTATTAAACACAATTTTTTTGTGGATGCTTCGTTCAAATTTTTTTTGAATGTGTCATCTAATTTGATTAATTCAGTGCAGATTTAATTTGCAGAGTGGTGTGGTCAGTATAGTTGCTTTTAGTTTTTCATCAATTTTCCGGACTTTATGAACACATGCATTTTGCTAATCGATAAACCTTTTATTTGCATGCTTCATGCACTGCTAAACAATTGCGTACTTCATGCACTATTGAACATATACTATAGGGTGTCAGCTGGTCACACAAGTGGAAACCCATTTGTATTGTTTAATTCAGAAATAAAACCACCTAAAGTTGTTCATACATTAAACCATCCTAAACACAATCCTGGTATGTTTATGTTGTATAAGAATTTGCGAACCAAGTGTCAAAAGAAAGTCAGCACATTATACTTGGTGGCTCATGAGTCTTGCATATTTCAACTGACTCAAATGATAGTACCATGAGAAAGAAATTAGAGTAGTTATTAATTTGCAATTATGAATGAAATGTAAGTTGCTAAGTTTGGGTCTAGATCAATGATATAAAGTTTTCCTTTTTGAATCATGTATGTAGATGAGTTTTCATCTTTGTTTCTCTCTTTTAAGTGATGATTCTACTACAACACGACTCCTTGCTTATAACATAATTCATTCCAAATGAAGGAAAATAGTCATGTAGTTATTGCTAACACCAAGTTGATTTATTTTTTATCTTTTATTTTCAAACAATTTTCTCTCTCCAAATTACAGTTTAGGAGATTGCGGGTGCAACAACAAATAAATAGTGCAGAATTTATCGATGAGAGCAGTGAGGAAAATGAGCTGCCTGACATTCTATCAACTATAACATTCGTCCCAAATATAGTGATTTCTGAAACTTTCCTCATGTTGTACCTTTAATGTGATTAAATCCCAAATATGAAATGGTGATATTCTGCCTTTAATGGTGATATTCTGCCTGACATACAAAGATTAAATCCCAACTATGGAATGTTGTACCTCTAATTGTGATATTCTGCCTGACATACCAAGATTAAATCCCAACTATGGAATGTTGTACCTCTAATGGTGATATTCTGCCTGACATACTAATATTACATCCCAACTATGGAATGTTGTACCTCTAATGGTGATATTCTGCCTGACGTACCAATATTGCATCCCAAATATGGAATGTTGTGCTTTTAATGTGATGTTTTTTCCTGCAGACACCAAAAACTTTGAAGCATGTTTACTTAACATCATTCTCTTTTGTATCTGGGATAATAGTCTTTGGAGGCCTTCTTGCACCAATGGTAATTTCCTTCATTTTTCACTTTGTGTTTATGCTTGCTATAGCCAGGTCTTTGAAACGCCTTCTCGCTTATGTTTTATGTCAGCAAGCTATATTACACTTTTGCACATAAACATGTGATATGAAATACTCTGCTCTTTAGAAGCTATCATCTCAAATTCACAATTTATTAAACACAATTTTTTTGTGGATGCTTCGTTCAAATTTTTTTTGAATGTGTCATCTAATTTGATTAATTCAGTGCAGATTTAATTTGCAGAGTGGTGTGTTCAGTATAGTTGCTTTTAGTTTTTCATCAATTTTCCGGACTTTATGAACACATGCATTTTGCTAATCGATAAACCTTTTATTTGCATGCTTCATGCACTGCTAAACAATTGCGTACTTCATGCACTATTGAACATATACTATAGGGTGTCAGCTGGTCACACAAGTGGAAACCCATTTGTATTGTTTAATTCAGAAATAAAACCACCTAAAGTTGTTCATACATTAAACCATCCTAAACACAATCCTGGTATGTTTATGTTGTATAAGAATTTGCAAACCAAGTGTCAAAAGAAAGTCAACACATTATACTTGGTGGCTCATGAGTCTTGCATATTTCAACTGACTCAAATGATAGTACCATGAGAAAGAAATTAGAGTAGTTATTAATTTGCAATTATGAATGAAATGTAAGTTGCTAACTTTGGGTCTAGATCAATGATATAAAGTTTTCCTTTTTGAATCATGTATGTAGATGAGTTTTCATCTTTGTTTCTCTCTTTTAAGTGATGATTCTACTACAACACGACTCCTTGCTTATAACATAATTCATTCCAAATAAAGAAAAATAGTCATGTAGTTATTGCTAACACCAAGTTGATTTATTTTTTATCTTTTATTTTCAAACAATTTTCTCCCTCCAAATTACAGTTTAGGAGATTGCGGGTGCAACAACAAATAAATAGTGCAGAATTTATCGATGAGAGCAGTGAGGAAAATGAGCTGCCTGACATTCTATCAACTATAACATTCGTCCCAAATATAGTGATTTCTGAAACTTTCCTCATGTTGTACCTTTAATGTGATTAAATCCCATATATGGAATGGTGATATTCTGCCTTTAATGGTGATATTCTGCCTGACATACAAAGATTAAATCCCAACTATGGAATGGTGTACCTCTAATTGTGATATTCTGCCTGACATACCAAGATTAAATCCCAACTATGGAATGTTGTACCTCTAATGGTGATATTCTGCCTGACATACTAATATTACATCCCAACTATGGAATGTTGTACCTCTAATGGTGATATTCTGCCTGACGTACCAATATTGCATCCCAAATATGGAATGTTGTGCTTTTAATGTGATGTTTTTTCCTGCAGACACCAAAAACTTTGAAGCATGTTTACTTAACATCATTCTCTTTTGTATCTGGGATAATAGTCTTTGGAGGCCTTCTTGCACCAATGGTAATTTCCTTCATTTTGCACTTTGTGTTTATGCTTGCTATAGCCAGGTCTTTGAAACGCCTTCTCGCTTATGTTTTATGTCAGCAAGCTATATTACACTTTTGCACATAAACATGTGATATGAAATACTCTGCTCTTTAGAAGCTATCATCTCAAATTCACAATTTATTACACACAATTTTTTTGTGGATGCTTCGTTCAAATTTTTTTTGAATGTGTCATCTAATTTGATTAATTCAGTGCAGATTTAATTTGCAGAGTGGTGTGTTCAGTATAGTTGCTTTTAGTTTTTCATCAATTTTCCGGACTTTATGAACACATGCATTTTGCTAATCGATAAACCTTTTATTTGCATGCTTCATGCACTGCTAAACAATTGCGTACTTCATGCACTATTGAACATATACTATAGCGTGTCAGTTGGTCACACAAGTGGAAACCCATTTGTATTGTTTAATTCAGAAATAAAACCACCTAAAGTTGTTTATACATTAAACCATCCTAAACACAATCCTGGTATGTTTATGTTGTATAAGAATTTGCAAACCAAGTGTCAAAAGAAAGTCAGCACATTATACTTGGTGGCTCATGAGTCTTGCATATTTCAACTGACTCAAATGATAGTACCATGAGAAAGAAATTAGAGTAGTTATTAATTTGCAATTATGAATGAAATGTAAGTTGCTAAGTTTGGTTCTAGATCAATGATATAAAGTTTTCCTTTTTGAATCATGTATGTAGATGAGTTTTCATCTTTGTTTCTCTCTTTTAAGTGATGATTCTACTACAACACGACTCCTTGCTTATAACATAATTCATTCCAAATAAAGAAAAATAGTCATGTAGTTATTGCTAACACCAAGTTGATTTATTTTTTATCTTTTATTTTCTAACAATTTTCTCTCTCCAAATTACAGTTTAGGAGATTGCGGGTGCAACAACAAATAAAACATGGATAATTTATCGATGAGAGCAGTGCCATCAACTATACCATTCATTCCAAATATGGTGATTTTCTGAAACTTTCTTCATTTTGTACTTTTAATGTGACTAAATCCTAAATATGGAATGGTGATATTCTGCTTTTAATGGTGGTATTCTGCCTGACATACCAAGATTAAATCCCAAATATGGAATATTGTACCTTTAATGGTGATATTCTGCCTGACATACCAAGATTAAATCCCAAATATGGAATGTTGTGCCTTTAATGGTGATATTCTGCCTGACATACCAAGATTGATGAAATTTAGAGAAAAGGGATAAACGACTGGAGAAATGTAGAAGAGAAACCAGCGAAGATTTACATTCCTCTTCATGTGTTTAAATACAATGTATCAAGGGTATAATAGTACTTTACAAGAGGATATGAATCTAGCTTTATTGGTAGGTGCTGAATGCATATTTCTATGAGATGCGGTGCATTGTATCGGGACGCCTTCTGATATGAATGGCATTGATTGGTTGGAGATCTTCGAGGGATATGGTTGACCTTGCATATTTCTACGAGATGCGGTGCATTGTATCGGAACGCCTTCAGATAGGAATGTCATTGATTGCTTGGAGATCTTCAAGGGTTATGGTTGACTTGGTCTCATTTCCTTATACGCCCCCGCAAACTGAGCGGCCGAAATGACGAACAATTTGTCTCACAATAGCTCGAAGCGATCCGCAGTGAGACTCTTAGTGAAGATGTCAGCCAGGTTGTCCTCTGTAGAGATGTGTTGAACACGAATGTTGTCTGATGTGACCTGTTCACGGATGAAGTGGTAGTCGACTGTGAAGTGTTTTGTTCGGGAATGAAAGACCGGATTGGAAGAGAGTGAGATAGTCGACTTATTGTCACCAAATTAGCGGCTTGTCTTGGAGAGGAATCTGAAGGTCAGAAAGGAGAAGTTGTATCCAGATGATCTCTATAGCCGTGAGAGAGAGAGAGAACGGTACTCCGATTCTGTCGAGCTGTGTGCAATCGAAGGTTGTTTTTTTTGCACTCCAAGTCAAAGGGTTCTTTCCGAGGAAGACACAGAATCCATTGATGGAGCGACGATCTACGGGATCTCCTACCCAATCAGCGTCGGAGAAGGCGATGAGTGACAGAGGACTCGGACGAAGAAGAATACCGTGGGTTGGAGTGTGTTGAAGATACCGAAGAATCCGCTTAGCAGCTGTGAGATGTGAGTCACGTGGAGCATGGAGAAACTGACATACTTGATTGACGGCGAATGCAATATCAGGTCGGGTCAGTGTGAGGTATTGAAGAGCACCGACCAGACTGTGGTAGTATGATCCATCGAGCAGTAAAGGATCTGAGGTGTTTGGATTCCGTTTTGAGGAGACTGGAGTTCTGCTCGGCTTGCAACCAGAGAGACCGGCTTTCTGAAGGAGCTCTTTTGTATATTTGGTCTGATGGACGAAGCAGCCTTGGGAGCTTCGTTGAATTTCCAGTCCCAGGAAGTATGATAGATCGCCGAGATCTTTGAGTAAGAACTCACTGGCAAGCTCGCCAATGAATTGATGTATGAAGTTTGCCGAAGAGCCCGTGATTAGGATGTCGTCGACATACAACAGGATCACGGTTGTTTGGTCACCAGAGTGTTTGACAAAGAGAGATGAGTCGGCAATACTCGGGTGGAATCCGTGAAGGCGGAGAAACTGGGAGAAGCGAGCATACCACTGTCGAGGCGCCTGTTTGAGGCCATATAATGGTTTCCGTAGCTTGCAGACATGTTGTGGGAAAGAGGGATCTATGAATCCCATAGGTTGCGCCATATAAAGATTTTCATCGATGTTTCCATGTAGAAAAGCATTGGAGACATCGAGTTGTCTGATGGGCCAGTCGAAGCGTAGAGCCAGGGTGATCAGGAGGTGGATAGAACCGTGCTTGGCGACTGGGCTGAAGGTCTCGGTGTAGTCAACCCCTTCCTTTTGATGAAAGCCTTTGGCCACGAGCCGAGCTTTATAGTGGGCAACAGAGCCATCCGTGTGACGCTTAATCTTGTAGACCCACTTGCATCCGATGATGTTTACTGAGGGAGGAGGAGAGACAAGTTCCCAAGTCTCTTGACGGGTTAAAGCGGCATACTCGTCCAGCATGGCTGCGACCCATTGGGGATGTTTGGACGCCTCCTTGTAGGATATCGGTTCTTATGAGGTGATTTGGGCATGTAGGTTTAATGGTTGACGAGGTTTGAAGGTGTCGACCATGGAACGGGTGGTCATGGGATGAGTCGACAGTGGTGAAGTATCCAATGTGGGTTGAGTAGGTGGAGAAGTGGAGGTTGGAGGTAACGTGGAAGTTAAGTGGGGATGGTAAGAGGTCGGGTGAGTGACCGGATTATGGTGTGCCGAGATATGTTGTAGAATGCTTGTAGGCAATGATGGGTCAGGCAAGTTTTGTGTTGGTGAATCAGCGGGATCAGTCATACTTTGGGTTGAGCGAGCTGTGGAGCGGCTTGGAGAGGTCTGTAGGTTGTGTTGATGGGTTGGATGGTCGGTAGGTTGGTAGATCAGGGGATCGGTGGGTGTTGGTTGGAGGGGTGTAGGTGGATGGGTAGGAATAATGGTCGATGAAATAGAGTTGATCAGTGTAGGCTGTGGCGTTGGACGAGTCTGAGTAGAGAAAGGGAAGATGTTCTCCTCAAACCTGACATGTGAAGTCAGTTACAACCTTTTGGTAGACAGCTCCATGCATTTATACGCCTTCATGTGATCAGCATAACCAAGAAAGACGCACGGTTGCGACCTTGGTTCAAGCTTGTGTTGTACATAAGGGCGGAGGCAGGGATAGCACAGGCAACCAAAGGTGCGCATCCACTTGTAGTCTGGAACCTGATGATAGAGAATTGGTGGGACCAAAAAGGTGCTCTCTCTCAAGCGCAAGAGTCCGTACAAGTAATATAATCTGGGAGTCCAGATGTCGAATCCTCGGGAAGAAATCTGTTGCAACCACAACTCAAATCAAATAGAAACCCAACGAAAAGAAACTAACCACTTCAATGATGATGGCGATGATGGTGATGTGAACACGTGAACAATATGAACAAGGAAAATCGTGTAAGAAAATATCTATAAAAAGTATGCACATGGTATGGGTTCGTTAGGATCAATGATTCATATTAATTTGGTTGACAAGTAAAACGCAATGAATTCTCCTTTTGGGAGCAATTCACCGGAAAATACCCAATATAACTCAATGAATTCTCCTGTTGGGAGCAATTCATCGGAAGATACCCTTTTGGGGGTTCAAGCACAAAATTCAATAAGATCGTCGCTAAAGCTATAATACGATATGAAACTCTCTTTTGGAGAGATCAAAACCTACGATATGAAACTCCCTTTTGGGGAGATCAAAACTCACCCTTTTGGGGCGATCATCAACTCAATCACTTCTTTTGGAAGATGAAAAAGACGATTTACGAACAAAGATTACAACTTTAACGACGTTTAACGATTTAGCACAAGGAATACAACCAAATAAACACGCATCATATCCCCTAACTACGCCATACCATGCACAATAACAATTTAGCTACTCATGGTGCAAGAATAAACAAGTTTCATAACAAAATACATCAATCTAATAGCAAAATACAATAGAAAAGTTTCAAATACGGGATAGAAGTTTAGAATTCATCACCAAATCTCCAAGATATACATCAAAACTCTCTGGAAATAATAAAAATAGCCTCTGGAATTTTACAGAATTTTTCCCTGGCGAAATACGGCTCCTAGAGCCTCCAATACGCTCAAAATACGCCAAAATCTGCTTGTATTCGACCAAAAACCCCTAGGATACCTTAAATAGAGGCATTGCGGGTTTGGGTTGTGTTATCGGGTTCAAACCCACTTAGAAATCGAACCCAAAACCCGCTCAAGATTTCCACCGTCGGATCAAAGCGGGATCTGCCCAGACTTCGACACGTGTCCCCTCATATCGGATCCATCCGCCCGCGCCCGCATCCGCTTAATCTCCGAATTCGCTTCGGAATCATTTGTGACCGTTGGATCTGGTGCTCAACGACATGGATGAGGCCACGTCGCTCACGGATTTCGTTCTTCATTCGCTTAGCAGCGCGAATCCGATCCGTCCGTTCAATAGGCGGGATTGAACCTCGAAGCGCCACGCGTCCCTTTCGAAGTTTAAATGCGGGGGAAACAGAGACCGTTGGATCGCGATCGTAGGGTTCTCGTTCAGCCACGTCGTCAATCCGCTCAGCGCTGCTTCGGGTCATTGGATGGGTGATCAACGGCCTATGAATGGCCACGTAGCCCGCTAGATCTAACGCTCTTTGCTGCATTTTGGGGATGCTGGGAGCCGTTGGATCGAGATCCAACGGCGGTGCACGTGCCGCGTCGCCCCTTTATCACGGCCGCAAGATCAAATCTCAACGCTTGGGATGGAGCCACGTGTCGTCTTTGGATTGGCTGCCGACCGTATATTTGTATTTTTAGTGTATTTCTTCATTTAATTGGTATTCTGCATTCAAAAATTCATAGTAATTAGCACAGATCTCAGAAAAATACAAATAAATAGTCGTTGGAATCGTGAGATCGAGACCAAGCTAGGAAAAATATAAAAAGTGCAGAAATACTCCATTAATTTCTGTTTTATGCTCAAACAAGGTGAATTCTCTAATAAATGATGATATATAAAATACGCACGTACTAGTAATCAATGTAGCATCACATGAGCACAAAAATAGGGCTAAATGAGGGGTTAAATATGTAATATTGAACCCGAATCAAGAATCGCGTGAGGATATTTGTTTCACTGCGTTGCAGATGGTAGTCTGTTGATCAGATATATAGCTGTCTTCGCTACATCTGGCCAATATTACTGAGGCATAAAAGCTGTTAGTAGCAAAGCAAGTGTAGTTTCAATTACATGTCGGTGTTTTCTTTCGGCCACACCATTTTGCTCGGGTGTGTAGGGTGCTGAGGTCTGATGTATGATCCCAAGTTGGTGAAATAGGGAGATAAATTGATTGTTACAAAATTCCCCCCAACCATCAGATCGAAAAATTTTAATTTTCGTGTTAAACTGCCTTTCAACCATTGTTTGAAAGGTTTGGAAGGCAGTAAACACGTCGGATTTATGATATAGAGGGTAGAGCCAAACATAGCGAGAGTAGTCATCAATAAAACTGACATAATACCTATAGCCTTTATTAGATTGAACTGGGGCCGGGCCCCATACATCAGAATGAACTAAAGTTAAGGGAGAATCTGCTCTCGATTTTAACAAAGGAAAAGGTAATTTATGACTCTTACTCATTGAGCATTGAGGACGTGGTGGCTGAGGAGACAGCTTGAGAGATAACTTGGAAGCGACTTTGGAGACAACAGGAGGAGCAGGATGACCAAGACAGGTGTGCCAAAGAGTGCCCGAGGTGCTTGATGTAGAAAGAGAGATGGGATTGTGATGGATCGGGTAGAGTCCATTCCTACTCGGGCCTTTAAGAAGAGTTTTTCCTGTGGTGGCATCATGTACAACAAAACCAGGGGATGAGAATTAGATAACGCAGTTATTATCTCGAGTGAATTTATAGACTGAGAGCAGATTTTTAGAGAATTGTGGAGCATGTAAAATGTCAGGAAGACGTATAGTGGAGTTTAGAGAAGGGATAGAAGAATAGCCAATGTTGACCACTGTGGCGGTATCACCTGTGCCAACAGTAATGTGTTTATTACCCGAGTATGGTGTCATTGTCTCAAGTTATGAAGTGGTAGACGCGATGTGATCCGTGGCGCCTGTGTCGAGGATCCATTCACCGTCCGTATAGCGTCCTTGATGGACCGCATGAGCCTCAGGTTTATGAACATGCTCACCGATCTAAAAGCAATCGAGGGTGTGATGATTCGGCTTCCAGTACACTTGGCAAGGGATAGGTCGGCTAGTTGAGTGGTCGATAGGCACACGTCGTCTCTGCCGTCCGACCTGAGTAGTCGGTGTAGGAGGTTCGGGTCGTTGTGGACTACCTCGGGGTTGTATGTTGCTGGTACGGCCACCGCAAGAGAAAGGGAAAGAGCCGCGGCCTCTGTTGAATCGCCCATATGTGGTGCAGCCACGGTTGTCCCGTCGTTCGTAGTTAGAGATGAGTGCAGAGGAGTCGGTTGAGGGAGAAGGAACAGATGACATGGTAGTAGTTGGTGTGCTAGAGGTCGAGAGACGTCGTATCTGCATGCTGGCCTCCTCGGCAAGGAGACTACTCCATATCTCCTCAACTGTGTAAGGCTTTCCATGATTTCGGGCCATTACACTGAAGGAGTCGTAAGTAGGAGGAAGACCATGGAGGATCTGGCGGACCATTTGTCGCGTGGTGACAGTATCAGGACCAGCGATTTGTAGCTGGTCATATATCGCTTTTGCCTGATCTAAGTAAGCGGCCATAGGCTCCTCGGCCATGATGAGGTTGGTGAGTTTGTCTTGAAGTAGCTCAATATGCCCTTCAGAAAGAAAGGCATATCGGGTTTCCAACTTTGTCCACAGTAGATGTGAAGAGGTGACACCAAGGGCGACGCCAAGAGCAGAAGGAGATAGAGTCGCCTGAATGCTCATGCAGAGGTGTTGATCGGTGATTAACCATTTGTGAAAGTCGGGATTGAGAATTGGCGGCAGATGACTGGTGGTGGTGGATTTTGGATCGGAAATTGTGGGAGATGGAGATGATGTAGATCCATCGACGTACCCGAGGAAGCCGTGCGCGTTGAGAACGCCGACGACCTGAGAACGCCAAAGTATGTAGTTTGTGGAGTCTAGTCGGGTGGTGATTAGGGCGGGGAATTTTAAGATGAGAAATTTGAGGTTAGTTGAAATCGGCTCCATGGAGAGGATGTTGTGTATACATACAAGATCTAATTACCGTTAGGCGAGAGGCTCTGATACCATGATGAAATTTAGAGAAAAGGGATAAACGACTGGAGAAATGTAGAAGAGAAACCAGCGAAGATTTACATTCTTCTTCATGTGTTTAAATACAATGTATCAAGGGTATAATAGTACTTTACAAGAGGATATGAATCTAGCTTTATTGGTAAGTGCTGAATGCATATTTCTATGAGATGCGGTGCATTGTATCGGGACGCCTTCTGATATGAATGGCATTGATTGGTTGGAGATCTCCGAGGGATATGGTTAACCTTGCATATTTCTACGAGATGCGGTGCATTGTTTAGGAACGCCTTCAAATAGGAATGTCATTGATTGCTTGGAGATCTTCAAGGGATATGGTGGACTTGGTCTCATTTCCTTATAAAGATTACATCCCAAATATGAAATGTTGTACCTTTAATGTGATGTTTTCCCCTGCAGACACCAAAAATTTTGAAGCAGCTTTACCTGCATCATTCTCTTTTGTATATGGGATAATAGTCTTTGGATGCCTTCTTGCACCAATGGTAAGTCTTTCATTTTGCATTTTGCATTTATGCATGATATCGCCAGGTCTTTGTAACGCCTTCTCACTTATGTTTTATGTCAGCAAGCTATATTACACTTTTGCACATAAGCGTGTGATATGAAATACTCTGATCTTTAGAAGCTATCATATCAAATTCACAATTTATTAAACACAATTTTTTTGAGGATGCCTTCTTTCAAATTTTTTTGATGTCATCTAATTTGATTAATTCATTGCAGAATTTATTTGCAGAGTGGTGTGTTCAGTATAGTTGCTTTTAGTTTTCATCAATTTTTCAGACTTCATGAACACATGCATATTACTAATTTATAAACCTTTTATTCTTTCTTTGTTCTCTTTGATAGAAACAAATGTGCAGATATTAATATTTGTGCAATGTTTGGGTTATGCTGATTTATTTTATTGGGTGAGTCTATCCTCCATATGTCAAGAATAAATATATATTTTGATGGAATGTCTTCCATCATGATATCAATGAGAACTTCTTTGCGCACCCACCATTTTACTCGCGTGCACAACCGGAATGCTAAGTTTGGATCAAGATCAATGATAGAAAGAAGTGGGCCTGCATGTTGATTACATCAACCCATGTATGGAAGGATAATCTTCAAATCATCATTTAGCATAAGCAAACTAATTAAGAAGAATAAAGGTAATAATTTTTCACGCCTTAATCTTTATAGAAGGAGAATAAAGTTTTTCTGTTTTTTTCTTTTTAATCACAAGGGTTTAAGGTCTAACATAATGTAAATGTGTGATGTTGATCGACATTATGAAAATTCAATTACACTATCATGGAAATTATTTGGATTTTTCACGCCTTAATTTTATGAAAAATTCTTGACATTATCAAAACTCAATTATACTATGAAAATTCAATTACACTACGATGGCAAATAATATGGCAAAACATTTACAGTATGTGAGACCCTTGAGATTTCTTTTCTTATGGTTTAAGATCCAAATAATGGCAATATATATTTTCAGGTGTATGTGTGGTGTGAGAGGGCACCTGGGTCAAGCTTGCACTATGGTTGGTTAGGTTGATTGACATGTCTGGCAGCATAAACCATATATACTCGCAGCAAGTGTGGATTCGATACAAGGTAAAATTTTGTTCACTTGGAGCCCTAAATTAACTAATGTACATAAAGAATTTAACCTTTTTTTATTTCTTTTTTCATAAAATTTGTCGCCTTTGTGCAGTAGAATTTCTCATACATGTACATATAGTTTGCCTCTTGCAGTACCTCTTCGACAGGATGATCATGCTTGGTGCAAGGTTTATGTATGCAAGGTTTTGGTATTCTGTAACGATTTTATTCATGCTGGATATTGAAGATGAACATGTTTGAGGAAGTTGCATGGTCAGTGAGCATATGATTTATGTAAGTTTTAATAGCTTTTTATTGGCAAAGATTATACATTAACAAAGAATTTTTTTCCTTTGATTATACATCAACAACGTTATAGTAACCATGATTAAATAACTAAAATATAACATCCCTGAAATTAAGTAAACATGTATTCAACATAATTAATTTCTAAATTTAAGCATGGCATGCAATGATGATGATGATAGACTGCAAGGAGATTCAACGATAAATTATGATCCCAATGCCTTTAGTATTGTATTTTAAAGATTCTTTCAGTAGAATTCCAATGCCAAAATTAAGTAGAAACTGTATGGGCTGTGTTTGGTGACAGAATTAGTTTTCTCAACAATAGTTTCATGGAGTTTATAACAGAACACCAAATTTGCATATATACATTGTGTACAAACTATTTTGGAGTTAGCAAACAATGTGGGAACTCCAAAATTGTAAGAACAAATCATTCGGCAGCTACTTTGAGTTAGCCACTGCACAGATGTTTCCTTTTGATTGTGTTTTATGAAACGTCATTTTGAAATGGAATCACAGTTTATATGTATGCAATCTCTTGGTATAAAATAACTCAAAAAACTCAAACAAACTCAACGTAAAAAAATGGGCTTCTCAACTTCTTATGCATCATAGTTAGGTGTTAAGCCATATTACGTAATGTGCCCAGATTGGGAATCCAAAAAACTTCAAATTGTTTCATTCATTTGATGCTTCACATGTGAGACAATATACATAACTTTTATCACATAACATTTACAAATATACATGTATACAACTTGCGAATGTTAAGCAAATAAGTAAATGCTTTTGAGTCACCTTATTATGCACAGGCAAGAACTACACTTTATACATCTTCTATTAACCTGGACGAGGAGGAGGATGAGGCCAGGGCCTTTACCCTCCAAATAACCAAAGGATACTTTTATGTTTGAATAATTTACTTTTGTCTTTTAAAAGACGCATTTATTCTTTCTTCTTATACTAAATTATCGTCTTCTATGTGTATTTATGATAGGTGGCTTTGGATCATATATGATTTTAAAGGATCAAAGGACATATGAGCCCAAGAAGAATGCACCGTCGGACATAAGATAATTTCTCATGTAATATTTTTGTTGTTGCTTATGTTTGATTATTTTTATTATTGTTTTAGTCATTGTTTTTTATGTTATATAATCTGATATTTATTGTATAGTTGATTTCTGCACAAATAAAAGTTTCTCTGTTTCTTCTTTGTTCCATGAAATTGAAGCAGATGGGAAGACTGATTATCGTGCAAGAATACGGTTTATCGATTCGGGTAAAAATAAATATAATATGCCCAATTATCGATTTGTTGCTCGATTTGTTTCCTTGAATTTTCTTGGTTAAAGTACACATAAGACCTCTATTGTTGTCAGTATTGAAATAAACAATTTGATATTTTTGTCCTAGAAAAATCATCTTTTGACATGCAAATCATCTGTTAGAAATGTTTTGATTTTTCCAAAAAAGACATTTTCATATAAATAAACATTGATTGTTCAACTTATGAAAACATGATATCTTTTTCCATTGAATTGTTTTTTTAGCAATGAACATTGAATTCAATGTTCATTTAGCAAACAGTTGATAAAAATGTTCCCGCGCTCATTTCTTTTGTGTGTGGAATAAATCCTCCCATTTTCTTTTGTGCATGTGTGAGCGTTCCTTTCAATGTTTATTATTTTAGTTGCAATTTATTCATTTTTGTTATGAATCAACTATTTGGGGAGGAGCCCCCAACTCTGTATTTATAGGAAAAGGGGAGAATACAAAATGGGTTTACAATGATATGGGCCTATCTCTAGGATAGCCCAGAATCTCAACCAACCCGGTTAAATAACCGTTCACAACACTCCCCCTTATCCAGCCATAGGTGTGGACTCTGCTTGTGAATACTTCAGGATTCCGAGCGTAGGAGAGTCTCACATGGGGTGAATACTTCAGGATCCTGAGTTGGTGAGATTTGTCTCATTAAAACCTTTAGCTATGGAAACCCCAATGGGAAAAACCATAGTTAAGGAAAAAGAGTACAAACTCTGCCAAACTCCCCCTGATCTGTATAAGCCCTCAAGCGTGCAGATCTCTTAGGCGTCTCATTCCAATCCTATGTACAAGCTTCCTAAAAGTGGCAGTAGGAAGGGCTTTAGTGAACAAATCTGCCAAGTTGTCGCATGATTGTACTTGTCTGATGTCGATCTTGCCATCCCTCTGTAGCTCGTGCGTCCAGAATAACTTTGGTGAAATGTGCTTCATTCTGTCACCTTTGATGAAGCCACCTCGTAACTGAGCTATGCAAGCAGCATTGTCCTCGAACATTGTAGTAGGTTCGAGATCTCCAGTCTTCAGTCCGGTCGTAGACAGGATGTGGTGGACAACTGAGCATAGCCATACGCATTCTCTGCTTGCTTCATGGATGGCAATGATCTCAGAGTGATTGGATGAGGTTGCCGTCAAGGTTTGCTTGATGGATCTCCAGGAAATGGCTGTCCCTCCGTAGGTAAACACGTACCCAGTCTGTGACCTCGCTTTGTGGGGATTAGACAAGTTGCCTGCATTAGCATATCCTGCAAGTGTAGAGGATATTCCATTTTTGTAGAAGAGTCCCAAATCTGTAGCCCTTGGAGGTAGCGCAGAAGGTGCTTAACCTCGGTCCAGTGGCGCTGTGTGGGCGCTGCACTGTATCTGGCTAGCAAATTTACTGCGAATGCTATGTCAGGACGTGTGTAGTTTGCCAGATATAGCAGTGCTCTGATGGCACTCAGATATGGAACTTCTGGACCAAGTATATCCTCCCCCTCTTCCAGCGGCCGGAAGGGGTCTTTATGTGCATCCAGAGATCATACCACCATAGGTGTACTTAGTGGATGACATTGGTCCATATGGAATCTTTGCAACATTTTCTTCGTGTATGTGGTTTTATGTAGTAGGATTCCATCTTTTAGATGTTCAATCTGTAAGCCCAGGCAGAATTTCGTTTTGCCTAGGTCTTTCATTTCAAATTCTTTTGTTAGGCTTACAGATATCTCAGTGATCTCTTCAGGAGATCCTATGAGATTCAGATCGTCTACGTAGACAGCAATTATTACGAATCATTTTCCCTTTATTCTTATGAAGATACAAGGGCAGACTTCATTATTTGTGAATCCTTGTTGAACAAGGAACTCACTGAGTCTGTTATACCACATTCTTCCTGATTGTTTGAGACCATACAATGATCTTTGTAGCTTAACAGAATAGACGTCCCGAGGTCTATCTTTCAGTTCAGCAGGCATAGAAAAGCCATCAGGAAGTTTCATGTATATCTCCTTGTCGAGATTGCCGTATAGATATGCAGTCACAACATCCATTAGCTGCATATCTAGGCCTTCCTTTGCTGTTAAGCTTATCAAGGATCTGAAAGTGATCGCATTCATGACTGACGTGCGTTTATATTTCATATATTCACGCACGTTTTCTTTTGTGTTTTTTCGTTGTTTTCCACCGTCTTGTATTCGTTTTCTCATGTTTTCTTGTCTTCTTTCACTTTTCCGTGTTTTTTGTATTTTGCAAGAGTTTACTGGCATAGGGGACATATAACATTGATATCATGAGACCCCGGAGCAACGGGAGGATTCATGCGTGATCCAGGGGGGTCAAACGACGAAGATAGCATTTTTCAGCCCCTCACCCGACCGGTTGGTCACTTCCAACCGATCGGGTATTGCACGCGTGCACCACCCGGACACAAGCTGAAGCGGGCGGAAAGTCAACCGGTCGGTTCAGAGACAGGTTCAAACGCCCCAACTCTCTGGAATTTGATGATGAATGCCAACTGATCGGGTGACCTTCACCCGATCAGTTCATCTGTAGCCGATTCTCCGAAGTCAAGACACGGAGAGCTCAACCGACCGGTTCACCCGACGGCACGAAGATCCAACCGATCAGCTTCAACTCTCAACCGACCATGACATGTGACCGGGTGAAGTCCCGTGCTGAGCTGCCGAAGAAACGAAGCAGGTCACCCGATCGGTTGACTTTTCAACCGATCGGGTGATATCTTATTCTATATATAGGACCCCTAGGTTTTCCAGAAACGAGAGTTGTTATTTTTTGCTGTTTTTTCTCTCTCTTGACGGCTGTAATTTTTCAGATATTTGTAAGTTTTCCGATCTTTACCAAACTTTAATATAGTGTTATTAGCATTGATCTTACTGCTTTTCAATCGCTTGATTATGTTTTTAACGGTCGATTTTGGTTTAGATCGCTTTTTAGTAAATATATGTGAGTAGTTCCCAAATCTGGGATTTTGGTGGAAACCCCTTCGTGGGTTCTCCCCGATGCGTCCATAGGACTAGAAAATCGAAAGGGATTAGGAATCTACCGGTTACGCGGGGTGTTTTATTGTCATCGGCGGGAAAAAGACCGCCTTTGACCGTTGGGCCCAGGGGGAATAAACTTGGCGGTTGACCCCCTAGCCATAGCTCATGCCCTTAGCATAGACGTCGAATCCTAGCGCGCGGGAGCGGTAGGACGAGATGTTGGGAGTTATCGTTGCGAGCTTAGTGCTCCCGGAGTCGGTCAGTGTTAATGGACATGTGAATGCCCACTGACCGAACCCGGGAAGTCCGGTGTATCATCCTGGGCACCGACCGGAATATCAGGCCCATGGGACGCTGGTACCACTCTTAGAGGCAACGTCTCACCATTAGGCCCTAATTCCGATCGCTATCCTACCTGTAGGTCGTATCGGGGAGAATCGCACGATAGGGTGGAAACCGAAGTTCCGGGTTTTCCCTTCTTATTGTTTATCCCTCGCATTCCATTTTCCGTGACAACCCATCATCCGATTCGGGCTAGCTCGCCCACGGGGTGAATCTGATCCTTCTTGACACAAGCACAACCACACCTCCCTGAGTTGGACCCCCAAGCCACACTACAACACCGTGCGCTTGCGGTTATAAATATTTAAATATCACGCCCCAAATCACACACATTGCGTCGGTCGCGCACAAAACCCCGGGGGACGTCAAGCTTTATGACGCCGCTGCCGGGGAGGCAACGTGCTTGTTATTTTAGGATTTCATGAACCCTTGAGTCTAGCTCATATCCCAATCTCGCGATAATTTTCGCATTCTTCTTTTTCCATTTCTATTTAATTTTCTTATTTTTTATTTCTATTTTTTATTTTATCTGTTTCTTTCCCACTTTTCGCTTCACGTGTGTTTGTTGCTTTTAATGCGCAGGAGTTCAAGAAGTCTCGACGACTTGATTCCCGTTGATCCGGAGATAAATGCCACCCTAAGGCATCTTGCCGCAGAGAAGCGAAGAAGAGAAGAGCCGGAAACCATGGGGGAGAACACCCCACCTCACAAGTCCCTGCCGGAGTACTCGATGCCATCCCTCGAGTCCACCTCCGCCATCCGTCCTCCTACTATTACGGCTCAAAGCTTCGAGCTTAAGCCATCTTTGGTGACGTGGATCCAGCCGGATCAATTCTCGGGGGCACCCATGGATAGCCCCATCGAACATTTGGACTCCTTCTTGGAGAAATGTGACACCTTCCGGATAAATGGTGTCACAACTGAGGCGATCCGTCTAAAGCTATTCCCCTTCTCTCTGTGAGATAAGGCCAAGCTGTGGCTTAGGGGGAAGGACCCGAATACATTCAACACCTGGGAGAAGCTTTCTAATTCTTTTCTGACGAAGTTCTTTTCTACGGGGAAGACCATGAAGCTGAGGAGTGAGATCTCCTCCTTCTCCCAAGCCAGCCACGAGTCCTTGCATGAAGCTTGGACGAGATATAAGGAAATGCAACAAAGATGCCCTCATCATGAGCTTCCAAAATGGCAGATAATTAATCTGTTCTACAACGGATTGAGGGATAACTTGAAATCTTCCATGGACGCCGCGGCTGGAGGGTCCTTTATGTCCCGAAGCGAAGAAGATGCCGGATAGATTCTGGAAAACATGGAATCGAACAATGAGCGGTGGTGTGACGAGAGAGCCACACCTAGATCTGGAGGCATCCACAAGGTCGAGGACGTCGACAAATTATCCAGCATGTTTGACTTGCTGTCGACCCAGATCTCCGCATTGATGGTAGGAGCCGGTGGTGCCGGTACGCAACATATTGCCGCGGTGGAGACAAAAGTCATGGGGGACTTCGATGGTGGTGACATCTCACCACCATTGGACCAGGCAAGCGCTTTATTTTACAATCCTATGGGGAATGCGCCTTTTCCACCACGGACTAGCTCCAACCCGGCCTACTCTCCAAACAACCGGAATCATCCCAACCTTAGTTACCGGGCACCGTATCAGCCGCCGCCGCCTCAGCAGCAGCAACAACAGATATATCAACCGGCTAGGCCTCAGCAGCAGCAATTTCAACAGCAGCAGTTTCAGCAGCAACAACCTCCACAACAATATCAGCAATATGCTCCAAGGAATCAGCAACCCGTTCAGCAGCAGCAGCAATATGGCCAACAGAGGGTCGTCTCTCCGGTTGAGTCCCTTTTGACTCAATATATATCCAACCAGGAGAAGATAAATTTGAAGCTGGAAATGGGACACCGGGCTCTCACGGACCAAGTAACCCAGCTGGGGTTACAAGTGGCGAATCTTTTAAGGTCGCAAAACTTATTGCCGCCACAACCGGAGGTGAACCCGAGGGGAGCAAATCAGACCTTGGCACTCACGCACGACCATGCGAACGTGTTCGCTATCGTCTTGAGGAGCGGAACATAAATCCCCACAAGAGTGCCCCCAAAGGAACCGGAAGCACCATTGGTCGTGGAGCGACCGATTGAAAAATTCAATGACGTCGGTGCTTCGTCGTCAAAGCCAACTACTCTGGAGGAAATCCATGAAGAGGAGAAGAAAAAAGATGAGGAAGGGAACCTCATGGTATTCAAGCCCGTTGTGCCTTTTCCACAACGGTTAGCCCAAGCCAAAATTGACGAGAAATATGTCAAATTCTTTGCCATGGTGAAAGATCTAAGCTTGCAAATCCCCTTCCTTGAAGCTATAGAGACGATACCCTCCTACGCGAAATTCCTCAAGGATTTGGTGACAAAGGGTTCTAGAAAGGAGAAGGTCGTTCTGAGGGTAGAATGTAGTGCTCTTATCCAGCGAGCAAATCCTCATAGGCTTAAAGACCCAGGGAGCTTCTCTATCCCTTGCACGATCGGGGAGGTAAAGATACATCGTGCGCTCGTCGATCTTGGAGCAAGCGTCAGTTTGATGCCCTTGTCGCTGTATAAGAGGATAGGAATGGGTGACTTGGAGCCCACTGGAATGACCCTACAGCTTGCGGACCGTTTGGTTAAGTATCCGGTGGGGGTTGTAGATGACCTCCCTGTCAATGTTAGAGGGGTGCATGTGCCTATAGACTACGTTGTCATGGACATGCCTGAAAATGCACACACCCCTATTATCCTTGGATGGCCTTTCATGGCCACTGCCGGCGTCCTGATAGATGTGAAGAATGGGAAACGTTCCCTGAACGTCGGCAACGAAAAAGTCGAATTTGACTTGGGGTTGTCAATGAAGCACCCCGATCCCCCGGATGATCCAAGATGCAATGCGTTGGAGTTAGAAGAAGAGAGAGCTGTGGAGGAAAGCTCCTGGGAAATTCTTCCAAGAAATCCCCCCGATAGCTTGGGGGACTCAGAAGAACCAGTCGGCCCGAAAAAGAATGATGTTGCTGGTATAACGGATGCGGCACACATGATCCCTCCCGAATTTCAGAAAGCTCCTTCAACGAGGAGAAAAGGGAAAGAGCCCATGGGGCACACCGGGGATGAGGTCCGGATCCTTAAACGAGTGGCGGTGGACGCCAATATGAGGGAGAAGCCCCCGGACCCCGTCAACAAAGGGAGAGTCATCGAACAAATTTTCTTGTCGCCACCGACTACACCAAAATCTGAAGCGATGCCAAACTTTGGGCATCACCCGTATCGCCCACCTTGAACATCATCAACGGGCATCGAGCCAACGACGTTAAACAAAAGCGCTTCATGGGAGGCAACCCATGTTCTAAACTTTTGTTTCCACTTTTTAGGACTATTTTTAACTTTATTTCATCTATTTTAATAAATAAATCCAGCCGCAAGAACTTCCGTTGAGGGACTTAGGCCATTTGTTGACTTTTGCAGAAAACAAGGCCCCAACCGATCGGTTGGGATGTATCAGCTGTTGGCCGTATCAGTCACTCAACGAACCGATCGGGTGAAAGCATGTGAGACCGGTTGGCAGACTGGGTGAACTGGGTTGAAGTCTCGGGAATTTTTGAGAAATAATCAACCGATCGGTTGATACGAAGCTTAATCGGGTGACAGACCGGGTGAGCTGTACCAAACTCTCGGGAAAATTTGTGGAGCGGCCAACCGATCGGGTGAGTTATCAACCGACCGGTTCGCCTGTAGCATCTCTTCAGCTGAAAATCTCGACCTAATAGTCGACCGATCGGGTGACAACTCACCCGATCGGTTCGACTTAAACCCTATAAATAAACCCACGCCCCGACCGTTCATTTCCTCACCCGATCTCGCACAACCCACCGTCGTTTCGTCTTCCCCGCTCTCCCAACGGCCGGAAAACTCCTCCCACGACCTCCACTCCCCTCTAGCCTCTCTCTCCACCTACCCCTTCCATCTCTCATCATTTTCTCTCTCTCCCTCTCTTCCATTTCACTTTCTCAAGCCCTAATCCCCACCATTTTCGGATTTTCACTGAAGAGAAGTGCCGCGGCTCCACACTCCGTCCGATTGCACGGTGTTGGGGTCAATTTCAAGCAAGAACTCCAATATCCGCTGGGTAACTTCGCTCCACTCCTCAAATTTTACTTTTTACCCTAGAATTTCTACTTGCTTGATCGTTTGTGTGTGCGTGCTTTTATCATACTCTACATTCATTTGCATCACAATCACGCACCCACTATGGCCCGGGAACGAGATAAGGGGAAGGGTATCCTGCGGGAGGAGGAACCGTCTCGAAAGAGACGCAAATAAACACTTCCTCCTCCCAATACATCACGTGCACTATCACTAGCCCCTCCCCCACCGGTTATCCCCCCTGAGGACCCAATGATGGGCCCGCATGGGTATCAATTTCGGAACCAAGAACATAAGGACTTCTACTTTAGGCTGGATGCTCAGAGGCATCTGTCGACCAAATTCGCCCACGCCCAATCGCTTATCGATCTCGGTGTCTTCACTGAGGTCGAGACTCTTTTCGCGAACTTAGGTTGGTTAGCCTTCCTAAATGCCACTGCTATGTCTTACCCGTCCCTCACACTAGAATTTCTTTCCACACTCGTTTGTGAGTCGGGGTCGACCGTCATTTTCCGGGTGCGTGATTCGGGTTCAATATTACATATTTAACCCCCCACTTAGCCCTATTTTGTGCTCACATGATGCTAAATTGTTCTCTAATTCATGCGTATTTTCTACACATTTATTTATTAGAGAAAACACACTATTTGAGCACAAAACAGCATTTAACAACGTATTTCTGCACTTTTTATATTTTTTCCTAGCACCGTCTCGATCTCACGATTCCAACGAATATTTATTTGTATTTTTCTGAGACCTGTGCTAATTACTATGAATTTTTGAATGGCAGAATACCATTTATTGGAAATAAAATAAAGTTGGCACGAATCTTGGCGTACACGTGGCCGCATCCCGACGTTTCCCTCTCTATCGGATGGCGCTCAGCGCTTGGGCGACGTGGCTTACTCTCAGTCGCACGATCGTCATCCTACGGCCTACAACGCAGCGGATCTCAGCGAAATCGAACGAAAGCGGGATCAAATCGCGACCGTTCGATTTCGATCGAACGGCCGCGATCGGCGCGAAGCGGCGAACGAAGCGGGGACACGCGTCAGCCATCGGCGATACTCCCGACTAATCCAACGGTCGACGATCGCTCCGACAAAACGAGAGACGAAGCAGCGGCAACGGAGATTTGAGGCGACGACGTGGCGTATCCGGATCCACGCGATGCAGATCCAACGGCCGGAATTCATCAGCGACAGCGATTCGAATTCGAATCCGTTGCAGCACACGTAGCCACATTATCGCCGTCGAGATCCAATCCAACGGCTACAAACGAAGCGGGTGCGGATCGAAGAAACGAAGCGGGTTTGCGCACGAAAATTAAGGGCCACGTGGCGAGGCTTGGTCCGATCCCGCTTGGAACAACGGCCCAAGTTTGATCCGCTCCAGATGTGCGGCCCAGATGCATTCGGGCGCGAAATGGATGCGGGTGTAGACCCGTTAGCAACCCCAAACCCGCAATCTTATTATATAAGCGTATTTAGGGTTTTTTTGGGCGTATTCAAGCAGATTGGGGCGTATTTTGGGCGTATTGGAGGCTCTAGGAGCCGTATTCTCCCCCTGAAAAATTCTGTAAAATTCCAGAGGCTATTTTCTTATTTCCAGAGAGTTTTGATGTCTTTTCAAGGATATTTGGTGATGAATTCTTAACTTAAACTCCTTATTTAGTGCTTTTTCTACCGTATTTTGCTATAATCTTGATGTATTTGTCTATGGAACTTGTTTATTCTGATATTATGAGTAGCTAAAGACTTAATTGTGCTTGGTATGGAGTAGTTAGGTGATATAATTTGTGTTTATTTGGTTGTATTCCTCGTGCTAAACTGTAAAACGTCGCTAAAGTTGTAATCTTTGTTTGTAAATCGACTTTCTTAGATTCCAAAAGAATTAATTAAGTTGATGATCGCCCCAAAAGGGTGAGTTTTGATCTCCCCAAAAGGGAGTTTTATACCGAAGTTTTGATCTCTCCAAAAGAGAGTTTCATATCGTATTATAGCTTTAGCGACGATCTTTTTGAATATTGTGTTTGAACCCCCAAAAGGGCATCTTCCGATGAATTGCTCCCAAAAGGAGAATTCATTGAGTTATCTTGGGTATTTTTTCCCGGTGAATTGCTCCCAAAAGGAGAATTCATTGCGTTATATCCGTCAACCAAATTAATACGAATCGTTGATCCTAACGAACCCATACCATGTGCATACTCTTTATAGGTATTTTCGTACACGAATTTCTTTGTTCGCACATTTTCACTTGTTCACTTTCACCATCATCGCCATCATTGTTGAAGTGGTTAGTCTCTTTCCGATAGATTTCTACTTGATTTGAATTGTGGTTGCAACAGATTTCTTCCCGTGGATTCGACATCTGGACTCCCAGATTTTACTACTTGTACGGACTCTTGCACTTGAGAGAGAGCACCTTTTCGGTCCCACCAAGTTTTTGGCGCCGTTGCCGGGGAGGAATGGTTTGTTACTACGGTTTATTTCATTCAGAAGACCTTCGGTGAGATCTTTCCACTTACTGTACATAAACTTTTTATTTTATTTTATTTTATTTTATTTCAAAATGGAATATATGAACTTCTATTACACGAACAACCTGTATGATGCACGATATGCTAATGCACACAAACATATGATGGAAAAGCTCAAAATTGTTAATTTCAATCAAACTGACTGTGAAACTTTCTTTCAGGCCTGGAGGAGGTTCACAGACCTAATATCGAGCTATCCGCAGCATGGGTACACAAAGAACGAGCTTATGGAGTTCTTCCTAGATGGACTACAACCCCAGCTGCAGGAATTCTTGGGTGTCATGACGCCGATAGAGGCGTGGGAATATATGGAGTCTCTGCAAGAAAACGAAGAAACCATGGAAGAGACTTCAGAGAGCGATTCAACGGAGCCTTCGTGCCTTGATCAAGAAGAGCAAAGAGTAGACGTACCATTGCAATCCTTGAGAGAGGACGCTTACCTGATTATTCAGACACAGGAGGCCACATCCCATCAATTCCAGGAGAATTTCCTCGCTCGGAGTCGGCAGATTCAAAATTCCATTGAAAATCTTAATTTAATTGCCGCTTGCTTAGAAGAAGGTAATGCTTTTGAAACTCGATTTCAAGAATCTAATACGAGTTCATCTTCTATTGCAGGAATACCGAGCGAGGACACGAATATAAATATCCACATGGCAGGAAGTGTGTGCAAAAGAGAGGATGAGCTAGCAATTTTGGATGAACGAGAGGAGGAGACAGCTAGGGACAAAGGTTTTGAGATTATCTCCATGGAGCCAGAACCATTCCCTCTTCCAGTTTTATCCCAAAATCATTTACCCCTCTCTCCAACGATCGAGCATCGTACAGGGAGTAGTGCAAATCTTTCAGGGAGTAGTCGTCAACTTATTTTAATTTCTTTCACGTATTTTGATGACTACATTTGGAATAATTTTATTTCGAAGAGTTTTAAACTAAAATGGATTGACGTGACTCATCTCTTGCAGGATACAGGTGGACATCTTATAGAGATGTTGGGAGTTACGTTGCTGGGATCCAGTTTAGTCGTTGGAGGAAGAATAATCGCCGAGGAGCGCAAGGAGCAAATTGAACAACTCCCTCCACCATCAAAGATTCAGGATCCGCCATTTGATCACGGTGTGTTCTTTCCAGTAGTGTAGTTTTTATATGCTTTCTAGGTTGCTTGCTTGAATAAACGCGTACCTCTTCCGACATTGAGGACAATGTCCATCTTTAGTTGGGGGTGTGTATGAGACCTTAGGATTTTTTTTTGAGAAGAATAAATCACCAAATCTCATCATTTTAAAACTCATTCATATGCCTCTAATGCGGATGATTATACAATAATTGTGTTCTAAAAATTGTTTATGGCTTGATTAATTATTTTTCCTTCATGGAATTGCCGTTAATATGCTATTCATGAAAATTCTCAATTTCCATGATTAATATCTCGAAATAGTTTGAATTGATTTCATGCATGCTAATGTGATGGAAAAAGCTTAAGTATACACGATTTTTTAAGAATAGTTTTCAAGTTGAAGAGGAATTTGGCCTTTGATTCTAATGTTTATATTCAAAGATGGGTTTTGAGTTGCTTACAAAAAAAAGAAAGAAAGAATAGAAAAGAAAAGAAATGAAAAATGAATGATGAAAAATGAATGAATAAGTATGTCACTAATAAATAACTTGGTTGGCTCGAGTAGTATAGTCCGAGGGGTCCTTTTTGGCCTAATGCCCTATTATCGACTGATTTGGGAGCCATTGACCGGAAACTCACTCATTTGATGGAGCGATCCAAGTTATACCTTTTTCTGCAAATGTTGCTTGATGCGCGTTACGCGGAACGAATAAAAGAAAAGAAATGGTGAATATACTATGCAATTTCAATACCCCATGTCGTGAACGATTATTTTGATAGGCCAATTCCTTGGAAACAAGAAAACTAGGATATAACGACGTGTTAAACTTTCGCTTGCGCAAAACGATGCTTGTATGTTATTTATTCATACTAAATTAGAGAAAATATCATGTGATTGATTTTTGTGTATATTGATGACCAAGACCATGTTGGAATGCGTATTATTGAGCCATGCCATGAGCGATTTGAAAGAACTTATTGTTTTATTACTCATCCGTATTTATCGCTATTTTTGCTAGAGACTAGCAAATCGCTAGTTGGGGGGTGTGATTCGGGTTCAATATTACATATTTAACCCCCCATTTAGCCCTATTTTGTGCCCAGGTGATGCTACATTGTTCTCTAATTCATGCGTATTTTCTACACATTTATTTATTGTAGAAAACACACTATTTGAGCACAAAACAGCATTTAACAACGCATTTCTGCACTTTTTATATTTTTCCTAGCACCGTCTCGATCTCACGATTCCAATGAATATTTATTTGTATTTTTCTGAGACCTGTGCTAATTACTATGAATTTTTGAATGGCAGAATACCATTTATTGGAAATAAAATAAAGTTGGCACGAATCTTGGCGTACACGTGGCCGCATCCCGACGTTTCCCTCTCTATCGGACGGCGCTCAGCGCTTGGGCGACGTGGCTTACTCTCAGCCGCACGATCGTCATCCTACGGCCTACAACGCAGCGGATCTCAGCGAAATCGAACGAAAGCGGGATCAAATCGCGACCGTTCGATTTCGATCGAACGGCCGCGATCGGCGCGAAGCGGCGAACGAAGCGGGGACACGCGTCAGCCATCGGCGATACTCCCGCCTAATCCAACGGTCGACGATCGCTCCGACAAAACGAGAGACGAAGCAGCGGCAACGGAGATTTGAGGCGATGACGTGGCGTATCCGGATCCACGCGATGCAGATCCAACGGCCGGAATTCATCAGCGACAGCGATTCGAATTCGAATCCGTTGCAGCACACGTGGCCACGTTATCGCCGTCGAGATCCAATCCAACAGCTACAAATGAAGCGGGCGCGGATCGAAGAAACGAAGCGGGTTTGCGCACGAAAATTAAGGGCCACGTGGCGAGGCGTGGTCCGATCCCGCTTGGATCAACGGCCCAAGTTTGATCCGCTCCAGATGTGCGGCCCAGATGCATTCGGGCACGAAATGGATGCGGGTGTAGACCCGTTAGCAACCCCAAATCCGCAATCTTATTATATAAGCGTATTTAGGGTTTTTTGGGCGTATTCAAGCAGATTGGGGCGTATTTTAGGCGTATTGGAGGCTCTAGGAGCCGTATTCTCCCCCTGAAAAATTCTGTAAAATTCCAGAGGCTATTTTCTTATTTCCAGAGAGTTTTGATGTCTTTTCAAGGATATTTGGTGATGAATTCTTAACTTAAACTCCTTATTTAGTGCTTTTTCTACCGTATTTTGCTATAATCTTGATGTATTTGGCTATGGAACTTGTTTATTCTGAAATTATGAGTAGCTAAAACTTAATTGTGCTTGGTATGGAGTAGTTAGGTGATATAATTTGTGTTTATTTGGTTGTATTCCTCGTGCTAAACTGTAAAACGTCGCTAAAGTTGTAATCTTTGTTTGTAAATCGACTTTCTTAGATTCCAAAAGAATTAATTAAGTTGATGATCGCCCCAAAAGGGTGAGTTTTGATCTCCCCAAAAGGGAGTTTCATACCGAAGTTTTGATCTCTCCAAAAGAGAGTTTCATATCGTATTATAGCTTTAGCGACGATCTTTTTGAATATTGTGTTTGAACCCCCAAAAGGGCATCTTCCGATGAATTGCTCCCAAAAGGAGAATTCATTGAGTTATATTGGATATTTTTTCCCGGTGAATTGCTCTCAAAAAGAGAATTCATTGTGATATATTCATCAACCAAATTAATACGAATCGTTGATCCTAACGAACCCATACCAAGTGCATACTCTTTATATGTATTTTCATACACGAATTTCTTTGTTCGCACATCACCATCACGCACTTTCACACCATCGCCATCATTGTTGAAGTGGTTAGTCTCTTTCCGATAGATTTCTATTTGATTTGAATTGTGGTTACAACAGATTTCTTCCCGTGGATTCGACATCTGGACTCCCAGATTTTACTACTTGTATGGACTCTTGCACTTGAGAGAGAGCACCTTTTCGGTCCCACCAGTGCGTAACAAAACCATCCGCACCAACCTGAACACGATCAATACTATATTTGGTTTCCCCATCCTTGGGGACAACGCTATCCGACACTACGGGTATCCACCCGAATTCGACGTCGATCAGTTTTGGTTCTGCCTCACCCTACTCCGTCGCTATCCCCGAGGTAAGGCCAAGGCCTCCTCAATCATCCATCCTATATTCCGTCTGGCCCATCGGATCATATCCTCCGCATTTTTCCCCCGGGATGAGTCAGGCACCGTGACTATCACTGATCTTTTCATTCTATGTGCCATGAATTTCCCTTTCGTTCCAGACGATGATGGGATTAACTTTAGGGCCCCTACTGTCCCCATCCATGCCGACAACTGGCTTATTTACAAGCTCCTAGAGATTAGTCGGGCCGGCAAGGGCAAGCTTTGTTGTGGGGGAATAATCACTATCATTGCTTCTTTTTCCCAATTTAATATCAACATCCCCCGAGGTCTTCCCACTGCCGCAGGACCCTCACGTCTAGATCTTGATGTCCTGCGGCATATTTATATGATTAAGCACCGCCCTGATCGTCGTTTCGATTTCAACTACGGCCACCCCCAGCCCCCTACACCATTCTCCCCAACCCCGCTCGCATGACTATAGATTTAAGGGGAGATTGGACTTTTCCGCCCGATCCCGAGTTCCTAGCAGGGTTGCGCCTTCCTTTCCTTCCCCAGGACGCATGCAGACCACCTTCCCCTGCCACCCGCTTAGGCGAGCAGGATATCCCTGCGTCCTGGGGAGACATCGGGGCTGGACCTAGTCACACCACCCGTGCTCCTGGCCCTATCACTGCTGAGGATCTTTCTAAGGCCATCGCAGGTCTTGTGTCCAGTGCCGGCATGATCACTGCCGCCGACACTACTTCCACATCACTTCCCGGCACCACTTCCGCTTCACGTCAGTCCACTTCTTTTGGTCACCGCCAGACCTCAGCTCGTCTTGGTCTCGAGGCCGAGATTGCTAGACTCCGTGCTCTTGCCACCTCCTCTGCCCCCTCGGACCCATCTCCATCCTCCTTTCTCACTCACCCACGTTTCCTCGCACTTGAGAGGAACGTGGCCGCCATCCTCCGCCTTCTCACTCACATCCACGGACCACCACCACCCACACCACACCCCTCACCACCACCTTCACCACCTCACCTCCACCATCCCACCCATCCCTACCTCCTTCACCCCCACCTAGGAGATCATCTCCCCCTCCCACATCTATTCCCACCCCTGTATCCACTTCTCCTCTCACGACCACTTCTGTCGTCCCTCCACCACCTCCTCCCTCCTCCACCGTCACTGCATATATGCGCCGCAAGAAATTACAGGTGCACTCCAGATCTCTCCCACCGCCACCCACTACCGTCACCATCACGTCTTCTCCCCCCATCTCTATCCCTTCTACCACCGCCTTGATCGCCGTACTTCCACCACCACCCACCTCCACTGACACTCCGCCCATCATTCACAACCCCACTGCACCTATTCCTCCAACTCTTTCCCCACTTCTCCGTACACCCCCAGCCTCCCCCGACCACCCATCCACACCCTCTTCCGAGGAGGGCGAGGACTCCCCTTCTGCTGCTTTTTGATTTCCTTTTTGTTTTCTGACCCCCCTTGCATATCTCTGTATTTTCACGATCATATCATCTTGCTAGCATTGTCATGTCCAGCTTGGGGGAGGTCCAAGCTTTCTGTTCGTCGTCGTGTGATGTTTTCTTCGTATGTTTGTTTATTCGTCGTGTCGTGTGATTTTCCTTTTTACTTCTTTTATTTTCTGTTTTTCTGTCGTGTGGTGTGATTTTTCTTTATTTTCAGTTTCGTTTGGGTGTTTTTCTCGCCATTCTTATCTTTTTGTGTCGGTGCGTATCCCCCCCATTTCCTTTGCCCTCCCGTATTCACTTTTATTGCATTGAGGGCAATGCAAACTTTAGCTTGGGGGAGTCGCACTTTGTGCGTCATTTGAGTCTTTCTTTTTCGTTTTTGAGTCCTTTTCATCTTGTTTTTATTTTTCTTTTCTTCTTTTTCATCTCTTTCTCCTAGAGATGAACCCTATGATGAATTGCCACAAAATCACACACACCTAGCATGGCATCGATAATCACATTCACTAACCCTAGGATATCGAGTCCTCTTGCATTTCATGCATCGTGGGTCCACTTAGCTATTTTGTGAGTCGTGTGTCGTGCCTGGCTGTTTGGTGTGCTTCTACTTTATGATTTTATTTTATATACCTGTCCAGGAATGACCCCTAGATTATCATGTTTCGATTTGAATATGCGGTATTCGCTTCTCCTATCTGCTTCTGTATGCATGAATGTATATATCATATGCTTCATTTCGCATGTGTCGGGATTCCACAGTTCGGACCAGGATAACCCATTTAGCCTACGCTCTGATTAGTGAAATATCTCACTTGCCCAAGTGTCTAGAATCCGATTTCTTTTTTGTTTTACTTGGTGCAAATCCACGCGTCGTGTACCGTTCTCCCACTTGGGAGAGTACACATGTGTATAGCCGAAACCCAAAAATCCAAAAAAGGAGAAAAACCCAAAAAGAAAAGAAAAGAGAAAATTGTATAGCCAAAAAGCCAAAAAAATACATATATCCAAAAACCCAAAAAAAAATGTATGAGTGTGAATATTTTCCTACTTACCGAGAATAAAGGGAAGATGAGAATTTGCACCGAGCGTTCTACTCCACATCATCTCAACCCCTATCGCTTTCGAAAACACTTGGAATAGGGAATTTCTAGCTATTATCTAGGTGATAGTGTGGTGATGTCCGAGCCCCCAGCTGTGGAGTCCATGACGCATGATGCATTTCTATTCTCATACTCTTCTCTTGCATGCTTGAGCCATATATTCACCGATATTTCTAAATCGAATCGATATTTGGGTCATTACTTGGATTTGTGTATATGGAGTTTATTGCATAATGTAGATAGTGACACCGTTCGCTAGCACACGACCACACTCACTCGCGCTTCACGGCGTGGGCCCACGGCACTTGTCTAGACTCGTATTCCTCGGTTTAATGGTGTGATTTGGCGTTTGTTAGCTTGGTGTGTGTTTTTGATTTTATTGGCTCTGACGGGCGATTTAGGATTTTCTGTTTTCTCCTTTCCTCTCTTCCTCTCTATATTCTCCCTCCGAGCTCCTACTCTCACTCGTCTTCCTCGAGGATGAGGAAGGGTTCAGCTTGGGGGATTTTGATGTGCGTTTATATTTCATATATTCACGCACGTTTTCTTTTGTGTTTTTCCGTTGTTTTCCGCCGTCTTGTATTCGTTTTCTCGTGTTTTCTTGTTTTCTTTTACTTTTCCGTGTTTTTTGTATTTTGCAGGAGTTTACTGGCGTAGGGGACATATAACGTTGATATCATGAGTCCTCGGAGCAACGGGAGGAGTCACGCGTGATCCAGGGGGTCAAACGACGAATATAGCATTTTTCAACCCCTCACCCGACCGATTGGTCACTTCCAACCGATCGGGTGATGCACACGTGCACCACCCGGACACAAGCTGAAGCGGGCGGAAAGTCAACCGGTCGGTTCAGAGACCGGTTCAAACGCCCCAACTCTCTGGAATTTGATGCTGAATGCTAACCGATCGGGTGACCTTCACCCGATCAGTTCATCTGCAGCCGATTCTCCGAAGTCAAGACACGGAGAGCTCAACCGACCGGTTCACCCGACGGCACGAAGATCCAACCGATCAGCTTCAACTCTCTACCGACCGTGCCATGTGACCGGGTGATGTCCCGTGCTGAGCTGCCGAAGAAACGAAGCAGGTCACCAGATCGGTTGACTTTTCAACCGATCGGGTGATATCGTATTCTATATATAGGGCCTCTAGGTTTTCCAGAAACGAGAGTTGTTATTTTTGCTGTTTTTTCTCTCTCTTGACGGCTGTAATTTTTCAGATATTTGTAAGTTTTCCGATCTTTACCAAACTTTAATATAGTGTTAGTAGCATTGCTCTTAATGCTTTTCAATCGCTTGATTATGTTTTTAACGGTCGATTTTGGTTTAGATCGCTTTTCCGTAAATATGTGTGAGTAGTTCCTAAATCTGGGATTTTGGTGGAAACCCCTTCGTGGGTTCTCCCCGATGTGTCCATAGGACTAGGAAATCGATAGGGATTAGGAATCTACCGGTTACGCGGGGTGTTTTATTTTCATCGGCATGAAAAAGACCGCCTTTGACCGTTGGGCCAATGGGGAATAAACTTGGCGGTTGACCCCCTAGCCATAGCTCACGCCCTTAGCATAGACGTCGAATCCTAGCGCGCAGGAGCGGCAGGACGAGACGTTGGGAGTTATCATTGCGAGCTTAGTGCTCCCAGAGTCGGTCGGTGTTAATGGACATGGGAATGCCCACTGATCGAACCCGGGAAGTCCAGCGTATCATCCTGGGCACCGACCGGAATATCAAGCCCATGGGACGCTGGTACCACTCTTAGAGGCAACGTCTCACCATTAGGCCCTAATTCCGATCGCTATCCTACCCGTGGACCGTATCGGGAAGAATCGCATGATAGGGTAGAAACCGAAGTCTCGGGTTTTCCCTTCTTATTGTTTATCCCTCGCATTCCATTTTCCGTGACAACCCATCATCCGATTCGGTCTAGCTCGCCCACGGGGTGAATCCGATCCTTCTTAACACAAGCACAACCACGCCTCCCTGAGTTCGACCCCCAAGCAACACTACAACACCGTGCGCTTGCGGTTATAAATATTTAAATCTCACGCCCCCAATCACACACATTGCGTCGGTCGCACGCAAAAACCCGGGGGACGTCAATGACCGGGGAGTATGTTTCGTCATAGTCAATTCCCGGTCACTGGGAAAATCCCTACGCTACAAGTCTAGCTTTGTAGCGTGCGATCTCATTATTTTCGTTTCTTTTTCTGACGAATACCCATTTATATCCCACAGGTTTGACACCAGTAGGTGTCTGGACTATTTTCCCAAAGACTTTTCGTTTCTGAAGCGAGTCCAGCTCGGCTTCTATTGCCTGATTCCACTTTGGCCAGTCATTTCTACGTTTGCATTCAGCAACGGAATGTGGTTCATAATCATCGTCGCTTCCGGCGACGTGAATGGCAATGTGAAACGCGAAGTCATCGTCGACGACTGTACTCTTTCTGTCCAATACCTCCCATGTACGTATATAATTCAATGATATTTCAGTTTCTCCCGGCAGTTCCTCTGCAGTGGATTCTGGGAGGGGAGAGGGTATGGACACGAGCTCGTTTCTCTGTGGGGGTATCATCCAAAGGTCTCCAGATATTTTTCTTTTTCTTGGATTTTTATCCTTGGAGCCTGGTGGTCTGCCTCTTTTCTGTTGAGGTGTAGCCACTTCTGTTGCTGGTGGATTGCATCCATCCTTTGGGATGTCAATCCTAGCTGGAGTATTCGCAGCAGGGATGAGTGATCTGACAATCTTCTGGTTGTCAACAAACGAATCCGGTAATCTATGGACTGTGTCCTGGATGTGCAAGATCTTTCGGATATCATCATCACATTGTTTTGTTACCGGATCGTAGTGGGTCAGACTTTTTGTATCCCACGTTAACATTTGCTTTGCGCTAGACTTTTCAATGTCTAGGCCCATTTTAGGAAAATACGTCTCATCAAAGTCGCAGTCTTCAAGGCGTGCCTTAAAAGCATCCCCCATTTGGGGTTCTAGGTATCTTATAATGGAGGGCAAGTCACACCCTACATAGATACCTAGGCAACGTTGAGGGCCCATCTTGGTCCTCTGGGGTGGTGCAATGGGGATATAAACTACGCAGCCGAAGATTCTCAAGTGAGAGATGTTCGACGGCGTTCCATATGCAAGTTGCATTGGAGATAGACTCTGACCTCCTGAGGGTCTTATTTTTATTAGTGATGCAGCATGCAAGATTGCATGTCCCCATGCATCCACCGGCAACTGGGATTTCATCAGCAATGGACGTGCGATCTATTGGAGTCTTTTAATTAGCGACTCAGCTAACCCATTCTGGGTGTGAACATGCGGCACTGGATGTTCAATTTCAATTCCCGTTGCCTGGCAATATTCTTGAAATGACTGAGAGGTAAATTCCCCCGCATTGTCCAGACGTATTTTCTTAATTTGGTTGTGTGGAAAATGCGCCCGCAATTTTATTATTTGTGCCAAAAGATTTGGAAAAGCTAAGTTGCGGGTTGAAAGTAGACACGCATACGAGTATTTAGAAGATGCATCAATCAGTACCATAAAGTACCGAAAGGGCCCACTAGGGGGGTGGATAGGACCACATATGTCTCCGTGTATTCTTTCAAGGAAGCTAGGAGACTCGATATCCACTTTAAGTGGTGATGGCCTTGTTATTAATTTTCCCTTAAAGCAAGGTACACAAGGGAATTCTCCCTTCTGAAGAATCTTCTGGTTCTTCAGGTTATACCCATGGGTTTGTGATATAATGTGGTGTATCAACACAGATTCGGGGTGGCCAAGTCTATCATGCCAAAGTAAGAATTTGGCCGATGTCAGGCACTTCAGGTGCTCCGTCAGGTTTGCTTCCCTCTCCGAATTTTTGTATGGTGGAGGCCTGATGAGAGGCTCTCAAAACGTTCAAGTATGGTTTTAACTCCATTTTCTTGAGACGTTACATACAGTAATTCATTTTCTTTTACATTTGCTGTTTCCAAGTGGAATCCGTTAAGATGGATATCTTTGAAACTTAATAAGTTTCTCTTGGAATTCGGAGAGTAAAGTGCATCTTTAATTTTTATTTCTGTTCCATTGGGGAGCAACAAGGTTGCATTCCCAGAACCTTCAATTATGTCTGATGGCCCTGAAATTGTGTTTACAGGGCTCTTATATGGAGTAATGCTATGAAAATAGCATTTATGCTGAAGGATCGTATGTGTCGACGCGGTGTCTACTAAGCAGTCATGAGAGCATCCCATCTAAAAAGATGAGTAAACATTTGCATTCAGAAAAACTAAATTTTATTCAATAGAATTCAAATTACATAAAAGCTCTCATAAAATAGATTGTTCATACAATAAAATGCTAAGATAAATGAAAACAGGATAATCAAGCATATCATCTGACTCGAAGTCTTTGGCTGTGAACTTGACTGCATTGTTCGCAGCCACCAGGTTTGATTCAGCATTCTTTTTCTTGCTTTGTTTATAAAGCTCCTGGAGATGCACGGGGGTCCTGCACACTCTGGACCGGTGGCCTTTCATGCCACAGCTGTGGCACTGGTCTTCCCAATCCCTCTTGGGTGGGGGTGCATCATTTTTCTTATTATCATTCCTACGCCAGGTGAACTTGCGCTTCCCTTCATTCTTTCTCTGCTGTGGTGGGCCCTTGGCTCTTTTCTGTTGTCCCCCTTTCTGTGGTCTTTCTTTTCTTTTATTATCCCTCTTCTTTTTGGAGGAAGAGGCATGGTGAGCTTCTGGTAGGGGGGCAGTGCCAGGAGGGCGCATATTATGAGTGGCGAGAAGAAGCTCTCTATTTTTCTCGGCCATGAGCAAACATGACAGCAGCTCTGAATACTTGGTGAACTTACGTTCACGGTATTGCTGCATGAGTATCGCATCCTTTTCATAGAAGACGTATACGTCTTTTCCAGCATGCGATCTTCTGAGACTTTTTCACCACACAACTTCAGGCGTGAGGTGATGCTAAAAAGTGCTGAGTTGTACTCAGCAATGGACTTAAAGTCATGCAGTCTTAGGTTCTCCCACTCATATCTCGCCCTTGGGAGTATAACATCTTTCTGATGTTTATACCTATCCTCAAGGGCGGTCCATAGCTCAAGTGGATCTTCGACCGTAAGATACTTGGCCTTTAGGGTCTTGTCCACATGGCGGCGAACATAGATGATGGCTTGAGCCTTCTCTATATCACTAACATTTTCTTTTTCTGTAACAGCAGTATGAGGGACTTAGCCCGCAAGTGAAACTTTACATCTAGCTGCCAGCTTAGATAGTTTCTACCTGATGCATCTAGCACTTCGAAGTCAACGCTTGCAATTTTAGCCATTTATCTAGCAGAGCACAAACATGTATGAATTAATAATTAATCAGAGAAAACATTTTCATGGGGATGCAATATTTAATGAAAAGCTAAATGTGGATCGGCCAGTCCCACAAGAAAGAGTCCAAAGTCCACAGTCCAAATTATACAAATTTGCAGCTTTAAAAATGAAAATACAACTTTGGAAACCCCGCAGGTCCCATAAGAGATCTCCAGCTTCAAGCGTGGCCTCCGACTCCATGGAAGTTGGTCTTCTTTCTTTGATATTTACATAAATTCCTCACTACAATTTCTCTCAAAAATAAAAGAAAAATTGCGGGAAATAAACTGTGGGACTAAACGGCCGATCCAAAAACCACATTTAGCAATTCATGCAGAAATATTGTGCTCATCAACATTTTCAAACATCACAGGCAGTTATATTCACATGAGGATAAAAATATTTAATCACTTAATAATTATTGGACCACTGGGCAACGTCATACACCGTTAGGTTAGGTGACTAACGGCAGAGCGGTCGCAGGATCTTCCTAATTATTAAGTTTTAAATAAAATGCACAACCACGCATATAATATCCACATAATTTGCCAGAGATGTAAAGCATGTAAGGAGTTACGATGCATAGGTTGTAAATTAAATTGGGTTTAATCAATCAAATTGATTAAGAACCCAAAGACATTTTCGTTGAGGAAGGAAAAAGGGTTTTTTCCTTTCGAATCATCCCAAATATCCCCCAAAGGCCCCCGATAAGCCCTTAAAAATCTGATAATTTCCCAATTAGAAACCGTGATATATTTCACGAATTTAAGGCCCTTGGACGCCATTAAAAAAATTAATTTTTGGCCCAAAAAGTGCCTTTAAAGGCTTATTTATAGCCTTTGCTCCTCCCCCTCCCTTTTTTGATAATTCCGGCCTGCAGGCCGAAGCCCGCAACCGACCTGCGGGCTTCGGGCCGCAGTCTTTCTCTTCTTTTTTTTTGATACGGCATGCGGGCCGAAGCCCGCAGTAATTTTTTTGTTGCGTTCTGCAGGCCGAAGCCCGCAGCCGGCCTACGGGCTTCAGCCCGCAATAAAAAAAAATTTTGTTTTGTTTTGCGGTCTGCGGGCTTCGGCCCGCAGTAAATTTTTTTTGGTAATGGGCTGCGAAAAAGCCCAGTTGGGCTTGGGGGGCGGCGGCTAGGGTTTTGGCCGCCGCCGCCTCTTCCTTCATTTCCGCCGACGGCGGCCCCCGTGGGGGGCGAAGGGGCGATCGGAAACGCCCTTTCGGGACGTGTCACGGGCAACTCCCCCCGCTTCAGGCGCGGGGGAGGGGGGAGAGGGTGGCCCCTCGCTGCGGGCGGGGGGGGGGGGGGGGACGACGGCGGCCCGTCGCTGTGGGCGGGGGGCGACAGGGCACTTGCGCCCCCCCGCTGCGAGCGGGGGGAAACGTCGGCGCCCCCCCCCCCCCCCCCCCCCCCGCGCTGTGGTCGGGGGGCGTCGGGGTACGGGCGGCCCCCCTACAGCGGGCGGGGGGGGAAACATCGGCGGCCCCCCCGCTGTGGGCGGGGGGGGCGTCGGGGCACGGGCGGCCCCCCCGCAGCGAGCGGGGGGGAACATCGGCGGCCCCCCGCTGCGAGCGGGGGGCACGGGGCATGGGGCGACGGTGGCCTCCCCCCGCTGCAAACGTGGGGGTGCCGGCGCCAAGGCGCTACAGGCACGGCCATCCCCCACTTCTTGAGGGGGAGCGGCAGATGGGGGGCATGGCCGGCGGCAAAGCCGCCGGCGGGCAAAATCTAGGGTTTTCAGAAATAAACCCTAAAAATTTTATTATTGAGATGAAAAAAATCCGTCGTTTTCAAGGCGACAATCGAAGCCCATACCGATCTTTCGAGATCAAGGGGTAGGGCAATCATACGTATGATTAAAAACATCGTTTTTAGTGTTTTTACCTCTATATTCGTCCTCCGAATATAGCGACGGTTGCACGAAGCCCTACGGGGATGACGACGCTCGATTGAGGAAGCCTAGCACCGCGCTCGTGGATCTTCCATCTCGCCTTCGTCTTCGCCTTTGTCTTCGCCTTCGCAACGAACGAAAAAATTTTTGTGGAAAAGAAAATTTTTAAAGGCTCGTGCTGATAAAGTGTTATGAATCAACTATTTGGGGAGGAGCCCCCAACTCTGTATTTATAGGAAAAAGGGAGAATACAAAATGGGTTTACAATGATATGGGCCTATCTCTAGGATAGCCCAGAATCTCAACCAACCCGGTTAAATAACCGTTCACAACAATTTTAGTTTTGTTTGATATGCAAACAAATGATAAAAATGTCCAAGAAAAATTTACCTTTGTTTGCATATGTTTTGTCTTAGAATTAAACACTCTTGAACTATTGATAAAACATTCTTGGGGCAAATTTTTTAATTTAATGGATCATCGGGGATGACATAAACAATCTGAGATTATTGTCCTAGAGAAATCATCTTATGTTCAATTATGAATCATATTTTTGCCATTAAACTTTGATTGTTTAATTATGAAAACATGATGTTTTTTGCCATTGAATCATATTTTTGCAGATACTTATTGTTGTTTATTTTTAATGTACATGAATTTATCAGATACTCATTGTTGTTTCTTATCAGATACTTATTGCTGTATAGGATGTCATGATCGAATTCAATCCTTTTTGATTTGTTGGGATGTACACTGAGATGGAGAGACGATGAAGTGAAGATGGTGAAATCAAAGCTCTCAAGCTTGCTCTGGCATGCGGGATCAATATATGATGCTTCGTTTAGTTGTGCAACAATTCAAGTAGATTTCAATCTTAGCTGAGAGCTAGCTTTGAGCGTTTGGTTTTCATTTTTAGCATGGATTTTTTATCTTTGTTTTGTTTGTTGCAGGTTGCTCAAGGCCTCTTAACTCTGCCATCCGCATTCTTACAACTTGGGATGCTGAGTGGGATAGTGTTCCAAGTATTTTAATGGCTGATGGGTAGCTGGACTACTAACTTGATCAGTATTTTGTGTTGAGTACAAAACTAGGAAGGACATACACGAAAGTTTGTTTGATAACCAATTATTGCAATTCTAGAAACCAAGCAAGGTAAATTGTACTAACATGTAGTTACGTTGTTGATTGTTATTTAGCTGCAGATTGTTATGTAAGTTGCACATGTATATGGTGGTATATGGTGGGTTGAGTGGTACATAAAAAATTCATACCTTTTGTTATGTACTCCGTATTTGATACCACACGAACTTTGCAGATTGATATATAAAAAGAACGATATATACCAAAACTTTGGATAGAAAAAAATTATGGATTTGCTAAGTATTTCAGATTGATACCAAAACTTTAGGTTTGCTATATACTCCAGATTTGATACCAAACAAAAAGTGCAGTTCAAACAAAATTAAAACAATAGCACAAAAACATTTCTTCGTATAAAAAAAGCATATCTGCAGATTTGCTATATACTCCAACTAATTTCTCCATATAAATATTTGATACCAAAACTCTAGATTCTATGTACTCAAGTTAAATTCACATAATTCCATATTTGATACATGGCATCAAAATCATGCCAGCAAACCAAGTAAAAATTTGCCAATCAATAATCAAGACCAAAATCATGCCATCAACTTTCCTTCAAGATTTGTGCCAAAAACTACAGATTAAACATCACCTTCAAGATCATACCAGCATAAATTTCCCGCTTTCAAACCATAATTTCTAAAGTGATACCAAAACTACAGAGTTAGACAAGTGTTTCTCCAGAACAAACCCGAAAAAAGTTTACCAATTAAATTGGTGAAGCTAATCCAAATAAATTTCAAGATTTCCAAGAAAAATTTGCAGAGTGATACCAAAAACTGCAGAGTGATACATGTGTTTCTCTAGAACAAGACCCAAAAAGTTTAACAAGAAAATTTGTTTAACCAAACAAATTTCCAGATTTACAATCAAAATTTCTAGAGTGATGCCAAAAAGTAAAGAGTGATACAAGTGTTTCTCTAGAACAAGCACCAAAAAATTTCCCTGCAAAGTACTCATCAAAAATGTTGGAACAAACAAATTTATGCATTATATATGCAGCTTGCCAATGCACTCACCAAGTACTAGCTTGCCAATGTACACATACATAAAAATTCATACATGTAGTTTGGTGCCAAAAACTGTCAGTGTCAATATTTTGCTACCTAGCAGCTAAACCAAGTATGTAGAATTGATGAAATATTGTGTCATACTAGAAGCATATTAGGGGATTAAATTTTTTGGGGGATTAAATTCTTTGGTAGAACTAAATTTTGGTGGAACAAAAATTGTTGCGGAAATTAAATAACAATTATTACTCTTTAATAATTGTTGTTTGTTTAAAATTAGGGGTTTCAAGTTTTGATGGGAAAAATTTTCGACTTTCAATTTTGAGGGTAACTTAATTCTTGGGGAAAACTAAATTTTGGGGGGAACTAAAATTTTTGGCAAGTGATAATTTAGTGGGGAGAACCGTAAAATTTTGGAGCAGAACTAAATTTGGAGGGTACTAAATTTTGGGAGGAACTAAATTTCCTGTGATGAGCTAAATTTTCAGAGGGACATAGATTTTGAGGGGGAAATATCGTAAATGAACCGTGCCCATGGGCACGGGTTATGACTAGTGTGTGTGTGTGTATATATATATATATATATATATATATATATATATACATATATATGGTAAAGGGATCCTAAGGTGCCTCCTTAGATTCAATCTAAGGAGGCGCCCCCATTTCCCCTCATCTCACACATGTGAAATTTTTTTCATGGGTTTATTGTTCACCTTATGGATGATCAACATACCAAATTTCAAGGGATTCCAATACTTTTTGAGCCTCCATCTACCCCTTGCAACTTCGTGGGGTTTTCAGCACGTTTTCAGACCGTTGAAGTTGTAAGGGATAGATGGTGGCTCAAAAAGTATTGGAGTCACTTGAAATTTGGTATGTTGATCATCCATGATGTGAACAACAATCCCATGAAAAAAAATTTCAAAAAAATTTTAGGAGATGGTGGGAAATGGGGGCGCCTCCTTAGATTTTCATCTAAGGAGGCACCTTAGATCCCCTTTTTCCATATATATATATATATATATATATATATATATATATATATATATATATATATATATGACAACCCAGAAAAATCCCCAACCCCCTCCCCCAGCCTTCGGCATAGGAGGGTAAGGCGAGAGCCCGGCCGAGACTATGTAAACTGGGGGGAAACCGCCGTGCCCCCAACGGCCCCCGGGTACGTCCGAGAGGGGCGATGTAGCACCAAGATAAATAATCCCCCAACAAATACCAACCCATGTAGGCTAGAGGCCTTGAACCCATGACTCTTGGATTTGGAGTGGAATGACTTACCAATGGCCAGAGTTGATGATTTCGTGCACATAATCTGTGGCCAATAAACTAATGGCCAGAGTCATTTACGTGGCCGATGCTTATTTATGGCCACAGAAAATTCCGTGGCTGAAGAGCTTCGTCCACGGATTTTGTGCACGGTTTGCGTCAACTTTGTGCACATTACCTGTGGTGGATAACTATCGGACACAGACTTTTCCATGGCCATATATAGCACTATCGGCCACGGATTTGTATGTGGCCACTAGTTTTATATACTATTTTATTCGAATTATCGGCCACAGATATCTGTGTGCATTATTCCGTGAAAGATTATCGGCTACGGAATGTTCCGTGGGCAAGGGGGTATAAGCCACTACGGTATCGGCCACAGCTTTTTGGCCACACAATTTTTTTTCGTGGCCGTAACTGTTCCGCCACGGAATATCGGCTTTCAGCCACAGATTTGTCCGTGGCTGAAAGCCGGATATGTAGTAGTGTTAAGCATGGAACAACAAATTCGGTGCGGGCGCCTTCGGCGTGAAATAACAAATCAACGTAAAAAAATTAGTGGACGCCTTCAGCGTGAAATAAAAAATTAGCATAGAACAACAAATTCGACGCAGGCGCCTTTGGCGTGGAACAACAAGTTAGCGTTAAAAAAACCGTGTCCGTGGGCACGGTTCATTTAAGATTTTCCCCCGCAAAATTTTTGTTCTCCAAAAAATTATTAAAATTTAAAAGAACAACAAATTAGCGTACAGCACGGAACAACAAATTCGCGTAGAACAACAAATTCGGCGCGGAACAATAAATCAGCGTAAAAAAATTTAGCGGTCGCCTTTGGCGCATTTAAGATTTCCCCCCTCGAAATCTTTGTTCCCCAAAAATTATTTCCACAGCCAAAATTTAAAAGAACAATAAATAAGCGTAAAAATATTTAGCGGCACGAGCGCTTTCGGCATGGAACAACAAATTTGGCGCAGGCGCCTTCGACACGGAACAACAAATTCGACGCAGGCGCCTTCGGCGCGGAACAACAATTTAACGTAAAAAATTTGGCACGGAACATGACGGGCAACGTCGTGCCTTCAGTATGCGGGCGTCCTTATAATGCTGTCATGCGGTGCCCAGTGTGAGTGTAGTAATTACGACGTTCTGTTATCCCATTTGTGACTGTATTACTTTCTTCTCAATGAAGTCAATTGCCCGGATAGATAAAGATGATTTGAATAGGCAACATATAATTCATTGATAATATAACTTTTCCTTATTTTTGTTATAAATATTGTAAATTAAATCACATAAATGCAGCTGTTCAACTTCCAAGACAGCTTAAATTCAAAGATCTCAAATTTCACAAAATTAAATGAAGATTTATTTCTCCAAAAAGTCCCCCCCAATACAAAAGTTTTCCTTCCAAAATTTTCACAAACTCTCATCTCAACCGTTGATTTCCTAAGATTAAATCTCAACCATCCTTCTATCAACATGTTGGTCCTAGTCAGCTTGTCCTAGTCAGATCTAGGATTCAAAAACAGTTGTCAAATGTAATATAGATAGTCATAACCCGTGCCTGCAGGCACGGTCACTTAAGGTTTTCCCCCACGAAATCTTTGTTCCCCAAAAAATTATTTTCACAGACAAAATTTAAAAGAACAACAAATTAGCGTAAAAATATTTAGTGGCACGGGTGCTTTCAGTGCGGAACAACAAAGTTGGCGCGGACGCCTTAGACACGGAACAACAAAGTCGACGTGGGCGCCTTCGGCACAAAACAACAAATTAGCGTAGAACAACAAAGTTGGCGCGGGCGCCTTCGGCACTGAACAACAAATTAGCGTAAAACTGTTTAGCGCCTTCGACGCGAGCGCTGACAAAATTGATGGAGGTGCCTTTGGCGCGGAATAACATATTAGCGTAAAAAATTAGCAAGCGCCTTTGGCATGGAGCAATAATTAGCGTAAAAAATTTAACGGGCACCTTCAGTATTAGCGTAGAATAACAAATTCTCCGCTGGTGCCTTTGGCACAGAATAACAAATTAGCGTAAAAAAATTAGCAGGCGCCATTGACGCGGAACAACAAATTAGCATAAAAAATTTAGCGGACGCCGAAGGCACACGGACGCCCTAACAATGACGTTATGCGGGGCCCAGTGTGAGTGTATTAATTACGACGTTCTGTTATCCCATTTGTCAGTGTATTATTTTCTTCTCGATGAAGTCAAATGCCTGGATAGATACGGATGATTTGAATAGCCAACATATAATTCATGTATAATATAACTTTTCCTAATTTTTGTTATAAATATTGTAAATTAAATCACATAAATGCATGACTGTTCAACTTCTAAGACCTCTTAAATTCATAGATCTCGAATTTCACAAAATTAAATGAAGATTTATATCTCCAAAAAGTTTCCCCCAACATAAAAAATTTTTGCTCCCAAAATTTTCACAAACTCTCATCTCAACCGTTGATTTTCTAAAATTAAATCTCAATCATCCTTCTATCAACCTGTTTGTCCTAGTCAGCTTATCCTAGTCAGTCATAGGATTCAAAAACAGTTGTCAAATGTAATATAGATGTTAGTGGTAGATATAACGGCGCAAATGTGGAGATGGTGGACATGATCAAAATTAGTTGAGTGAGAACCCGAGAGTATCATGATAACATTGAATGTCTCAAACACTCTTGGTGTGAAACCAGGGGGTGGCCTGATCTTCACAGCGTAGGTTGTTCAAGGAACTCGAAACAACTTAAAATAAGGTTATGAGCGTCACACTCCAGACTTAGAGAAAGGAAATATGGAGCGATAAGCTCTGATGTGGGTGAATATTCCAGAGATGGGATTTGGAGGAAACTCAAGTAAAGTATAAGCATAAGGAACTGGACTAGTCTGGATTTGTATCTCACTCGCACACCCAAAATGGGAGAGTTAGGCAGAGTTGGAGAGGCACATGGGTGTACTCGTGATGACCATGAGGTATATGTTGTGTATGATATTCTCACTCCTGAAATGGGGGAGTTACGAGAGGCTCCGTTAAAAATGATCAGTGCTTGTGTTCCATTGGCAGGGTACCATTTTCTACCCACCATCGGTGAGGTCCAGAGCCTTGTGTATTACATCTTACCTGGGATTCCAAAGCATTAGTTAATAATTATAACAATACTAGTGTTGTTTGAAATTACTGTCTTTTATTGTTGTAGTTTAACTGCTTCCATGCCTAAGAACATTGCACGATTCTATTTCTGTTTAGAATTTCATTTAATCTGCTTCTTATCAACACATGTTTTCCTTTTTGTCTAAATATATTAATTTATTTAGATTACCCTTAATTTTTCCTATATAAATTTTGATGATTTAGTGGTGACGTAAAAACGTTAAAGATAGTATTCCACCTCTAGAATTGTGCTTCTTCTGCTGGGCATGCATTGAGGTGTCTGTCCCTATTTTCCCATGTTAGAACAAGAGACCCTAGAGCAGCTTTTCCCTGGAGGTTACACATGGCTAGTCTTCCTCTTTTTATATTTTATGGGTGTGATTTGTACTTATTTTCCTGGGTGTGATTTGTACTTATTTTCCTGGTGTAAACATTTACTTGTGAGATCTAGACATTCTTATGTATTTTACCATGCGTTCAGATTTCTCATGTATTTTTGTGTAACTTTAAATGTACATTTTTGAAACAGATAAATGTATATGTATCTATATTTTTGACTCTGTGATCTTTCTTTGTATGCATGTAAATTATTTCTTTTATCCGCCATCCGTATTGTCCCAGCAGTTGCAGTGGCCTGTGGAATTTATATTATCATATCACATTTGCGCTGGGTCGTATTTAGAGCTAAGGGTTCAAATCCTTGGGTCTAAATACTACCACGGCCTTGTCACTTTTCATTCTCTATATGGTCTTAAAAGAGTTTCATATTTCTCAGGTATTTTGAAGAATGTGGCATATGAAGTAAAGCTCAGCATAGCCCATCAAATGGGACATACCATCGGAGACCTCTTAACCACGCTTAAGAGGTTGGGCCGACCTAACCTTAGCATAACTACACATGGATGACCTCCTCGTGTCTGCTCCCTCAGCTCTTGCCATAGTAGCCTTGCTACCGGAGGCTAGCACTCATCTCCAGAGTTAAGCTCACTTCCTGATGTCGACCTTCCTAGTCTCATGACCTGAGCACCAACTTGCTTGGCTAGATCAGATCACTCCACATAACATAATCCAGGCGAACAATTGGCCCTCTATCTAGGCCATTGCCAACGGCCAATCAATGACTGCCAAACGTTCCAATAACTACCTACCATATCAGCAGACGTTGTCCATTACCTCTGACATATCTATGCACACGCCTGATTTTTAAGAGACGATTATGCCATGAAATCTATGGTCCCCATTTCTGCCTGACGTAGTGTGACACCCACGATCTCTATTAAGCGATATGACTTCTCTCTGCCATGTGCGCTGAATTGGAAATACTCAATTCGACATGCAAAACCCTAATGGCTGTGGATACACCCATGCTCAACCCATACGCCACAACCTCGTATGGGCTATCAGTTGGGATCCTCTTGTGGATGGAAAATAGACACTAGAGGGGTGTGAATGGTGTCTATTAAATAACATGAATTTCATCTAGAAAATCTACCTAAGTAATTAATTTGAGTTAGCAAATTAATAATTAATAAAAATATTACCTTACAAAAATATAAGTAGCAGAAATAAAACTAGTGCAAGATAAAGATAGAGGATACAAACTAGATAACAGTCACAGACAAAGAGATTTATCCTTGTTCAGGGTACTTCCCTTACATCCAGCCTCATGTCCACTCTCAGTACAAATCCACTATTCCTCGAATTGAGATACACGTTCCAAATGGAACAACACTTCCACTCACCACAAGCCGGTGATGGACCAACACATCTTTACCGAGACCAACACGCCTCCCCTGAGACCACCTCTCCAATAAGAGCACTACCACTTTTCTTGAGAGTATTTCCTCTCCAATGATATTTATAACTTGAAGCACAAATATTACAAACTTCCTAAGCCTTGAAGTTAAGACACAATATTTATTTGTGTGGCTAGGAATATGTGTTCTACTATATAAGAATTTGGCAGTGAAAAAGTAGAAGAATGCTCTAAAGGATTGAGAAAGAAACCAAGGGCTTTTGAGGGATTTGGGGGTTTTCGTCTTCTTTTTCCTATTCTTTTCACTTATTTTTCTTACTAATAAAATCTAAAGAAACCCCAATTTATAAGGAAACATTCGGGTCCAAAAACTTGACCAAAACCCTCATCCAACGGTCAAAAAAAATAGGCAGAAATCAGACTGTTATAGGATGTGAAGAGTGAAGTAGGCGACTCTTACAAATGATAGTCGACTCCCCAAGCAATTGTAGTCAACTGCCAATATAACTGTAGTAGATTATTTTCAGGGACAGAGCATAGAACATGGTTTTTTGACTACGAAACCTAGTTTTTGATCGTCAATCAATTCTAAATGATAATCTATGGTTTCTAAGGTGTGTCTGACATCTTCAAGGCTTTTACATGAATCTATGAACAAGAACAAAAATTACAACAAATACTCTTCAAGTTGTTGTAGCATTATCTACACATGAAAGCATAATTGGCATGCAAACACTTAACTGTTGGATTTCCTGGCACACCAAATACACTAGAGGAGGGGTGTGAATAGTGTAAATCACGACGATATTGCAAAATTAAAAGTTAATAGAAAATTGCAATAAGAGTGTGGAAAATTAAAGAACACAATCCAGAATATTCCAAATGCAAACAAATAGATTTTTATCCTGGTTAGGATCCTTGTGATCCTACGTCCAGTCCTCTACCTCATAGAGATTTGAATCAACTAAAACACTTGCTCCAAGCAAGTAATCAACATACAAAGATGCCAACACTCCCCGTGTTGCAAACTTGTACAATCTCTTCAACAAGAGATTCACCAAATAAAGTAAAGAAAGAGTATAAAACCATATCACCTATAACCTTGATAATTGATAGAATTATTGCGCAAGGAAGGTGATTGAATCTCCAAGGTTCTGGATGGAACTTGTAGTAGAACAAACTTGAATATTGGACCTTCTATGGAGGAAAAATTTCTGCAGAGGTTCATCAAAGAAAATCTGAAAATCACTCACTTTCTAGAGAGAGAAAATAAACTTAAGAAAAGAGAAAGAAAATGAATTTTCGTGTTATTTTAGGCAGGGGTCTGGGGGTCTATTTATAGTCCAAAAGGGTAGTTTTTGAACGTTGGACAACTGCCTAAATTTTCAAAAAATTCTGGGAAGTTTTTCACATTAGTCGACTAATATGAGAGACTGGTCGACTAATTAGAACTGCTGACTAGGATTCTGGCTGTTCAGGTGTTTTTTTAGAAGGTAACTTCCAAAAACGGATAGTAACTTCTGTAAATGGACATAAACTGACAAAAACAATCCATTTATGACAGTTCTAACTTCCAGAAATAAATTATATTATTAAAATGACAAATCATTTAAAATAACTGATTTGAAAAATAGACTGGTAAACTAACAAAGTCTTTTAGTCGACTAAAATTTCGAAAGTTAAGAAATTTATAAAAAAAAATTCTAGAGACTCTAAAATAGGTCTGACGAAATCTTAGGATAGAAATATTTTAATATTGAAATTAGTCGACTAGCACTAGTGATTGGTCGACTAATTAGATTTTTTGACGTGATTTTTTGAAGACGAATCCTAAACGACTAAGAGAGATTATCATCAAGGCTTTTACATTTTAAGTAAATGCAAGAGAAGAAAATAAAGATTACATCTCAATTACAAGATAGAAAATATCATCGATAATTTTCGTCTTGTAGTGGATGCTTCTTGCAACTTGTATACTTGATGATTGTCTTAGTTGATTTGTGCTATAACATTTGCATAGATAAAGTTAGTACAAAGATAATATGTTTGTATCATCAAAACCATATAAGGAGTTATGAGTTTCCAACATTCTCCCCTTTTTGATGATTTTACCAACATTAAATATCTATTTATTAAAACACAACTTTTTTTCAATTCTAGGACTGACTAGGACAAGCTGACTAGGACAAACATGTTGATAGACAGACGGCTTGGATTTAATCTAGAGGAATAAATGGTTAAGATGAGATTTTGTGGAAAGTTTTGGAGGGAAAACATTTCTAGAGAAATGAAAGTTTCTAGGAAAATGAAACTTTATGGTGAATGAAAGTTTCTTGGGAATAGCAGAGTGTACACAATTAATGCATTTGAAAAAAACATTAACTTGTATTTAATGCTGCAGATCGAATGATCTCTCCCACAACGCAGGGCCCATCGTCTCTTCAACCCATGGGGCAAAGCTGCGAATAATTTCATGTGGCGAAGGCGCCCGCTAAATTTTTTTACGATAATTTGTTGTTCCGTGTCGAAGGCGTCCGCGCCGAATTTGTTGTTCCGCACCGAAGGCGCCCGAGCCGCTAAATATTTTTACGCTAATTTTTGTGGAACAATGATTTCGCGGGGGAAAATCTTAAATAAACCGTGCCTGCGGGCACGTGTTATGACTAGTACTATTATAAAAAGATGTTATTGCAAAAGAAAAATGTTGGTACGAAAAGATGTTATTGCTCAACTTTAATATATGGCTTATAAACAATACATGAAACTTTCAATTTGTATAGCCATATATATAAGAAACTAGTACATGAATGTTAACATGAAATGTGAAACTTAGACATATATAATGTCATGTATATTTCTTATGTAGTATAGACATATCTCCCCATGAATATTATATCTCCCCCTGATTATTAGCAACCCCTCCCCAAACCATGTTTGCATTTTTCATTAATTCTCCCATTGGAAATTATCAAAAATGGGGTAAATCTGTCAAATTATTATATTAGTCGACTAATAGTATATGCTGGTCGACTAACTGCAGAAAAATTCAGACAGCAGAAACAAAAACAGAGGAGATACTTTTGGAGGCAAATTGAAATGCATTAATAGAGGATAAACAGTACATAATAGGACGCTTACATACCATATGGAAAGATGCAATCTAAAGCAAACATGATAAGTACCAAAACAAACAAACAACAAAAACTACTAGTTGACCAGCGGATCTTCCTGGTCAACCATAAACTGAAACGTCCAGATCCTAATACGGTGAAGGAGGCCTAGGAGCACGGTGTGGTGTGGAGGGAGAGTAAGGAGCCCATTGTTCTAAAAGACTCAGAATTTATGCTTGAGTGCCTTGCATAATGGTGAAGTCCATATTTATGTCATGCCGAATTTGTGCAAGACTAGTCTCAAAACCACTTAAATGTGCTTGGACTCCCGCAAAAGGTCAAGTCCTTAGTACTTGTAAAGTACTTTATGAGAGGGAAAATGTAACATTCAAATTTTTGAATGAGGAAATTCGGTTTTGACCGAATAAAAATATATATATAATTTTTAAGAAATAGATATTTATATTGATATAATAAATAATTCTGGAGGATTAGTCGACTAGTATCAATGATTAGTCGACTAATTGAAATATGAATTAAATCAGAAAAATCCAGAAAAATCATAAAATGATATTAACGTAATATATAACTATAACATATGGTTCACTAATAATGCCAAGTTCTCTTCTAAGTTTTAGAAAAGTCTCTTCCTTAAGAGGCTTAGTAAGGATATCAGCTATTTGATTCTTAGTATATATATATATATACTTAAGAATAATGTCACCTTTTTGAACATGATCATCCAAGAAGTGATGACGTATATCTTTGTGTTTAGTGTGTGCATGATGTACCAGATTTTTGGATAAATTTATAGCACTAGTGTTTTCACACATAATAGGACATGGTTACATTTAATGCCATAATCTAGTATTGTTTGTTTCATCCATAAAATCTGTGCACATGCTAAACCAGCGGCAATGTATTCCTCTTCAGTAGTAGATAGAGAAACAGAGTTTTGTTTCTTACTAAACCATGATACTAATGCATAACCTAAAAAGTGACAAGTTCTACTTGTACTTTTACAATCAGATTTGAAACCAACAAAATCTGCATCACTACATGAAAATAAATCAAATGAGTTTGATTTTGGATAATATAAACCAAAATCAGATGTGTGTTTGATATACCTAATTATCCTTTTGAGAAAAGTCAAATGTGAAACTTTAGGATCAGACTGATATATAGCACATATACAAATAGAAAACATAATACCTGGTCTACTTGTAGTAAGATAAAGTAATGATTCAATCATACCTTGATATAGTGTTTGATCAACACTTTTACCGTTTGGATCCTTGTCAAGATTTGATGAAGAACCCATTGGAGTACGCTTTTCTGCAGAATTTTCTAATCCAACTCTTTTGATGAGTTCCTTTGTATACTTACTCTGATGTATAAATATACCTTCCTTCATTCGTTTGATATGAAGTCTAAGGAAATAGGTTAATTCACCCATGTGACTCATATCAAATTCATTCTGCATTTCCTTAGAAAATTCCTGACAAAGAGAATCATTAGTAGAACCAAAAATTATGTTATCAACATATATTTGTATAATGATAACATCAGAATCTATATGTTTGGTAAATAATGTAAAATCTATTTTTCCACTAAAATAACCAGATTTTAAAAGAAAGTTCTTTAATCTTTCATACCAAGCACGAGGTGCTTGTTTTAATCCATATAATGCTTTCTTTAACTTGAAAACATGATTATTCATACTTTCATGTTGAAATCCTGGTTGTTGTTCTACATAGACTTCTTCCTTTATAATATCATTTATAAATACACTTTTAACGTCCATTTGATATAACTTAAAATCTTTGTAACATGCATATGCTAAAAGCATTCTAATAGATTCTAATCTTGCTACAAGAGCATAGGTTTAATCATAATCTATGCATTCTTCCTGATTATAACCTTGTGCAACTAATCTAGCCTTATTTCTAATTATTTGTCCAGATTCATCCAATTTATTCTTAAATACCCACTTAGTACCAATAATAAGATGATCTGAAGGTCTAGGTACTAATTCCCATACATCATTCCTTTTGAATTGATTAAGTTCTTCCTGAATTGCTATAATCCATGAATTATTTTTACATGCTTCAATAACATTTTTTGTTTCGATGGATGATATAAATGCACAATTAGTTATTTGTTCTATTTGAGATCTAGTTCTTACTCTATCAGAAATATCTCCAATAACTAAATCATGTGGATGATTAGGAACTTCAACAAATGCTTTAGGAAGACTTGTATTTTCAGGGATATTCTCGGGAATGGAATTAGTAGAATCATCGTCATCTAAGTTAGTGTTTTCTATAGAACCAATGATAGGTATAGAATCTTCTTCATCTAAATGTGTGATAGGTGTAGAATTCTCATCGAAATTTACTGGAAGAGATTCCTCAATGAAATGGCCTTGTTGTACCTCACTCCCGTCTTCAATGGGGTCTGCTCTTTTTTTTTGGGAGAGTATGCCAATATGATCTTAATGATACATAAGGTTCTTTTATTATAAATCCTATATGCTTTACTACGTATAGAATATCCTAAAAAATGCCTTCGTCTGATTTAGAATCAAACTTATCTAGTGAATTCTTAGTGTTAAGAATAAAAACATTTACACCCAAATACTTTAAAATAAGATACACGAGGTGTACGATCAAAAAATAATTCAAAACAAGTTTTATTCATTTGTGGTCTTACTAAAATTCTATTCAAAACATAACATGCAGTAGCGAAAGCTTTTGACCAAAAATATTTTGGTAAAGAACTATCACATAACATGGTTCTAGCACATTCTTGTAATGTTCTATTTTTCCTTTCAACTACACCATTTTGTGGTGCGGCTCGAGGAAAAGAGAAGTTATGTGTTATACCATGTTTATTACAAAATTTCGTAAATAATTCATTTTCAAATTCTCCTCCATGATCACTACGAATAGTAATAATGGATGAAGACTTCAAATTTAGAATTCGTTTACAAAATATTGCAAATTCTTCAAATGCATCATTTTATGTTTTAAAAATAATACCCAAGTATATCATGAATAATCATCAACAATTACACATGCATATTTATTGCCATTTAAAGAGGCTATTCTAGAAGGACCAAATAAATCTAAATGTAAAAGTTCTAGTTGTCTTTTAGTAGAAATAGCATCTTTCAATTTAAAAGAAGATTTATGCATCTTACCTTGTTGACATGAATCAAAAAATTGGGTATGAGTAAAAGATATATTAGGCATACCAGATACTAACTTTTGTTTTGAAATACGTACCAAATGCTTAAAGTTAGTATGCCCAAAACGTTTATGCCATAATAATGTGTTATCCGTGGATGCTAGTAAACAATGATTATTTGAAGATATTTTCATGCATAACATTTATATATTATTCTTACGATTACCTTGAAATAAATATTAGTCATATTAAAATCATATATAATGCATGCGTTCTTTTTGAAAACTATTTTAAAGTCTTTATCGCATAATTAAGAAATGGATAAGAGATTATGTTTCAAACCGTCAACGAGGAGCACGTTTTCGATGATTGGCTAAGTTAGATCACCAACTGTTCCGATGCTAATCACTTTACCTTTGTTGTTTCACCAAAAGTAACTGTGCCACCATCTTTGAATTGTACGGTTGATAGAAGTTTGATGTTTCCGGTCATGTGTTTAGAACATCCACTATCTAGTATCCATCTTTCTTTTATGGGTACCTGAAAGATAAACAATAAATATTGGTATCCTTTTTATATGGGTCCTTAGGATTAATCCTTAGGAAACCAAACCCAAGTGGAATTTGGTTTCTTCAAACAATTAGAAGAAAGAATAACATTTTGCCTAAAATTAGAAATATATAAATCCTTATCATATAAGCAAATGTCTTTGAGAACCCAAATATTATGCATAATTGTTTTCTTAGAAGATGTAAGAAAATTGGTCTTCTTTGGAATATGAATTGAATCATTTTTCATATTATTAGAAGAATTAATTTTCTTAGCATTAATAAATACATGCTTTTACTTTTCTGAATTAACATTACCAAAAATATTGAATTTGGGAGTATTCTTATACCCCAAACATTGTCTACGATTAGCAGGATGTTGTAATCTAAGTAAATCATCTAGATTGTTCTTTCCTGTAACGACTGCTTTTCATGTATCTGGATTTATTATAATATAATATATGTTTTGGTGGATTTTCTCTTCATGTGTGGTTTTCGTCTCCGCAGTTTTCATTTTCGATCGATTCGTCGTATTTTCTCGTTTCTTCCTTAGGATCGTCGATTTCGAAGTGTGTCACTCGTGACGGGCTTCATAACGGTCGTATCTAACTATTAGATCAAGCCTAGGAGTCTTAGGAATCGATCCCGGGGCCCCGCGCTCCGTATCGGAACTTTTTGTGCTCATTAGCCGGTATAAGAAGGGGCATCGACCGACTAGATGACGATCCAGTCGGTCGGCAATCCTTCTTGGACCGACTAGTTAGCTTTCTAAATTTCCCAGGAGTTACTGTTTATCGTTAGTCGGTCTAAGAACGTTGGTTGACCGACTAGGTTGCAAACTAGTCGGTCGGCAATGCTTCTTTAACCGACTAACTCATCATCTTATTTTTGTATCAGCTACTGTTTACTCTTAGTCGGTCTAAGAACGTTCATCGACCGACTAGATGATAAACTAGTCGGTCAGTATTTGTTCATGGACCGACTAACTCTAGAATCCTATTTTCGTTCAGGAGTTACTGTTTGCACTTAGTTGGTCTGCGTTGGTCGACCGACCGACTAGTTGCCAAACTAGTCGGTCAGTGGTTGCTCTTTGACCGACTAACCAGTGTTGAAACCCTAATTTCTGGGCAGCCGCCAGCCCAACCTATTTAAACCCAACCCAAACGATTTCATCTTCACCAACACGACCCAAAACCCTAAAATCTTCCCCCTTGAGCCCCCATCTTCCTCCAAGCTTCATTTCTTCATTTCAAGCCCTAAATCCATCATCCAAACCATCCATTCACTCTATCTACCTCTCATATTCCCTAAAATCTCACCAAAACCCATCAAAATCCCCAATTCCCCCAAAACCCTAGTTTTCCCAAACTTCTCCAATCTTTTCCAGATCTGATCCTAGGGTTCCCCTGAGTGTTTCTTCCGTCTCCTCTTGGTAAGAAATCGATCTACCGTTGTTTTCTTAACCTATTTATATTTTTATGAAACCCTAATGAAATTTCATGTTGTTTGATGATTGTTCCCCCAAAACAGCGATTTCCCCGTAGATTGGCATCCGTGTGACGAAGTGGTCGTCATCCCCGGTGCTAGGAAAGTGAAACTTGCCACTTAGGGTTTAGGCCATGTTTTAGGCCATTTGCTTATTGTAGGCGTAAAAGAGGCTAGGCGACGAAATGATACTCGCCTAGGCGCAAATTGGGGAACTAGCTTGACAACGAAGCTAGTTCCGACATTTAGCATGTTGCACAATTACCTTGTCATGTTTACTTTCCATTAACGGTATGCAATTTAAATGTCATGTCATTGCATTATTTTGGTGATCCTGTGATTGCGTAGCATCGCTACAATACTTGTGTTCCTGGCTCGTGACCAGAAGCGAGCATAATGAGTTGCTAACCCCAACGCTCGATATATTGAATTGTGAACTAAGAAACAAGCTCCCGTGCGGGGGAACCCTGGCTCACTTGCTGGGCTCATGTTCAGGGACCCTGGCTTGTTTAGTGCGGGATGGGGTAAGGGTTAAGCGGACAGGCAACTGGGGGTCTGTTTGATCAACAACTGCAGTTGTAAGGCGTAAACTCTTTGGGGTGGGGTAGTGTTTAGTGCCGATCGGTCTGAATGTTGTACCATTCAGCGAAAGGCGTAAACATCTACAAAACAACGTGAAACGTGATTTGTGTTTAGTGCCGATCGGTCTGAATGTTGTACCATTCAGCGAAGGGCGTAAACACCTGCAAACAATGTGAATTGATTAATATTGATAGTAGCGTGGCTACTCTTGTCTTGTGTTGTCTTGTCTTGTCCCGATGATCGTTCTCTTGTACAAATTGTCTTGCCATGTCTTAAATTGTGCACTCATGTTATAACTGCCATGTCATGCATACTAAACTGCTAGGTTGCTAGTTGCCTTATTTCCAGTTTCCTTGCTCAAGTCTTTTAGACTTGCTGACATGTGCCCTTTACTCTTTTGGGTGACACATGTTAGATCCTGAGCCCGAGTACCTTGTTGAGGACGAGGTGTTTGCTGACGCCGAGCCCGAGCTTGTGTTTGATGGGGAGTACGTGGACACTGGGGACCAGTCCTAGTGTCTTCGTTGTGTTTTACTTTTGTTAGACAGTTGTTTTGTTACCGGTGCGTAGCACCCATACTTTGTTATGTCGTTGCTTTTGTTGGCCTTGTTCTGGGCCTTTAGACTCTTTCTTTTAGCCTGGTGGCTTTTCTGGATGTTGAACTTATTTTCTTGTTGGACAATATATGAGATGTGAGATTTTATTTCAGTCTCTCCTTGTGTTATTATTGTTATTCTGTTGTGGTTACAGGGACATGCTTATGTATTATTGACGCTTATCAGGTTTGGGGCTTCACAGCTCCACTCTCGTGCGGACCTTCTCACGTCTCGCCTCCATTTTAGGGGAGCGGGTCGTGACAGGTTTTGTTGGTGGCCCATGCAGGTCCTTCTGTAACTGCGATTTTTGGAATAGCGATAATAATATTAGAATGTCCAATAAATTAAGTTCGACGTCCGAGTCATAAGCTATGAGTCTAATCTGATTCGTTTTCTGTGTCACTAGATGGCAGGAAGACGTTTCACCCGTGGTGGGGGTAGTGGCGCGATCCCTCATGATGAGGAGCCTGAGCAGGAACCCACCAGTGGTGAGATGATGCGGATGATGATCCAGATGATGCAAGTGCAGCAGGGCGTGCTTCTGCAAGTCCAGAATGCTCCACTTGCTTGAGCTGCCCGGGCTCTTCCGGATGCCCCTCGCTCTGAGCCAGGAGCGAAGCAATTTCAGGAGCTGGGTCCCGCATATTTTGATGGTTCTGAGGGTCCTCTGGCTACCGATGAGTGGATTCGGAACATCGAGGACAATCTGAAGATGGCCAAGATCACCCCGGCTGGATGGGTTGATTTGGCGAAGAGGCAACTCAAGGATAATGCTCGGAATTGGTGGGATGCGGAAGAGAAGATGTTGGTGGAGCCGATAGTTTGGGCTACCTTCAAGGCCATATTTGAGGGTGAGTTCTTCCCGAAAGCTGCCAGGGGGGAGATGCTGCAGCGTTTTATCGACTTGAAGCAAGGGAACTCGTCGGTGGACCTATATCACCAAGAGTTCATGAGGCTGAGTCGGTTTGCACCAAAGATGGTGCAGGACGCTGAGGAGAAGGCTCAGAGGTTCCTGCAGGGGCTTGCTTCGGAGCTCCAGAGTTTTGTGACCTCTTCTGACCGGGAATCTTATCAGAAGGTTCTAGTAGCAGCTAAGAGGCAGAAGCTGCTCGTGAACCAGAGGAAGGGGTCTGTTGTTGGGGCTGGGAAGAGGCCTATGGAGCAGGCGAGAGCTGTGGTTAGACCTGGATTCAGACCTAATCAGTCTGCTCAGTTTAAGAGGCCAGGAGGGCCTATTCTGAAGTCTTGCCATTTCTGCGGCAAGCCTGGCCATATCAAGGATCAGTGTCGGAAGTTTTTGGGCCAGTGTCTGGTTTGTGGTGATGCTTCCCATGTCGCGAAGGATTGTCAGCATGCGGGTCCGTTGCGGAGGGCACCTGTTGCAGCTCAGCCGTTGCAGCAGCGAGCGTCTGTTCCTGCTGGACGTGGAGCAGCTCTTGTTCCGCAGAGGCAGGCTTTTCAGCAGGCTGTTCCGCCGAGGAGGCAGGCTTTTCTGATGACCGCTGCGGAGAGCGAGGCTGTGGATGAGGTTATCGCAGGTAATCCTCAATCTAGCTGTTACTTTCCTAGCTGGTTTGATTGTTAGATTATGTTGTTTGCTTGAACATGGTTGTTTGCTAGACTAGGGTTTGATTGTTAATTGCTTGATTAGGTGTGGTTTTGGTTTGCACATTTCCTGCACGAGTCCTCTTTGACTCTGGTGCATCGATGTGCATTATTTCTCGGAGCTTCGTGGAGAGGCATTCCTTGTCGACGTCCCCTCTTCCAAAGAGTTGGAACATCGTTACAGGGAATGGTGTGGTCTCGATGCATCGTGGTTGCAACTCTTGCTCGTTGGTGGTTTGTGGACATGAGCTTTTCGCTGATTTCATTGTCCACGACATCATCAACTATGATGCAGTTCTTGGGATGGACTGGCTAGCGAGCTTCTATGCTACAATTGACTGCAAGAGGAAGAAGGTGGTGTTCGAGATTCCCGGACATCCAGTGTTTGAGTTCAGTCGTGGCAGCAGTTCGCTTGGTCCTGTCAGATTTCGGGCCAGGCCGGTGGAGGCTGTGGCTATGCAGATGGAGCTGGAGTGGCCAGCTGTGGTGCGTGATTTTGGCGACGTCTTCCCCGAAGAGATGTCTGGTGTGCCGCCTAATCGGTCTTTGGAATTTTCCATCGATCTTATTCCAGGTGCGCAGCCGATTTCGAAGGCGCCGTATCGTATGGCACCTGCAGAATTGGAAGAGTTGCGGAAGCAGTTGGATGAGCTTTTGCAGAAGGGTTATATTAATCCTAGCGTGTCTCCGTGGGGAGCACCGGTGTTGCTGGTGAAGAAGAAGGATGGTTCGCGTCGCATGTGCGTGGACTATCGGGAGTTGAATGCGGTGACCATTAAGAATAAATACACGTTGCCTCGCATCGATGATATTTTTGATCAGCTTGGAGGTTCGAGGGTGTTTTCAAAATTGGATTTGAGGAGTGGTTACCATCAGTTGAAGGTGAAGAAGGGAGATGTTCCGAAGACAGCGTTCAGGACGAAGTATGGACACTATGAGTTCGTGGTTATGCCTTTCGGCGTAACTAACGCGCCCGCAGTTTTCATGAATCTGATGAACCTGATTTTCTACGACTTTTTGGATAAGTTTGTCGTTATCTTTATTGACGACATTCTGATCTATTCGAAGTCGGAGGAAGAGCATGCCTCGCACTTAAGGACGGTGTTGGAGATTTTGAGGAAGCATCGTTTGTATGCTAAGTTTTCGAAGTGCGAGTTTTGGCTGGATAGAGTTGCTTTTCTCGGGCATGTGGTGACTGGAGATGGTATTTCAGTGGATCCTGAGAAGATTAGGGCCATCAGGGAGTGGCCTGTTCCGTCGTCTGCGTCTGAGATTCAGAGTTTCCTGGGACTTGCTGGTTATTATCGGCGATTCATTAAGGACTTTTCTCGTATTGCTGAGCCGATGACCAGGTTGACGCAGAAGGATGTTGCTTTTGTTTGGTCGGGTGATTGTGAGAGTGCTTTTGGCGTTCTGAAGGAGAGGTTGACGACTGCCCCTATTCTTGTTGTGCCTGATCGCAGCGGTGGATTTGAGATCTTTTGCGATGCTTCTGGCAAGGGTCTCGGTTGTGTGTTGCATCAGCATGGGCATGTTGTGGCGTATGCGTCTCGTCAGCTTAAGGTTCATGAGAAGAATTATCCGACGCATGATTTGGAGTTGGATGCCGTTGTGTTTGCTCTTAAGATTTGGAGGCACTTCCTGCTGAGTGAGAAAGTGAAGATTTTCACCGATCACAAAAGCTTGAAGTATATTTTCACTCAGAAGGAGCTCAACATGCGACAGCGGCGATGGTTGGAGCTTATGGCGGATTATGATATTGATTTGCAGTTTCACCCTGGCAAGGTGAATGTAGTTCCGGATGCTTTGAGTAGGCTTCCGGCGGTGATGATTTTGACCTCGCAGTGGAGATTGCATCAGGATTTTTGCGAGTCTGGCGTGGAGATTGTTCTTCCTGGGGAGGCTTCTTCGTTGATGTACATGCAGGTACAGTCGACGATCGTGGATCAGATTAAGGCTGGTCAGGCTGAGGATCCGAAGCTCGTGAGGATTCGGGAGCAGGTTGATCGGCCCCGGATACACACCCGGAGAACGATTGTAGTTTTACCGCAAGCGCACGGTAAAGTGGCGAGCGGGTTATCGAACACAGGGAGGTGGTGTTGGTTCCAATCTATCCTAGGTTGGTTTGACTACGAATGTTTTATTGGTGGAGATGGCTATGGTATGATGTAATGGCAATGGTGATGGATGTCGGTGTCGGAGATAGAGAAATCGGTCAAAAGTCGATTCAAATACAATATAATAAAAGAGGGAATTTGCCTTGCGACGATCCTGTCACAATCGTCGGGCAAAGTATGGGGATATAAAATCAAATAAAGACGTCTAGGGCTAGGGAATCCCCACTACGGACCGTCATACATCATTGTAAATAGTGAATCTTAATATTACTAGACTTGCATTGAGGTGAACTAGTCGTAACTGAATATAGAACCAAGCTCACGCTCTCGCGCTATTGCCGGTCTATAGCAACCTAGATTAGAGCCCAATCTCTTGCAAACCCTAACCTAAGCCACTAGCATGAAGATCGACATCATCGTTCAATCGCTCCTCGAGCCCACTCTCGTGCAAACTCGAGTTACGATCTAGGTTGTGATAGTTCGTATTCGTCCAATCTCTTGCAAACGAATATGTGTATAGATTTACAATTAAAAATCCTAGCTTTGGTCCAATCTCTTGCAAACCAAATCTAGAGAAACCCAATTGTAAACCTAAATCGAATATCTAGGCCTTCCCATCGATTAGAATCCAATCTCTTGCAAATCCCAAATCGATGGAAATCCCTAGCTATCCGTAGGAAATCAATCACAACCTAACCTCCTAGCGATTCTAGCAATTTAGAATTCATTCTTCACAAATATGAAATTAGATCCATAGGGTTCATCCCCAAACCCTAGAACAACCAATCTACTCAAGCATAGCAATAAGGATATAAGAATCAATAAAAATCATTGCTTGCATATGAAAAGATAGAAAAAACAAAGATTCAAATAAAAAGAAGAAAATACTTAGCTTGATGAAGATCTTCAATCCAAAATACAAGCTTTTAGATCCAAGAGGGGGCCTAGGGCATGGCCTAACCTCTAAAATAATCCTAAGAGAAACATATGAGGGCTAAGAAAACATAATGGGGATCCTCTCTAATGGTGGCTACAAACCCCTTAAATACTCTCCCAAAACCCTAGCAAATAACCCTAGAAAACCCCTCAAATTCGTGCCCAAAAACAGCCCAAACCGCAACTTAAAATCTGGGCCCAGGCCGCACTCGGCCGAGTGGAACATGTGACCCGGCCGAGTGGAAATTCCAGAACTACAGCATCAACTTGCAGAAATTCCCCAGATTTCATCCGACCTCCGATTTACAAGTTCTTGGCGGCGTTGGAACCGTCATGAAGTCTACTATCCATATAAAATATGAGAAAAATACTTTGCTTTCTGGAATGATAGCAGATTTCAAAAGAGTGGGAGGCTGTCTGAAAATCTGGGCGCTGCGTGTCCTCGGCATCACTCGGCCGAGTTGACTTCTCTACTCGGTCGAGTGGGCTTCTCTACTCGGCCGAGTGATAGACCCTGTGAAATTCTAGTAAGTCAGGGGTCTTGGGGGGGTCTGTCTTCGGAGGTGACTCGACCGAGTGGCTTTACTCACTCGGCCGCGGGGCATTCGGTACTCGGCCGAGTCAGAACCCTCAATCGCCTAACGGATTCCAGTAAGTCTGAGATTTTTGCTTGCCGTCGTCGTGATGCCACTCGGGCGGGTGGTGTCTCCGTGCTCGGCCGAGTGGGCTGGCGATGCTCGGCCGAGTGCATGCTGATACTCAATCTGCTGCGTGTCTGATCCGGCCGGCCGAGCGGGCTTCTGTGCTCGGCCGAGTGAATCCTTCACTCGGCCGAGTGGCATGCTAAAATGCCCAATCTTCTCCGTTTCTCCTCCTCGTCGCTCCTACGGAGTTCCTTCTTCTTCCACCTGTCTCCCATCGCCGAATAGCCCTCAAAAGAGCCTTGGGTGACGCTCCGGAGTGGGTGCAAGTCCCTTAAGCTCATTTTTGCTCCCGATCGCTCCATATTTCCTGAAATCCGACAAAAACAAGAAATAGTGAAAAGTAACACAATATCATCGAATAATCGTGAAAATCGCAATATGAGCAACCGAAATGGCATGCAAATATGTAGAAAAAAGGTGTAAAATATGGACCGATCACAGGTGGAAGCCGGTCTGCGGACTGACTTTTTGATTCATGAGGATGGCTCGATGAGGTTTGGAGCCAGGCTGTGTGTGCCAGCTGGAGATATTAGAGAGGAGCTGATGGTGGAGGCACACAGTTCGCCGTATTCTGTGCATCCTGGTGGCACCAAGATGTACCAGGATCTTCGTCTGAATTATTGGTGGCATGGTATGAAGAGGAGCGTGGCTCGGAGTGTAGCCAAGTTCTTGGTTTGCCAGCAAGTGAAGGCGGAGCATCAGCGTACGGCCGGGTTGTTACAACCGCTTCCGATTCCGGAGTGGAAATGGCAACACATCACTATGGATTTCGTGACTGGACTACCTCGGAGTCCGAAGCAGAATGACGCGATTTGGGTGATCGTAGATCGATTGACCAAATCTGCGCACTTTATTCCGTTCCGAGTGGGACAGTCCACGGAGGCGCTAGCGAGGAGATATATGGAGGTAAAATTCTTTTACTCTCCATTTTATTTCCTCTTCCTAGTTTGGATAGTGATGTAACGTGAATCGTGCAGGAGGTTGTGCGACTTCATGGAGTCCCCGTGAGTATCGTGTCTAACAGAGACACGAGATTCACATCTCAGTTTTGGCAGAGTTTGCAGAAGAGCTTGGGTACGCGTCTGAGTTTCAGCACGGCGTACCATCCGCAGACGGATGGCCAGTCCGAGAGGACGATTCAGATTTTGGAGGACATGCTGAGGGCGTGCATATTGGATTTCAAGGGTTCGTGGGAGGACCATCTACATTTGGTGGAGTTCTCTTACAACAACAGCTTCCAGGCGAGTATTGGCATGGCGCCTTTCGCTGCTCTTTATGGGAGGAAATGTCGATCGCCATTGAGTTGGGATGACGTTGGTGATCGGGAGTTGTTGGGACCTGAGATGATCGTGGAGGCCGTGGATATCGTCAGGAATATTCGGGAGAGGTTGAGGATTGCTCAGGACCGTTTTAAGCATTGGGCGGATGCTAAACGTCGTCCTTTGGAGTTTCAGCCGGGCGACCATGTGTTCTTGAAGATTTCCCCGAATCGTGGTGTGATTCATTTCGGGAAGCGTGGATAGTTGAGCCCGCGATACATTGGACCGTTTGACATTTTGGAGAGGGTTGGCGAGGTAGCTTATCGCTTGGCCTTGCCGCCATCTTTGGAAGGAGTTCACAATGTTTTCCATGTGTCACAGCTTCGTCGATACATTAGCGATCCGTCTCATGCGGTGGATTTTTCAGAGATTACCGTTCGCCCCGATATGACGTATGACCAGCATCCAGTGCAGATCCTGGACAGGCGTCAGAAATCGCTTCGGAACAAGATTGTCAATCTTGTGAGGGTGATGTGGCGACACGGTTCACCTGGAGAGTCTACTTGGGAGAATGAGGATGAGATGCGAGAGCGTTTCCCACTTTTGTTTTCGGACTCGTGAGTATTTGGAAATTCCGAGGACGGAATTTTTCTTAAGTTGGGGAGGATGTAACGACTGCTTTTCATGTATCTGGATTTATTATAATATAATATATGTTTTGGTGGATTTTCTCTTCATGTGTGGTTTTCGTCTCCGTAGTTTTCATTTTCGATCGATTCGTCGTATTATCTCGTTTCTTCCTTAGGATCGTCGATTTCGAAGTGTGTCACTCGTGACGGGCTTCATAACGGTCGTATCTAACTATTAGATCAAGCCTAGGAGTCTTAGGAATCGATCCCGGGGCCCCGCGCTCCGTATCGGAACTTTTTGTGCTCATTAGCCGGTATAAGAAGGGGTATCGACCGACTAGATGACGATCCAGTCGGTCGGCAATCCTTCTTGGACCGACTAGTTAGCTTTCTAAATTTCCCAGGAGTTACTGTTTATCGTTAGTCGGTCTAAGAACGTTGGTTGACCGATTAGGTTGCAAACTAGTCGGTCGGCAATGCTTCTTTAACCGACTAACTCATCATCTTATTTTTGTATCAGCTACTGTTTACTCTTAGTCGGTCTAAGAACGTTCATCCACCGACTAGATGATAAACTAGTCGGTCAGTATTTGTTCATGGACTGACTAACTCTAGAATCCTATTTTCATTCAGGAGTAACTGTTTGCACTTAGTCGGTCTGCGTTGGTCGACCGACCGACTAGTTGCCAAACTAGTCGGTCAGTGGTTGCTCTTTGACCGACTAACCAGTGTTGAAACCCTAATTTCTGGGCAGCCGCCAGGCCAACCTATTTAAACCCAACCCAAACGATTTCATCTTCTCCAACACGACCCAAAACCCTAAAATCTTCCCCCTTGAGCCCCCATCTTCCTCCAAGCTTCATTTCTTCATTCCAAGCCCTAAATCCATCATCCAAACCATCCATTCACTCTATCTACCTCTCATCTTCCCTAAAATCTCACCAAAACCCATCAAAATCCCAAATTCCCCCAAAAACCTAGTTTTCCCAAACTTCTCCAATCTTTTCCAGATCTGATCCTAGGGTTCCCCGGAGTGTTTCTTCCGTCTCCTCTTGGTAAGAAATCGATCTACCGTTGTTTTCTTAACCTATTTATATTTTTATGAAACCCTAATGAAATTTCATGTTGTTTGATGATTGTTCCCCCAAAACAGTGATTTCCACGTAGATTGGCATCCGTGTGACGAAGTGGTCGTCATCCCCGGTGCTAGGCAAGTGAAACTTGCCACTTAGGGTTTAGGCCATGTTTTAGGCCATTTGCTTGTTGTAGGCGTAAAAGAGGCTAGGCGACGAAATGATACTCGCCTAGGCGCAAATTGGGGAACTAGCTTGACAACGAAGCTAGTTCCGACATTTAGCATGTTGCACAATTACCTTGTCATGTTTACTTTCCATTAACGGTACGCAATTTAAATGTCATGTCATTGCATTCTTTTGGTGATCCCGTGATTGCGTAGCATCGCTACAATACTTGTGTTCCTGGCTCGTGACCAGAAGCGAGCATAATGAGTTGCTAACCCCAACGCTCGATATATTGAATTGTGAACTAAGAAACAAGCTCCCGTGCGGGGCAACCCTGGCTCACTTGCTGGGCTCATGTTCAGGGACCCTGGCTTGTTTAGTGCGGGATGGGGTAAGGGTTAAGAGGCCAGGCAACTGGGGGTCTGTTTGATCAACAACTGCAGTTGTAAGGCGTAAACTCTTTGGGGTGGGGTAGTGTTTAGTGCCGATCGGTCTGAATGTTGTACCATTCAGCGAAGGGCGTAAACATCTACAAAACAACGTGAAACGTGATTTATGTTTAGTGCCGATCGGTCTGAATGTTGTACCATTACGCGAAGGGCGTAAACACCTGCAAACAATGTGAATTGATTAAGATTGATAGTAGCGTGGCTACTCTTGTCTTGTGTTGTCTTGTCTTGTCCCGATGATCGTTCTCTTGTACAAATTGTCTTGCCATGTCTTAAATTGTGCACTCATGTTATAACTGCCATGTCATGCATACTAAACTGCTAGGTTGCTAGTTGCCTTATTTCCAGTTTCCTTGCTCAAGTCTTTTAGACTTGCTGACATGTGCCCTTTACTCTTTTGGGTGACACATGTTAGATCCTAAGCCCGAGTACCTTGTTGAGGACGAGGTGTTTGCTGACGCCGAGCCCGAGCTTGTGTTTGATGGGGAGTACGTGGACACTGGGGACCAGTCCTAGTGTCTTCGTTGTGTTTTACTTTTGTTAGACAGTTGTTTTGTTATCGGTGCGTAGCACCCATACTTTGTTATGTCGTTGCTTTTGTTGGCCTTGTTCTGGACCTTTAGACTCTTTCTTTTAGCCTGGTGGCTTTTCTGGATGTTGAACTTATTTTCTTGTTGGACAATATATGAGATGTGAGATTTTATTTCAGTCTCTCCTTGTGTTATTATTGTTATTCTGTTGTGCTTACAGGGACCTGCTTATGTATTATTGACGCTTATCGGGTTTGGGGCTTCACAGCTCCACTCTCGTGCGGACCTTCTCACGTCTCGCCTCCATTTTAGGGAAGCGGGTCGTGACATTTCCTTTATTGAACTTACTAATGTTAGAAGACATATCATCATATTTCATCTTTAGAGAAGAAATATCCTTATCTAAAATAGAAATGCATGAAATCATATTATGATTCTCAGATTTGAGAATCTCAGTTTCATGAAGTAGTTTATCATTTTGAGTTGATAATGTTTCCTTTTCAATTTTTAGACGATCTAATGAAGATTAAAAAGAGGTTAGTTCTTGATGAGAGAGAACTAATGCCTTATGTTGAAAATTCAATTTCTTGAATCTCGTATATAATTCATTAAAAGCATCAAGTTGTTCTTCATTATCTAAACTACTTACCTCATTATCACTTTGTGCCATAAAACACATATGGGCATTCTCTTGATTAGATTGGTTGTTGACTTCTTCATCTTCATCTGAAGATGAAGAGTCACATGTTTCTGCTAGTGACTTCTTTTTCTTTTCGAACTTTTTATCCTTTCTGAAGTTGTTGAATGTACTTTCTTTTGGCTTAAAAAGTGGACAATCCTTTTTCATATGTCCTGGTCTGTTACATTGAAAACACAAAGAAGCATCAGTAGTTTTAGGCTTAAAACTTTTAAACTTACCTCTTCGTAGAAACTTTTTAAAGTTTCTTGTTATAAGTGCCATGTCATCATCGTCCATGTCTGAATCATCGGTGTCGGGTGAAGCGGCGAAGGCAAGAGTTTTCTTCTTTGTATCTGCGTGTTATTTGTGATCTTGAAGTTGTACTTCGTAGGCCATCAGGTTACCCACCAAGCTTTCAACGGTGAGAGTTGATAAGTCATTGGCTTCTTCTATGGCTGTAGTCTTCTTCTGCCATTCTGACGTTAAGGCATGAAGAATCTTCCTTATTTATTCCGTTTGAGAATAGGTTTTGCCAAAACTATTAAGGAGTTGACAATGTCAGTGAACCGAGTGATCATTTCTCCAATTGGTTTATTCTCCTTCATTCTAAATAACTCAAATCAGTGAACAAGAACAGAGATTTTAGTTTCCTTAACTTTATTAGTTCCTTCATGTGTTACCTGGAGAGTATGCCAGATGTCATATGCTGATTTGGCATGGGAGCCATGATTGAATTCATTCTTGTCCATAGCACAGAATAGTGCATTCATTGCTTTAGAGTTGTGGGTTGCAGCAGATTTGTCAGTAGTGGTCCATTGGGCATATGGAGTTGTAGGCTACTCGTATTGAGTTTCCAACATGTTCCAAAGTTCGTAGTCGATGCTTTGAAGATAGATCGTCATCCGTGTCTTCCAATAAGAATAGTTGGAACCATTGAATAGTGGATGCCTTGTAGTAGAGTACCCTTCTGGAAATTGTGATGAAGACATTGAAGTGTTCGTCGGATAGGTGTAGTCCATCTTAACCATGTAGCTCTGATACCAAATGTTGGATCTACTGGCACACCAAATACACTAGAGGGGGGTGAATAATGTAAATCACGACGATATTGCAAAATTAGAAGTTAATAGAAAATTGCAATAATATTGCGGAAAATAAAAGAACACAATCCAGAATATTCCAAACTCAAACACAGAGATTTTTATCCTGGTTCGGATCCTTGTGATCCTACGGCCAGTCCTCTACCCCGTAGAGATTTGAATCCACTAAAAAACTTGCTCCCAGCAAGTAATCAACGTAGGAAGATGCCAACACTCCCTGTGTTGCAAACTTGTACAATCTCTTCAACAGGAGATTCACCAAATAAAGTAAAGAAAGAGTATGAAACCATATCACATATAGCCTTGATAATTAATGGAATTATTGCGCAAGGAAGGTAATTGAATCTCCAAGATTTTGGATGAAACTTGTAGTAGAACAAACTTGAAGATTGGACTTTCTATGGAGGAAAAATTTCTGCAGAGGTTCCTCTAAGAAAATCTGAAAATCACTCACTTTCTAGAGAGAGAAATTAAACTTAAGAAAAGAGAAAGAAAGTGAATTTTCGTGTGATTTTAGGCAGGGGTCTGGGGGGTCTATTTATAGTCCAAAAAGATAGTTTTTGAACATTCGACAACTGCCTAAATTTTCAAAAAATTGGAAAGTTTTCACATTAGTCGACTAATAGGAGAGACTGGTCGACTAATTAGAACTGCTGACTAGGATTCTAGCTGTTGAGATGTCCTTTCAGAAAGTAACTTCCCAAAACAGAAAGTAACTTCTGTAAACGGATATAAACTGACAAAAACTAGCCGTTTATGGCAGTTCTAACTTCCAGAAATAAAATATATTATTTAAATGATAAATCATTTAAAATAACTGATTTGGAAAAAGACTGGTAGACTAACAAAGTCTTTTAGTCGACTAAAATTTCGAAAGTTAAGAAATTTGAAAAAAAATGATTCTAGAGACTCTAAAATAGGTCTGACGAAATTTTAGGATAGAACTATTTAATATTGAAATTAGTCGACTAGCACTAGGGATTGGCCGACTAATTGTATTTTTTGACGTGATTTTTTGAAGATAAATCCTAAACGACTAAGAGAGATTATCATCAAGGATTTTACATTCTAAGTAAATGCAAGATTAAAAATAAAGATTACATCTCATTTACAAGTTACAAAATATCATCGATAAGCTTCGTCTTGTAGTGGATGCTTCTTGTAACTTGTATACTTGACTAGTCATAACCCGTGCCCTAAGGGCACGGTTCCTTTAAAATATTCCCTATCAATATATTTGATCCCCTAATTTTAAACGAACAACAATAAGTAAAGTGTAATAATTGTTATTTAGTTACCCAAAAATTTTATGTCCCCTAAAAATTTAGTTCCCACTAGAGAATTAAGTGCCACTCAAAAGTTTTAGTTCCCCCAAAATTTAGTCCCTCACGATTTAACATGTGTCCTAAGGACACTATTCATTTAAAATATTGCCTCTCCCCCCCCCGAAAAATCTTGGATCCCCTAATTTTATGAAATAAGTAGTCGCAGAAACAAATTCAATCTAGCATTGGCAAGCACTAAATTAAATTTGAATGATGACATGACATGCTAAGAAAAATTTGGAGATCATCAATATCTAGCCAAAATTTTCTCTTAGATAAACAAAGTTCACATGGATTACATGACTACATTAAAATGACTACTTTACCATAGATAAATTAAGCTAAAATATTTTCCTTAATATGCATAGAGAATAAGTACCCTAATACATTGGGAAATTCACAAAATATAATTGTCCTGGAATAAGCACGCATGCACTGCAATGTTGTCTTGAATGAAATTATAATTGTGTGATGTTTGAATGTGAAACTCAAATCTATTTCTGGGATGTTTAATGGCCTACAAAAGTTTCAAAATGGCAGAAACATCCAAGAGACGGAAAAAATAAGTACTTAAGATGGTGAAAATAACACATCATTAATGGCATTTGTTCCGCATATGGTTTCAGTCGAGGGAAGCGGACAATATAGTAATGTTTTCATCTATAAATTATCTCATTAAAGAAAATAGTTAGCACACATATTGTATTGTATGAGCTAAAACACAGGTCTCATTTTAGATTGTAGTCCACATGTTTCTATACAGATATATGTTGATGGAGTATTCCACCTATTTTTGTGTTTGCATGTGCACGTATTGTATTGTATGAGCTAAAACACAGGGCTCGTGGTGGTGATGATGACGGATGAACTCCGACTCCATCGCTCTGCTACATGTGTCGGTGCTCCTATCGTTGGAGTCCGCCGCCCACTAACCACTGGTCACCCTGCCGCCACTGGCCGCTCCGACCATATAGAGAAACCCTCACCCTAGATCGAAATCGATCGCTCTTTTGGGTTTTGCAAGAAAATTGTCATGGTCAGCTATAGTATTTCTCCCCAGAGTTTTTTTTGGGGCACAAGAAAAAGAATCTCCACCCCAATACTTGGTTTAACAACAGTGAGAAACCATGTTGATCATGACACAATTTACAACAAATCACATATATCTGTTTGCAAATACAGATGCATAAGGTTAGCGTTTTTTATCAAGGGCATGCACCAATTTTAATCATCCATGGAATGTGTAAAGAAGAAAATGCTTGAGTGCAATAAGTCCAGTTCTAGAACAGAATATGAATTACATGGTTACAATGGCATAAATTAACACAATTACATGGTTACGACGCTCAAATGCTAAAGAGCATAACAATCCAAAACTAAATCAAACTGATCAATTGCTCACCCTTACAAACATGCACATCTTATGTTTTTTTGTCCTTAAAAAGGTAGCTGCCACTTTCTGGAGACACCATATTACATTGCTACATCTTTTTTGCTTCTCCTGGACTCTCTACCTTTGTCTCAGAATTTTTCAGTGTTGGACCTTTGCATATAACTGGTTTAAATTCATACATATAAGTATCAACTGTCTTTTATGATTGTCTGTAATTTTCAACTTAATAATTTGGCACCAATTGGAGGTTGGAACCGGTTTGACAACATGTCTTAAATTTTTTAACAATTGATGGAGCCTTCTTCTCTGCAACAACCATATAACTGATTTGAAAAGCTTACATATGATAATGACCACCACCACTGTACCTCCTGGTCTTGTAGCAAGTAAGTTGGCAAAGGGAAAAGAAATAAGAGGGTCATAAACATACAATTGCAAGCTTCAGAGAGAGGAATATGATGAAGAAACTTACGTTCCAAACCAACATACAGAAATATCCGGCAAATCATTTACTGGAACGCTTCTGAACTGTTACATCTGAAACGAATATGATGCACAATATTCACTGTTATTGTCATCGTAAAAATAAATAATAATAATAATAATAATCATCATCATCATCAACAGCATGGCAACACTGAAAATGTTGGCATGTGTATCCATACTGCCAGATATTGGCCTGTGTATCTGGAACATACCCATCTCAGATAGGTACCGAATTCGTGTGTACAAGCATCCAAGCCTGTATCTATGAAACCTTTTTATTGAGCAAAGGAACATCAAGGGAAGGGTTCAACCCAGAATAACAAATTAGAAGCAACTGAAAACTGCTCCGAAAGAAAATTTGATTCTACTTAGAGCTTCATTTGTTTTCGTAACTAAACTGTTTGCCGTAACTAAATTGAACCAATGAAGATCACGTTTCAGGGTCCTTGTTTGCGTCTTGGTTGTGATCACAAAGGGATCAGGCATCAGAGTGCAATGATTTTGACTGAAGGAATCAGGGTACCATGCTACCAGGTCTTGGTTCAAAGATAATTAATGAGTTGATTTTTTTTGATTGAGATTGATATTACTATAAACTGTTTCCCTTTGTACAGAAAAGCATATGAGTTGAATAGTTTGTCATGTTCTTCTTTTTAGATGCTACATGGTTTTTCATCAGCCTGAATCACTTGATTGCAACACTGAAAGAATAAATCTTCAATGTTTATGGTAGAATTTGATAATAAGCCTTCTCAATGTCAAGTTTTATGTTTGTTGAAGAAGTATTGTGAAAAAGAACATAAAAGAATGTTAAAATCGCAAGTAAAATGACTGGGCAGGAGTTTAAACAGAATCATGGGTGTAAGCTCCCTTTTGCATTCTCGTGGAGGCCATTTCTATTTGTTACATTGACGGGAACAAAAATGCATTCTTCCCAACATTTATTGCAATAGAAATAGAACAAATCAGTGATTAGAACAAAATAGAATTACCTATCAGCTGGCGCACAAATCAGTTTCATCTTTATTCATAGACAGTGATTAATTGCAACAGAATTAGAACACAAATGCAGATAAATTGAAGGAAAAATACCAGAATTGCAGTAAAACTTAAAAGTTGCACCCTGCATTTGCTTATGCTAGTCAAAATCAATCAAGAACAATTTTAGCCAGGCATTTGTGTAAGAAAGCAGCGTGAACTCACAATATGCATACTTAATCCACATTACAATTTTTGTGCATCTTTATTTACCTATCAGCTGGAGCACAAATCAGTTTCATCTTTATGGCCAACGGTAGGAAAAACATCGGAAGAAAACAATAGCATACCTACTGATGGATATCATCTTATTAAATTAACAACAATAATTGCAGTAAAACATCGATGCTAAACAATTGCATAGCTTCTGTCACCTTAAGACCATCAACTTCTGCCAAACGCTCTACTACACCATGACATTCTCCACCTTCGTGTTCAGTCCAAGCTCGTTGCCAGCTACAGTGAAAACCAGACCATCCCCATCGCAGCTGGGGGTTTTCGCACAAAGAGTTGATGATGGAAGAAGAAGCGCAGCGGGTTTCCATACGAAGAGAAATGATTTCGGGGAGAAATTGACAACGTGTGTTAAATTAGCTGATGATGGGTTCGGCCATTGAAAGTTCAACCTGCTGGAACCAAATTAGCCATTGATGGGTTCGGTCATTAAATTAGCCATAGAAACCTGCTGGAACCAAAGGTCAATAGCCATTGATTATTGCTGGAACTCAATAATAAACACAGACATGAATTCAACAATATCAATAATAAACACAGACATTGAAATTGACACGGTACCTAAATTTGTCAGCACGGTACCTTTTTGCTCTTGCTGCTGTGAGGCGGGGAAGAAGTGCCGAGAATTTTGAGGCAAGGAAGAAGCTTTGAGGCGAGAAGAATTGGGTTCTGCTGCTTGCGAGAAGATGAAAGAACTCAGGCTTTTGCTGCTTGCGTGTGTAGAGAAGAAGTGGGTTCTGCTGATCTTGCGTGGGGTAATGAGTTTGGGGAAGAGCAAGAGCCCCTTGCGTGGGGTAATGAGTTTGGGGAAGAGCAAAAAAGGGTTCTGCTTGCGTGTGGAAAAAGTGTTCTGTCTCTTGATCTCCCCAATGTAGCACAAAAGTAAATTGTGACCATCTGTTTTCCAAGAAAAGATATCTAAAAATATAAATCAAACCCTCATCCACACCATTCATTTCCCAACAATTAATCCTGGCCATCTTTCTATCAACCGGTTTGTCCTAGTCAGCTTGTCCTAGTCAGCCCTAGGATTCAAAAATCGCTGTCAAATGTATAATAGATGATTGTCTTAGTTGATTTGTGATATAACATCTACATAGATAAAGTTATAACAAAGATACTATGTTTGTATCATCAAAACCATATGAGGAGTTGTGAGTTTCCAACATTAACATGACTCTTCTTAGTTTTAAAAACATTCTTAGATATTGAATCATGCCTACAGGAAGATGTTGTGCATAGACGAATATGTCTCTTAATATTATCAAACTTAAGCAACAATTCCTCATATTTCAATTTACTACAAGATAAATCATTCATAAGAACATCAATCCAAGCATTAAAATCAATAATGAGCAAAGTATTCTCAACTCAAAGTTTATCAACCAATAAATTTGCGTTATTCAATTTTGCAATATAAATAATATGCTCATTACTCAAAATGTCATGATCATACATCAAAGTGTCATATTTAAGTTTCAAGCACTTATGATAAAAGCACTAAAGTACTATACTCAATATGTAATTTATCATAATCATGCTCCAAAAATTTATACTTATTGTGTAATAATTCATAATCTTTGAGCAAATCATTTTTAGGGTTAGGGTTTGTCTCATCATTACCTTCTTGTTCTATAAGACACAAAGAAACCATTTTCCTTGGTTATTCATCATCTTAGAAACCATTTCCCTTGGTTATTCATCATCTTCTTCATTTAAGGTTGTGTCAATATTGGATTCCTCAAAACCATCAAGCATATTCCATATTTGATTTGCACTAGAAGACACATAACTCAAAACATTGTCAGATAAAGAGAAAATCAAAATTTTTATTAGCTTATCATGAAGAGTGCCCTATCTTTTCTCTTCATTTGTCCACTTAGGGATGTGTCTTGTGCATTTGCAATAAGGTTCCTCCACAAGACTCCACATATCATAGTTAATGGATTTGATGTAGTACTTCATTCGGTTCTTCCATTGACCATAGGAAATGTTGTCAAACATTGGGGTTCTCGACGGATCTTCTCCATAAGGCATGTCGCTTGTTGACGCCATCCAAATACCTAGCTTTGATACCAAGTGTTGGGACCCTCATGTGGACGGAAAATAGACACTAGAAGAGGAGTGCAGGGTGTCTATCAAATTACAAAAATCCCTCTAGAAAATCTACCTAAGTAATTAAAAAATCTACCTAAGTAATTAATTTGAGTTATTAAATAAATACTTAATCAACAATATTACCTTGCAAAAGTATAAGCATTGGAAATAAAACTTAAGTGCAAGATAAAGATAGAGGATGCAAAACAGACACCAATCGTAGACAAAGAGATTTATCCTTGTTCAAGATACTTCCCTTAGATCCCGCCTCATGTCCACTCTTGGAACGAATCCACCATTCCTCTAATATGGATACACGTTCCAAATGGAACAACACGTCCACTTCACCACAAGCCAGTGATTGACTAACACGTCTCTTGTGATACCACCTCTCCAATGAGAGCGCTACCTTTTCTCTTGAGAGCACTTCCTCTCCAATGAGGTTTACAACTTGAAGCACAAATCATACAACCTTCCTAAGCCTTGAAGATGAGAGACAATACGTATTTGTGTGGCTAGGAATATGGGTTCTACTTTATAAGAATTTGGCTTTGAAATAGTAAAAAAAAGCTCTAAATGATTGAAAAAGGAAACACGTTCTTTAAAGAGGTTTGGGTTCTTTCATCTTCTTTTTCCTTTTCTTTTTTATTTATTTTTCTTCCTAATATAATTGGAAGAAACCTCAATATATGGAGAAACATTTGGGTCCAAAAACTTAACCAAAATGCCCCTCCAACGGCAAAAAAGGGCAGCAATTAAACTGTTGTAGGGTGTGAATAGTGAAGTAGTCGACTCTATATAAATGGTAGTCGACTGCCCATATAAGTGTAGTCAACTTCCAAAACAACTAAGTTGAATATTTTCATGGGCAGAGCATAGAACATGGTTTTCTGACTATGCAACCTAAGTTTTTGATCGTCAATGATAGCATATGATTTCTAGGGGGTATGTGTAACATCTTCAAAGCTTTTAAATGAATCTAATAACAAGAATAAAAAGTACAACAAATACTCTTCAAGTTGTTGTAGCATATTCTTCATCTTCTTGTCATCAAATCCTTCCTCTTCAATTCATTGCCTTGGAGTCACACCACCGTTTGTCAAGCTTGCAATGAGATTATGATCTTATATGCTTGAGCAATCTTAAGAAAATCACTTGGTCTAATTATCATGTCATACTAAATGAAACTCATTAGACTACAAACAATGTTTGCTCATCATCAAAACATGAGTTAGAAAATTCATTTTCCAACAATATCTTACCCCAAATCACCTCCTTTCCTCCACCATCGCCTGACTTAGGCATCGGAAGGTAGAAGTGGGGTCCCCCCCAGAAAACCTATGATTTCTAGGGGGTGTGTGTAACATCTTCAAAGCTTTTAAATGAATCTAATAACAAGAATAAAAAGTACAACAAATACTCTTCAAGTTGTTGTAGCATATTCTTCATCTTCTTGTCATCAAATCCTTCCTCTTCAATTCATTGCCTTGGAGTCACACCACCGTTTGTCAAGCTTGCAATGAGATTATGATCTTCTATGCTTGAGCAATCTTAAGAAAATCACTTGGTCTAATTATCATGTCATACTAAGTAAAACTCATTAGACTACAAACAATGTTTGCTCATCATCAAAACATGAGTTAGAAAATTCATTTTCTAACTCTATCTTATCCCAAGTCACCTCCTTTCCTCCACCATCGCCTGACTTAGGCATCGGAGGGTAGAAGCGGGGTCCCCCCCCCCCCCCCCCCCCCCCCCCCGACCAGGGAGATTCGCCCCCGGGGTCCTTTGATGTATTTGCCTGTCTTTTTCAGGTACCGGAGAAGGGGATACATCCCGGCGAAACTGACATGCACAGGCTCATCTGTTGCGGGATTGCTCGTCCCCGCGGTTCGTCCATGCGCCCGGTGGCTTTATCCGGGCACATCGAGAATCCATGCATCAACAATATACATAACCATTACACCTATATACACCTCCGTTGGCACATACAAACATGTATTACCCAGTTTCATAACTGGCCTTAGAAAGTTTTACACATCAAGTTGAAATACACTTGCCCATTTGCTTGCAGCCAGCTAGCAAGACCTTGACAATGTGTGCCCATAAGCGGAAGTCTCCCCCTTCTTTCTCCTTCGAATAATTGAACATCATCTTTGTTGACTAGTCGAACCTGCCCCCACAAAAGCACCTATCAATTCAACTTCCATAGAGCGTAGAAATCTGACCACTTCTCCTTAAAAAAAACCAGAGGCAAGACTCTTGGGCAATTGCCTCTGGCGCACTGTTAAAGTCCCTTTGAACGATTCCACGTTTAAGGTCTGCAAAAGATTTTAGGAGCCCTGACTTGTGAGTGCGTTAAGATCACCAACTTCAGCTTTAGCCTTTCCTAAAAGCTATAAAGCAACCCATGGCAAGCAAAAAACATAAACAAAATGAGAGAAGTTTGGTGGGTTTCGATCATACCTGCAAACAAATAAAGAGAGGAGCAGCAAAGGTAAACTAAAGCTGAGCAGCCCCTCCACCGGTGGCTGTGGGCACACGTACACGTTTTCCGACCATGCTAACGTTTAGCCTCTTAAATCATACATAATTATCATATGCTTCGCATTTTCTGATCTGCTGCTCAATTAACATCGGTAACGGCAAACATGAAAAATAAGTTTAATTTATGTGTAATTACATTTATCTTTCATAGTTTTTCTACAGTTCTACATTTTCCTTTCACAAAATTAGCTGTGACTTTAACCGTGTCAAAGGAGCAAATCGGAAAAAGTAAAGCGTCTGATGATTGTATTGTATAATTTAAGAAGTATATTGTAATATTACAGAAAAACCACGTTTTGCAAATATTAGCCTAAAATTTTTGTCAGTTCTATAATAAATCAATGATCTATCTTTTATGCGTGTGAACTAAAGATCTAGATGCGTGTATTCAAACCTAATAATACAGATCTAGATATAGGCATGCTGAATCTTAAAACGTTATCTTCTCTGATTAGCGGAAGCGTACCTGAATCCATCGCTAATAGTCTGAAAGAGATTCTGACGATAACGTAGCAGATGATCTTCCAGAACAACACGAATCAACCGTTGGAGAAATTCTTTGGCTTTCTCCCGGTTTCTCTCCTAGCGACGAGGCGTAGAAAAGACGGTTAACTTGTCCCGTGGTCCGGGGATCATGACCGCATATATATATATGCTAGCCTACTTAGCCCTAGGGTTTCCAACTCGGTCCATCAATGAGTTGCAGCCCAATAGCCTCTACACATAAAGGCACACAACTTATTTAACTCATTTAGCCCACTTAACTTATTTAATGAGATCAATTATACAGTGGGCTTTAATATGACAGAGTAGCACTATATAATTATACTTCACATATTATCTCAACGTTGGACTAAGATCCAACTTAGTTGGATAAGTTCCAACAATCTCCTACTTGGGCTATATGCTAAACTTTATAATTATATTTTATTGTTCATACAACCGAATAAGATCTTACCTTACTGTCATTTCTTTAATGAGTCAAAAACAATCCGGTCCATCAATTATCTTAGCAAGGGATCAAAGAGATTTTCGCCGCAGCAATTGCAGTTCGACCCATCAGTGGTCACCGTGCTAATACAAAAGAATGACATGGATTATGAAGTGGATGTGTAGCATGAAAATTACATGTAATATGATCTAACATGTCTATTTCCAACTGATCCTCCTTAACCTTAGTGAGATCATAAACATACCAAAATCGGACTGAAGCCGAACTGAACCAAATCTTTATTTCTGATCAGAAAGTAACCTCACGCTTAAGCTGAAGACTTAATTTTGTCTATCATATAAGCACACAAAAAAGAACAAACTCCAACAAAACTAAATGTTCTTAATGAAATGGCATCCATATGAGTAGCGAGCTCATAAAACCTTTTGGATGACATTCCCTTAGTATAACAGATCCGTAATTACATGGTTTGTTCTTATGTGCTCATTAGACAATTATACACTCCGAATTATTAATCAACAATTTAGGAACTTGATATCTGAATATCTAAACTTTGTCGAGTTCCTGTTGTTGCTGGAATATAAAACTGCAGACTTTATTGTCACTAAATAAATTGTGTGGTGTTTTAGTACCATCCCTGATTTGCAGCATAGTGACAAAATATGCAGATATATTTCATGATTTGGATGTCACATAATATGGTATGAAATCTAAAGCCATGTCAGAAGAGACTATATAAAAGGGACTATTTAGATCTATTCTAGTAGATGGCGCCTAACATAGGTTTTCATACATTATTTGCATCCAATAAATGATCATAGTCAGTATACCAAAATGATCTCAAACCTTTTTGACTACTGATCCTTGAACATGCAACCTCTTTTGTTCTCTTTAAATACCGTAAGACCCATTTGGCTGCTATCAAACGGTCTACTCCTGAACTTAACAATCTGCCCAACATACCTGTAATATATGCAACAACCTAATGCATATAATCATGAGATACTTTAGATTCCCTATTGGTGAGATACAGGGAATCTTCTGAAGATTATTCTTGGGGCAATTATTGAGACTAAACTTGTCTCCCATAGAACTTAACATAGATTACCACATAGCTATTTTAGAAATTACATGCTCCCACAGAACTTAAGATATATGACATCATCAATCATCATCTCAAAACCGAACGATGTGATTACTTAATGAAATTTAATATATCATTAACGACATTGAAATGCTTTACTAATGCCATTATAAACCTTACAAAGTCTTTCATAAAAACTGAATAGAAAGTCTCTTTACAATTAATGCATTCTTTTCCGTAGAAAGTCCTTTGTGATACGCTTTAAATCTTTTCTTAAGACCCTTTTGAATCCCTTCTGATTATAAAAATCCATTTAAAATCAATAGGTTTCAAACCTTAGGGTAATGAGAAAAGATTTTAAGTATCATTCAAAGACTTTCTTAATTAATGCATTAAACCATTTTAGAGATGTGGAACTTTTATGACTTGATGTAAGTCGAACTTCCATCATCCTAATATCAACCATATGTTCTTGAGAATTACAATGTAATATTTCAACAATATACTTTTCATCTCTTGAATGGATTTCCTGAATAGCAATTAGTGCTTTGAGGTGCTAGAATTTGTCCTTATGAACAATTTCCCGAATAGGAGGAATTGCAACATTATCTTGAATTTATTGTGTCTTGAACAAGGTCAGGAATACTATCCTGAACAATGCCAACAACACCTGTGGGAATATAATACTCTTCAAGAATAATGTCACTAACTAAATTCCCCCCCTCAAACTCAGCATCCTCAAATAGGTGTGCATTTCCTAATTCGTAAACTAACTTATTAGTGGGATTATGTAAAATCATACAAAATATCAAATTTTAAATTATTCAACAAAACTAGAAAATCATTAGCATTATGTCCAATTTCTTTATTAGGCTTACAAGGCCTTATCATAGTTGGACATCTCCAAATATGCAAGTGATTTAAGTTCATTTGTTGAAACTTTATTAAGGATATAAGCTGCAATAAAAAATAACCGAATTCTAATTTTTTAATTCTTTCTTTATAACACATGTACTTAAATGCAGGATGAACCAGCGTTTCCAAACAAATGAAGATTATAATGAACTTTCAAAGAACCAGAATAAACCAATTTTGAATCAAGAGAAAACCAAATTTTCCATTCATAATTGAACAATAATAACCAAATTTTTTCAAAATAGAAATGGAAATCCAAATTCCGTTAAAACGGTACATAATAGTCTCATAAAGATTCAAATACAATCTAGCCTTTAAAAGAAATAATCTAAATTTTATTTGCTTCTACTTGAACCAGCTTACCATTGCCCATATCGATGTATCTTTCAACAGCATTCGGCTCTTGGCATCTTAGGCAATCCTGCATAGCCACAATGATGTGAATGGTTATACCAGGATCTTTCCATCACGTGTCTATAATTACCAAAGGTTTATAAAAAAGAAATTAACTATAGAATTAAACCAAATTAAAGAAACATACCCTTTTTAGCACGCCAAGCATGATAATCTGTGCAATGCTTCTTTATATGCCCTTCAGCTCCACAGAAGAACCAACCATTACCTTCTAAACTTTTCAGTTTCCTTTGGTGTTTCTTTTGATAAGCTGTATCTGCAGCTTCAGTATCCTTCTTCCTTTTGTTGAAGGTGGAGGTCAGGTGAGTGCTTTTTGTCATCTCTTGCTTAAGCATTTCCTCTTCCTTTACACAGTATGAGATGAGCTCATTCAGAGACCAAGTCTCTTCCTTCAGATTGTAGCTCACCTTAAACTGGCTAAACTGTGATGGAAGAGATATTAAAACAAAATGCATTAGCAGATCCTCAGAGAGGTCTAGCTCAAGTGCTTTCAACCTTGAAGCAATATTAGACATCTTCAATATGTGCTCCCTGATGTTTCCTTTACCTTCATATTTCATTGAAGTTAGGTTTGTCAAGAGTGTACTAATCTCACTCTCTTCATTCTTGACAAACCTCTTTTCAAGCTCAATAAGGAACCATTTAGCAGTGGCAATTTTCTCTGAAATATAACCCATAAGATATTCTGGAATGGCATTCTTCACAAGCATAAGGCACATGCGATTTGATCTCTTTCACTCTTCCATCCCCCTCTTTTCATCAGAGGTACTCTCATCAGTGAGTGGTGGAGGACTATTAGTCCTCAATGCCAGATCAAGATCCATGACTCCGAGGATTATCAAAATATTCTCCTTACATGCCTTGAAGTTAGTGCTATTAAGTATTGGAATAGATTTGTGGTGGGAAGAAAATATTTCAGTAATAATAACTAAAAAAGAGAATAAGAAAACAATTGTGATATGTTAATATAAGTATTAAACAAAACAACACCAAATTCAAATTAATGCTATTTTTCATCTCAGGACATATTGTACTAGCTCAACCTTTATCTTTGATAATCTATTAAGTAGTTATTGATATCTTGTTGTTGCAATCAGACAATGACAATAATAACATGCCAACAATAAAACTTCCTTTCTGACGAATTAAATTTGAATGCATTGATCTCACTAATCATCACCATGTCTATTGCTACAGGTGCACATAAATTGACACAGAACAGTAATCTTCCATTGGGCCGATTTAGCATTCATTTCAAAGTATGCACATAAAATTCCTTTTTATATTTATGAAATAAAATAATGCAAAATAACAGAGCCTACTTTGGTGAGATGATGATTACATCAAGTCATTTCAAAAAAATATACCTTTGCAAAATTTGAATCTATGTCACATTTTAATACATGAATTTATATTTTAAGTGGAATATAAAAGTCCACTTTTTTATTCAAAAATCAAATTTACGGTAATCAAAATTTTCATACAAAAGTATGTATTCAACTTGTTATATTACGAGATTAAAACTAATCTTTACAAGAAAACCCACTTTGGTGAGTTGATGATCCAACTAATCTTTATTCGAAATATATAATTAATTGTGCCAAAAATTTGAATTTGAAACTAAACTGAATTTCACACAAAATGATTACACTAAGTTGAAATATATACAAGAACCTTTTATTCCACCTTTCAAATCATCTATATTGAGTAAAATAAAATCCATAATTTCAACACAAATTTTCTTCTTCAAAATGGGGTATATATGTGTACTAATGTGTATATGAACATACGTATAAAGTTATTATATAAATATACACCATATCCCATTTAATACATAACTTTAAAATGTGTGAAATTTCCTTAAGGCCATTTTCTTGATGGTTAGTACACAAAATTTCTTAAGGCCTTTTAAACTTATTCTTGAGGAGAATATACGTTAAAGCCTTTTATTTCCTCCCGAAGAAAACACTTGAATTTTGTGTTATATTTTAAATTCATATTTAGACAAACTGAATTTGCATACTAAGGTATGAAGTCAACTTGTTATATATCGAAATATATATATGTATTTCTGCCATAAAATTAGAATTTAATTTAATTTACCAAAATTAACACAAAATTTATCCTTGAGGAGAAATATATATTAAATCGTCTTATTTCCTCGTTCAATCCATTTTAAATTCAATATTAGGCAAACACTCATACAACGTATGTTTACAACTTGTTACATTCTGAAATAATAATAATCTCTACATTATTTCGAAACAAGAAACCAAATGTGCCTAAAATTGAATTTAAATGAAACTAAACTTAAATGTAAATATATATGAAAAACTTTTTATTTACTCCTTCGATCCATTTAAAATTCATTCAGGCAACTAATCATACAACGTATGTATTTAACGGTATACATTCCGAAATAATAATAATTTAATAGTAGAGCCCACTTTGGCGGGGTTTTGTATAAATTAGAATAATTTCGAAACGTATAAATAAAGCAAAGAATGCCTAAAAGAATTAAAATGGAACGAAAATAATTTAATACATGTTGTAAACTTGGTGGCTACGGAACCCCGTAGCCCTGTATTTATAGTAATAGGGTTACATAATGGGTGGATACCCAATACACAGATGGGCATCCAATAGCCCGTATATAACACTTCCCCTTATCCATCCATTGTTGTAAGCCGTAATGAGCGCTTCAGGGTTCATAGAGCTTATCTGACCATGGGTGTATGGATACTTCTGGATCCTAAGTTAAGAGTTCGTGCCTCGTCAAAACCATTGCCATGGAAAACCCAGTGGAAAAAACCAGTGGCTAAGGGAAAAGAGTACAAGTCTCTATAACTTCCCCTGATCGATGGATATCATCAGAGGTGGATACTTCTGGAACCTAAATTAGGGGTAACTGCCTCGTTAAAACCTTTAGCTATGGAATACCCAGTGGAAAAAACCAATAGCCAAGGAAAAAGAGTACAGTTTTCCATAACTTTCCCTGATTAGTGGAAGTATTTAGGGGGTGGATACTTCTGGATCCAGGGACAATGAGATTGCCTCGTTAAAACCTTTAGTTATGGAAAACCTAGTCGAAAAAACCAATAGCCAAGGGAAAAGAGTACAACACTACATTTGACTCCCCCTGATCTGTACAAGCTACAGGCTTGCAGATCTTCTAGGCAACTATGCATCAATCTTTTACAGTGTTCTGATAATAAGTACAAAGTACAAGGCATCGCTCATCTATACAAGACATCGCTCATCTATACAAGTATCGCTCATCTATGGCAGCTACGGAATCTGATGGAGCTCTTTTGAAGAGGAGTGGTCTACAGACTCGGTAGGTAGCATCACGTCTCTGACCCAGTCGTCACTGTGTCTGCGATGTACTGCAGGACCTGGCTATACGTACTTATGATTTGCTTCTTGGATCGATGAGCCTCTCGGGATGGTGGGATTGATGTTGCCTTGGAAGCATGCTTTGCTAGTCTCCAGGAGTTGGTCGTTCCTTTGTTGTAGTTATCGCGATGATCTGTAACCTGTATCTGCAAATACATTTAACATGTTGGATAATCCTTGACCCTTGGAGGTAGCGCAGAAGCTACATGTCTCTGGTCCAGTGGTGCGCTACAGACGCTGCACTATATCTGGTTAAGGGGTTTACTGCTAATGCTTTCTAGAGTCGCATACAGTTAACCTGATAAAGGAGTATACATAAGACACTTGAGTAAGGCACTTCAGGACCTAGGATATCCTTCCCCTCTTCCAGCGAACGAAAGGGGTCTTAATGTGCATCCATACAACCAGTAGGTGTACTAGTGGATTGCGATTATCTATGTTTCTTCATCAACTGGATGATAATTTCATCTTCAGGACGATGGTTTCATCTTCAGGATGATTATTCATCTTTAGGATGATGGTTTCATCTTCAGGATGATAGTTTCATCTCCAGGATGGTAATTCGTAAGGGTATGTTGTTACATCATCCATAGCAACATAGCCTAAAATTTTCTTTGCCAATCGCATGGTTTTCTCAACCATGACCAGGGAGCCTGATGCATCAATTTAAATAATTTTGTAAGTGAGTTAAGCTCATCTTACATGGTTACTTCCTGGTTTCTATGAAATAAACCTCTAAGCTATAGTGTTTTGCTTATAGCATACGATTTTATTTATTTATACAATACTCGGTAACCCACAGGTTTAATATCTTTTGATATCAGGACTTCGGGTCCAAACACTTCACATTTCATAAGTGAGTCTAGCTCAACTTATTATTGCCTCGTTCCACATAATCTGGCCAAGTCTCTGTGTTTGCTTCAGGAAACGGAGATTGGGAACGATATTTATAGCAAAATGGAATGTGAGTAATTGTCGACAAGTGTGTTTTAATACCTCTCTATGTACGTACATTATTCAATTCATTCCAGATTCATCTCTTCTGGAGGTTCTGGGAAGGGAGAGGATATGGAGATGAGCTCACTTTCCTGTGGTGGTATTGTTTTAGGGTCTCCAGGAGTTATTTCTCGCTTTGGAGCCTCGTGGTATGTCCTCTCATCCATTGAGGATATCCACTTCTGCTACGGGTGGATTGCATCCATTATATTTGGTATGTCAATCCTAGCTGGATTTTTAGTAGCAGGGATGTGTGAATTTGACAATTTTTATATTGTCAGTAGCTATGTCTGATAACTGTTTAACAGTTTCATGAGTGTGGATCTCCGGGATCTCATCACAATTCATGATAATCAGATCATAGGTATTAATGTTTTTAAATGGTCAATTAAGCTTCAGGCTCATGGATGATTATAATACTTCTATTGAACCTAATACTGGGAAATTAAAGATGTGAAGGATCTTCAGGATCTCTTCAAGTCTTTAAAAGAGGGCCCATCAATGCACGTCTTAGTAGAAGTAATTTTAAATGCTTCCCCTGTTCAGAGTGCTCAGAATCTATTTATCTGGGGTAATTACTTCCGATAAATAGTCCTGTGTTCTGATGGTCCATAGTGGTGATATGGGGATGTATACTCATCATGGCACCATTGATAAGATGTGCTCTAAACGCTTCCCCTGTTAGGGGTTCTCGGAAACTGTTTATATGATGTGATCAGGCTCATATAAATAGGTTCTAAGGAGGCGTTTTGATGGTTTGCATTGTAATTGCATGTTCCCGCATGGTCACCTACAACTAGATTTTTAATGGATAAGTAATCTGTTTAAATCATTTTAATGATTTACATATAACCCATTTCTGGGTGTGAACACAAAACTTCATGATGTTCAATTTTCTTCCAGTTGTTAAATATAATTGATTCCCAGTGTTATCCAAAAAAATCCGCAATAAACTCGACTTCAACAAAGTTGAGCATAGAACTGGAGATATGAACCTGTCAAGTCACGATCTGTAAGATGTGCAGTAGTATCTCCCCCATTTGGGGATCTCGGAATATATTCATCCAGGATGGTTAGTCCCGATGAATAAGTTCCATTGCGGCATTTTTGAGGGTGGTATGATGGTAAGTAAAAGCCCAACCAATATCCCAGTAAGGTAATATGTCCGTTGTGATTAATAATAATCTTGACTGTGGTTGGATAATAAGGTTTTGATTATGACCATTTTAAGAGGATATATGGATGAGTACTCTAAGGTACATCATCAGCCATATGTAGGGAGTGTGTGAGTCCACTTTTATCCCTCAAATACTCTCAAGAGGCCTAAAGGTCTCATTCTTCTAATGATAATATATCATCCTAAATTCATTTGAGGAAGTGAGGAGAGTCAATGTCCACGTGAATGGAGATGATCTCGTAATCATTTTCCCCTTTTGAATGGGATAATGAAAGTTTCACCGTTTTTTGAAGAATCTTCGGTTCGTCTGGTTAATGATGTCTTGCATCATCAATCCAGGGTGACATCGATCCAAAGTTGGTCGATTGTGGACACTTCTGGTGTTACAAATTAATTTCTCTGTTCGAATTTATGTGGGACTTTTGAAAGTCCATTAAAATGCTCAAGTTAATTTTGTCCGGTAATAGGTGAACTGTGTTCAAACTGTGAAGGATTGCATTGATCGGTCCATATTTTACACCTTTTTTCTGCATATTTGCATGCCATTTCGATCACCCATATCACACTTTTCACGATTATTCGACGATATTGCGATGCTTTTCACTATTTCATGTTTTTGTCGGATTTCAGGAAATATGGAGCGATCGGGAGCAAAAATGAGCTAAAGGATTTGCACCCACTCTGGAGAGTCAACCATGGCTCTTTTGAGGGTTATTCTGCAATGGAAGACGAGTGGAAGAAGAAAGAACGTCGTAGGAGCGACGAGGAAGAGAAAAGATGGAGATTGGGCATTTTCAGCATGCCACTCGGCCGAGTGAAGGAGTCACTCGGCCGAGCATTGAGACCCCGCTCGTCCGGCCAAATCGGACACGCAACAGAGATGTATCAGCGTGCACTCGGCCGAGCATCGCACACCCACTCGGCCGAGTGCGGAGACTCCGTCCGCCCGAGTGGCACCCAGATGACGGCAAGCCAAAATGTCCAACTCTCTGTAATCCGTCAGTCGACTACGAGCTCCGACTCGGCCGAGTTCCAAAAGCCCCTCGTCCGAGTGACATTTGACACTCGGCCGAGTGATTCCGAGGACACGAAGCGCCCAGATTTTCATACATCCTCCCATTCTTTTGAAATCTGCTATTATTCCAGTGAGTAAAGTATTTTTCTCATATTTTTTTTTGGGGGGGGATAGTAGGCTTCATGACGATTCCAACGCCGCCAAGAACGCGTCAATTGGAGGTCGGATGAAATCTGGGGAATTTTTGCAAGTCGATGCTGCAGTGCTGGAATTTGCATGTCAGTGTCACTCGGCCGAGTGACATTTCCACTCGGCCGAGTGACCAGTTTTTGACAGTTTTTGACAGTTTTGACAGAGTGCTGTTTTCTGGAGTTTCTGCAGGAAAGCTCACTCGACCGAGTGAGAATTCCACTCGACCGAGTGAGCTGTCCACTCGACCGAGTGAGATTTCCACTCGACCGAGTGAGATTTCCACTCGGCCGAGTCGTAACTGGCGCAGATTTCTGGGCATGCGCAGATTCAGTTTTGGGCCCGATTTTCAGGGGCTTTTTAGGCAGTTTTGCTAGGGTTTTTGGGAGAGTATTTAAGGGGTTTGTAGCCACCATTAGAGGGGATCCCCATTATGTTTTCTTAGCCCCTATATGTTTCTCTTAGGATTATTTTAGAGGTTAGGCCATGCCCTAGGCCCCCCTCTTGATCAAAAAGCTTGTATTTTGGATTGAAGATCTTCATCAAGCTAAGTGTTTTCTTCTTTTTATTTGAATCTTTGTTTTTCTATCTTTTTGTATGCAAGCAATGATTTCTATTGATTCTCATATCCTTATTGCTATGCTAGAGTAGATTTGTTGTTCTAGGGTTTGGGGATGAACCCTACGGATCTAATTTCATATATATTTGTGATGAATGAATTTCCAAATTGCTAGAATTGCTAGGAGGTTAGGTTGTGATTGATTTAATACGGATAGTTAGGGATTTCCATCGATTGGGGTTTGCAAGAGATTGGATTCTAATCGATGGGAATGCCTAGATATTCGATTTAGGTTTACAATTGGGTTTCTCTAGATTTGGTTTGCAAGAGATTGGACCAAAGCTAGGATTTTTAATTGTAAATCTATACCCATATTCGTTTGCAAGAGATTGGACGAATACGAACTATCACAACCTAGATCGTAACTCGAGTTTGCACTAGAGTGGGCTCGAGGAGCGATTGGACGATGATGTTGATCCTCATGCTAGTGGCTTAGGTTAGGGTTTGCAAGAGATTGGGCCCTAACCTAGGTTTGCTATAGACCGACAATAGCGCGAGAGCGTGAGCTTGGTTCTACATTAAGTTGCGACTAGTTCACCTCAATGCAAGTCTAGTAATATTGAGATTCACTATTTACGATGATGTATGACGGTCCGTAGTGGGGATTCCCTAGCCCTAGACGTCTTTATTTGATTTTATATCCACATACTTTGCCCGACGATTGTGACAGGATCGCCGCAAGGCAAATTCCCTCTTTTATTATATTGTATTTAAATCGATATTTGACCGATTTCTTTATCATCGACACCGACATCCACCACCATTTCCATTATATCATTCCATAACCATCTCCACCAATAAAACATTCGTAGTCAAACCAACCTAGGATAGATTGGAGCCGACACCACCTCCTCGTGTTCGATACCCGCTCGCCACTTTGCCGTGCGCTTGCGGTAAAACTACAATCGTTCTCCCGGGTGTGTATCCGGGGCCGATCAAGTTTTTGGTCGTGTTCTTGGGTTGCATTCCGGAGCGATCAAGTTTTTGGCGCCGTTGCCGGGGAGGTGTTTCCCGTTGGGTGCCAATTTGTCACAATTAGGTTGATTAGATTACATTAAAAAAATCAAAAAAAAATCAAAAAAAACATTGAGAGAGATTTTTTCCCACCACCTGCTATTATTATCTTTATCTCTTTTTGTACCACTGACATCTTTTCCAGGTTGTTTACTTTGATTGATCAGGCACAGTTGTTGCAGCGATGGTGCTTCCAAAGAAAATGCGAGCGGGCTCTATACAATCCTACATATATCTCGCTGCATTCTATCAGGCTGATGGAGAATCCTTCGGGGAAGCCTTGTCTAGGTTTGAAGGAATGTTAGAAATGTTCCAGACGGAGTCAGACCATGAGTGGAATGACTCCACGCTATTTGATATCTTCACTAGAAGGCTAAAGGGACCCTCACGTGAGTTTTTGAAGAGGATGCAAGTGGGGAAGTTCAGTGATCTACAGTTGGCAGCAGCCTTGGAGCAAATGATAGATGATGCTCGATCTACCGGTTCACTAACCGTTACGGTAAGTAAACCATACGACCAAGTATTCATTGATTTTGTTATGGCTAATGTCTCTAGTGCAGGTACTATCATAGATGGTGTGTATGCTTCACTTGAAGGTGATCATATCCACCTTTATACCATCAACACTCCACAAATAGAGACATCTGAGTTGCCAAAGGAGGACACGTACACGGACCTATTGAGAAACATTGTCGACATAGTTCGAAATTCAGTCTATTGACAATAACGGCAGGTGATCCTTTTGAGTTTGAATTTCAAAACTTCATTACTCATTGTATCTCTTCCACAGGCACCATTGATGATGGAGTCTATGCTCTAGTTGAGGGGCACAAGACCCACTTTTATACCGCGGACAAGATACATGAACCCATAGAGCCACCTGCACCTACTCTTGAGGAGGCCAAGCCATGCAAACGGGTGCCTCGAGCTCCAGGACAGAAACAAAGAAGGAGGCATGAAAAGGAGATGATGACGTTTACATTGCCTTCTATACCTGAGGAGCCTGAGGAGGATGTCCACGTTCAGCTTGGGGAGAGTCAGCTTGTGCCATCGTCGCTCCCCCTTGCCACCCACAAGAGCCAGAGCTTGCTTTTGAGGAGGCCTTACATGCAGAGCCAGAACTTGTCACCGAGGAGGCCATGCATTGGACACCGGACACAGCCATTCATGAGGATCCCAAGCATTACCCTCCTCCTTTCGAGCTACCGCAGCCACCTCTACTTTCTACAAAGGCTGAGCATCCCTCAGAGGCCCACCCTTCCACTGACGCCGATGACAATCCCACAGAGCTTATGGCTCCCCTTCAGGGAGATCTCTTTACTCCCTCGCCCTTTATATTTGACTCCCCTCCCGTGTATGATGCTTGCTATAATTCATATTTTGACAACTCATTGCACCTTTTACAGGATTCATGTACATACGATCAAGAGTACGATGGGACGTATACGAGGAGGAGAGCGAGGAGTTAGCACCCATGGATGCTATTGAATATGATCAGGAGGTGCGATGGGATAAGTCTGACGATGATGAGGAGCTGCCTGATGAGACCTACGCTTATATGCCCAAGCTACCTGAACAACCTGAGGCGAACAACAAAGAGTTGATCGACGTGGTACACGAGAGTAGAGATTTATTTCCAGGGAAGTGTTGTCAACCGTTTTTAATTTTAAATACTTATGTTGATGACCCTCTTTGGAATACATTTATTTTGGGGAAAATTATCCACATCAGATTGATGCGGCTTATCTCTTGCAGGGTACAGGTGGAGTCCTTGGAGAGGTGCTGGGAGCCGCATTGCTGGAATCTGATGGAGTCCGTGGACACACGTGCCTGGCAGAGCCACGGAAGGAGAAGTTGGAGCAGTTGCCTGCACCGGCAAAGATATTGGATCCGCCTTTTGCTATAGGTGATATCAATCCAGTAGTGTAGAAATTTTATGCTTTCAATAAACACGAATTCTCTCGACAGCGAGAGGACCGTATAGATTTGCTTGAATAAATATCACCTCATATGATGGCAACAAAAATCTTTTACACCCCAAACCCATTATATATATTAATTCACCTCTCCATATTTTGATACGCCACATCCTTTGCTCACCACCATCGAGCATTTCTTTCAAGTGAATACTCACTTTCTTATTCATTTGACTTGAACTCGCTTTGCAAAGCCATGATATTTTTGATCGAGTCATTTGAATAGGATTGTTTGGTATAAGCTTGGGGGAAAGCGCTCTCATGCATCATTGTATGTGCATGTATTTGCATTAGGATTTCATGTCATTCATTTCATCATTTTTCATTCACCTCCCTCATATTTATCGTTGTTCCTCATATTCTTTCATTATGATCACATTGAGGACAATGTGAAGTTTAAGCTTGGGGGAGTGCATTTCCATGTCATTTAGATGCATTAGTTGCATTTTTACTTTATTTTAGGGTTTTTAAAATTTTTTCAAAATTTTTGCATCATCTTTTTGAATTTTCCATCTTATTTTCCTTTTATGTGTGTTTATGCATTATGTTGTGTGCTTGTTTTTCTTTTCTTTCCTCTCTTTTATTTTTTCTTATTTCTTTATTTTCCTTTCTCTTCTTTTGCTAGATGCGTTCCTTATGATGATATCTCTTATTGCTTAAGTAGCCATCACGATGCTTATTATTCCTTGCCATGCTACTTAGAATATTCCATACTCTTGCTATTCACATGTGCTTGCAAATCTATTTATTTTGATGACCCCTCTAAGTGATCGCATGATATTCATTGAAACTGAATGTATGGATTAGTGTTTAGTATTCTTTTGTTGGAAATGCACCAAGATTCACGCATCATTAGTATATCTGAAGCATCAGTTTTATTGTCTTATTCACCTTCTGTTGCATGCTTGATATGATTGTGCGCTTTACCGCTTGACTTCACTTTTTATTGAGATGATTGAGAATATCCATTCTTATATATGAGTTTTAGTTGAAGTATTATTTTATTGAACCGTTCGTGCACATCTTAGAGTGAACCGAGTGTTACATTATTTCTTCCTCCACATATATCTTTTTATTCTCTACATGTCACTTGAGTTCACCTCCTAAAGCTACTTATATCGCATCTATTTCCCAAAAATCCCCACAAAAGAAAAAAGTTAGCTCCAAAAAGTCCAAAAAGCCAAAAAGGAGCCAAAATCCAAAAATACAAATCATATAGCTCCTATAAAAATCCAAAAAGAAAAACGAGAAACAATAGTTCAAAAAGAAAAAAAAAGAAAAATGATTCTCTATCTTATTATTGGAGCCACAAAATACTTGGGAAAACCAAGGCAAAAATCCCATTTTCCACTATCATATTCCTTTAGATGCGATGCCTCAAGCTAAGCTTGGGGGGGGGTGAATTCATTTGACCATATGAGTGAGTATGACATTAGAGTGGAGACGTGCATGAATGGGAATATTCGATAATGCTTAGACTTTGCAAAATATATTAGATATGGAGATTTTTCATGATTTGAAATAAATATGTGAATGCCATGACTCTTATTCTATTCTCTATTGCATGCTTGGTGTGTATCTTATATGCTTCATTTATAACTTTTGATTGAAAAGTGCATTGCCAACATTTGTATATTAAATCCTATGAAATGCGTGACGTGGATATGAATTGATTGTATGAATTTAGAGAATCCCTTTTGTTGTTCTTAAAAGCTTGCAAGTACCATGTTATGTAAGATATGAAATCCTTATAGCATGTGATTCGTATTTTCCAAGTCATCGTGATGTGTAGCTTATGGCTTGAGATCTGAGAGTATAATCTAGCGACCCCTTCCACTTCGTATTCTTTTATTTCATTTCCCTTATTTTTCATCTCCCGAGTTCGTCTTTTTACTTATCTTCCTCGAGGACGAGTAAGAGGTAAGCTTGGGGGATTTTGATCGGTCCATATTTTACACCTTTTTTCTGCATATTTGCATGCCATTTCGATCACCCATATCACACTTTTCACGATTATTCGACGATATTGCGATGCTTTTCACTATTTCATGTTTTTGTCGGATTTCAGGAAATATGGAGCGATCGGGAGCAAAATGAGCTTAAGGATTTGCACCCACTCTGGAGAGTCAACCATGGCTCTTTTGAGGGTTATTCTGCAATGGAAGACGAGTGGAAGAAGAAAGAACGTCGTAGGAGCGACGAGGAAGCGAAAAGATGGAGATTGGGCATTTTCAGCATGCCACTCGGCCGAGTGAAGGAGTCACTCGGCCGAGCATTGAGACCCCGCTCGGCCGGCCAAATCGGACACGCAACAGAGATGTATCAGCGTGCACTCGGCCGAGCATCGCACGCCCACTCGGCCGAGTGCGGAGACTCCGTCCGCCCCGAGTGGCACCCAGACGACGGCAAGCCAAAATGTCCAACTCTCTGTAATCCGTCAGTCGACTACGAGCTCCGACTCGGCTGAGTTCCAAAAGCCCCTCGGCCGAGTGACATTTGACACTCGGCCGAGCGATTCCGAGGACACGAAGCGCCCAGATTTTCAGACATCCTCCCATTCTTTTGAAATCTGCTATCATTCCAGTGAGTAAAGTATTTTTTCTCATATTTTTATGGATAGTAGGCTTCATGACGATTCCAACGCCGCCAAGAACGCGTCAATCGGAGGTCGGATGAAATCTGGGGAATTTTTACAAGTCGATGCTACAGTGCTGGAATTTGCATGTCAGTGTCACTCGGCCGAGTGACATTTCCACTCGGCCGAGTGACCAGTTTTTGACAGTTTTTGACAGTTTTGACAGAGTGCTGTTTTCTGGAGTTTCTGCAGGAAAGCTCACTCGACCGAGTGAGAATTCCACTCGACCGAGTGAGCTGTCCACTCGACCGAGTGAGATTTCCACTCGACCGAGTGAGATTTCCACTCGGCCGAGTCGTAACTGGCGCAGATTTCTGGGCACGCGCAGATTCAGTTTTGGGGCCCGATTTTCAGGGGCTTTTTAGGCAGTTTTGCTAGGGTTTTTGGGAGAGTATTTAAGGGGTTTGTAGCCACCATTAGAGGGGATCCCCATTATGTTTTCTTAGCCCCCATATGTTTCTCTTAGGATTATTTTAGAGGTTAGGCCATGCCCTAGGCCCCCCTCTTGGATCAAAAAGCTTGTATTTTGGATTGAAGATCTTCATCAAGCTAAGTGTTTTCTTCTTTTTATTTGAATCTTTGTTTTTCTATCTTTTTGTATGCAAGCAATGATTTCTATTGATTCTCATATCCTTATTGCTATGCTAGAGTAGATTTGTTGTTCTAGGGTTTGGGGATGAACCCTGCGGATCTAATTTCATATATATTTGTGATGAATGAATTTCCAAACTGCTAGAATTGCTAGGAGGTTAGGTTGTGATTGATTTATTACGGATAGTTAGGGATTTCCATCGATTGGGGTTTGCAAGAGATTGGATTCTAATCGATGGGAATGCCTAGATATTCGATTTAGGTTTACAATTGGGTTTCTCTAGATTTGGTTAGCAAGAGATTGGACCAAAGCTAGGATTTTTAATTGTAAATCTATACTCATATTCGTTTGCAAGAGATTGGACGAATACGAACTATCACAACCTAGATCGTAACTCGAGTTTGCCCGAGAGTGGGCTCGGGGAGCGATTGGACGATGATGTCGATCCTCATGCTAGTGGCTTAGGTTAGGGTTTGCAAGAGATTGGGCCCTAACCTAGGTTTGCTATAGACCGACAATAGCGCGAGAGCGTGAGCTTGGTTCTACATTAAGTTGCGACTAGTTCACCTCAACGCAAGTCTAGTAATATTGAGATTCACTATTTACGATGATGTATGACGGTCCGTAGTGGGATTCCCTAGCCCTAGACGTCTTTATTTGATTTTATATCCCCATACTTTGCCCGACGATTGTGACAGGATCGCCGCAAGGCAAATTCCCTCTTTTATTATATTGTATTTAAATCGATATTTGACCGATTTCTTTATCATCGACACCGACATCCACCACCATTTCCATTATATCATTCCATAACCATCTCCACCAATAAAACATTCGTAGTCAAACCAACCTAGGATAGATTGGAGCCGACACCACCTCCTCGTGTTCGATACCCGCTCGCCACTTTGCCGTGCGCTTGCGGTAAAACTACAATCGTTCTCCGGGTGTGTATCCGGGGCCGAAACTGTGAAGGATTGCATCTTCACATTGACTACTATACGGATCAAAGTTGGATAAAACTTCAGGCTTTATTGGTTTCTTGAGTTATTAGGGATTTCGTTTTGACGAATATCCTTTGAAACTTTATAAGTTTCAGAGAATACATGGCATCCTCATTTTAGGAGTACTCAGGATGACAAATCATTCACAGTAAAATAAAATGTGCAAAAAGCATGAAATCAATAATAAATATTGTGGTGATGCATTTAAACACATATACACTGAAGAGAGTACTACTGATAATTATGTTACAGCAACAAGTTTCATAGTATGATGTGTGCTCTAGAAAACATACGTCCACAATTGTGCTCATTTTTGACTAATATTATGACAACAGATCAAATTTGTTTTCAAAGTTTATTTTTCTTGGTGAGTAGCTAAATATACATAAGGTCAATTGACTTTCGTCGTTTAGACTAGATATGTATATATTTTATATGGCATAAGTTAATGCCAATTCATGTTGCAAAAACCATTATGGGTCTTATCAGAACTTCTGGTCTGATATTGGGTTGCCATTGCATACTCCATGTCGAGGTATATCATATCTTCCCTTTCTCATTTTATTCAAGACTTCCCTTGTTTTCAGTCTTCCTTATTGTCGTTTATAAGGAAGAATGAATATTGGTCTTACGAAGTAGACATATACAAGGGAAATGAGTTAGTTTCTATATTTCCACTTTTCTAATTTATGATAGACTTAAAATCTATTTGAAAACTCAAGTATGGTCTTCAGGCCATTTTTATTGAGTCATTCAAGTATTATGTGGATAAAGAATTATACTCAAGGGGAAACAAATACGTGGCTACGAAATTTATAATTTCTAATTTATCTATTAAGATACGACTTCTGGCGTACGCTTAAAATTAAGCTAGATTAAAGAATCATACCTTGAAAAGTGAGATTACTCTAAAAGAGTTTATCGGTGTTATGACAACTGCTGGTGTCAATATTGGTTTATATAAACCATAGATCTGAGAGATCTATTTACCGCAAAATGTGTATCTCTAAAAGAAATCGCATAAAAGTTTTTCACATAATCCATCGTATTTGTTAATTTTTATTAGGGTGAAAGGGTGTTGACTTTTGATTTGATTTTGAACTTCAGGTTCATTTTGTCAAAGTGGATATGATGTTAAACTTTTGGAAATCATGATTGGTTTGTTGTCATAAAATATCGTCATATCATGAGCATGAGCATGAGATGATCATATAAGAGTGCAAAATGCAACAATTAATGATTTATCATTCACATAATATGAAGCTTGTAAGCTAAAAGTTATGATCAATAAAATAGTTGAAAGAAACTAAATTATCATAGCAAATAAATCAAGCATGTGAGCTTAAGAATGTATGCTCAGCTAACATGAATTGAAACATATACACATGTTATTTATATTCTGCAGGTATATAAATAATTTTACCTAAGACATATATTTATGCTACACGCATTAAAAATATATCATAGAGATTTTAGCATGCTAAATTAAATGTTCATCACAGAACATTAAATATGCGGCAGGCATATAATTTTCTACACATGCATTTATAGTGTTATTAAGCGTAAATTCATGTTAGAGGCAATAAAAATATACGACAACCCATCGCAGAGAAATGCAGCATGCATTTAATTTTCATTGCAGACATTTAATCAACACATGCAATTAATCATCATAGGCAATTGATCATCACATGCAATTAATCATCACAGGCATTTTATAACGGAAATGAAATTTTTTCGTTTAATAATTATTGGACAACTAGGCAACGCCATACACCGTTAGGTTAGTTAACTAACGGCAGAGCAGTCGCAGGATCTTCCTAATTATTAAACGTATAATAATCAGATAATCCAAAAAAATGCGATGAATAAAACGGTGTGTAATGATCCAGAATTTAATAAATAAAAAAATCTTAATTAAATCTGAAAGAGAATTTGTAAAAACGAAGTTTTTGGGTTAAAACGAAGTTTTTGGGGAAAAACCCAGTTAGGATTTTTGGAGGTGATCGTTCGTTCGGGCCCGTGCGGGCGGAAAGCATTTGCGCCTTAGGGACCGCTGCTTCGGTCAGCTAAATTTTTGCCGTGCGCGTCGCTGCTTCGGGTGGCTAGTGTTTCGCAGCGCGCATCGTTGCTTCGGACGGCTAGGGTTTCGCTGCGCGCGCCGCCGCTACGGGCGGCTAGGGTTTGCGTCTCGCGCACGCGGGAGGGGGTTTTGCCGCTGCCGCGTCGGGTGAAAGCGGCGGCTGCCGCCGGGGGCGGCAGCGGCGACTACCGCCGGGAGCGGCAGCACCTGCTGTCGCTCCTGGCGGTAGCACTGGCACGGCAGTGGCGACTGCCGCCAGGAGCGGCAGTACTGGCTGCCGCCGGAGCGGCAGCGGCACAACACAGCTTCTGGCGGCAGGGAGATCACAATGGAGGAGGGGGTTTCGTGCGTTCGTGGCTTCTGGCCGCGTAGCGACGAAAAATCCCATCTAGTGTTGGAAGATTTGGGGAAGAAGATCATAAAAATAGGATTTTTATTTTAAAAAGAACTATTTTTAGTCTTCAAAACAACGTTTTTCATCGTAAAAATTTGATTTTTAGAGATAAAAACGTCGGTTATCATTGAAAAAATTGATTTAGCATGTAGATCTAAGTTAAAAAAATCTGATCTATAATAATCAAACATAGATCTAAGCATGTAGATCTAATTGTATGCGCATAAAAGTTTAGATTTAGGGAATTAAAATTACCTCTAGATCCTACCCGCCGGATCTAGCGACGTTCGGTGATGGAAGCCCGTTCGCGTCGCATTCCACTACAACAAAAATGGTCATTGACAACTTCTTAAAAAGGTTGTAATAGGGGTCAAACAACTTTTTAACAAACGTTGTAATATGCGAAGTTGTAATAGGGTCGGCTCATTCGACCACTTTTTCTGCATGTTGTAAGAAAAAGTTGTAATTGATAAATATTACAACTTTTTTGAAACGTTGTGTAAACTTCTATTACAACTTTTAGAAAATGTTGTGTATAAAGATATTACTACTTTTAATAAACGTTGTGCAAACGTCTATTACAACTTTTACGTTGTGTAAACTTTTATTACACCGTTTATAAAAGGTTGTATAAAGTACTATTACAACTTTATTTAAAAGTTGTGTAAACAACTATTACAACTTTTATAAAAGGTTGTGTAAAAAGATAATACAACTTTTAATAAAAGTTGTGAAAACTATAATTACAACCTTTATAAAAAGGTTGTATAAACTGCTATTACAACTTTTATAAAAGGTTGTGAAAACTTCTATTACAATTGGTTTAAATAGTTGTTTAAAACTCTATTACAACTTTTATAAAATGTTGTGAAAAAGCACAAAATTAAAAAAAATAACGCGGTTGCAACTGTTCCAAATCTCCCTACAGTAGCTGTACACACAACAATTATATAAATACACAACAATTATATAAAGAGAACCAGTTTTTCAAAGCAACCCAACATCAATAGATCGTCACAAATTAGGTTGCCAAACTACATATCATCCACTCAAATCAAAGCTCTATACATAAATAACAAATAACATCTGTAATACATTCTAGATCTTAATTAGCAAACCATGGGCTCCGAGTACTAATACTATAAATGTTCACCCTCATGCTCCAAATCGCTCACAATAACAATAATGAATAGATTACAAATTGACTCGTATTTGACTCATATAAATCTCTCCTGCAGAATGCTCAGTTCCACTTATTCCAGAGTGTTACCGATGAGCAATCGGGAGGTAGGGAGTTGCCGTCGAAGAGACCAGCATATTCTTTTGCCCTTTGATGTGGCTTCTGATCACTCCATATTTTACACCATTTTTTCTGCATGTTTGCATACCATTTTGATCGCTCAAATCGCGTTTTTCACGTTTATTCGGCAATATTGCGATGATTTTCACGATTTTTTGTTTTTGTCGTATTTCAGGAGATTTGGAGCGATTTGGAGTGATTCTGAGATGCACCCACTCCGGAGTGTCACCGACGACTCTCTTGAGGGGTATTTTGCTGTTGGAGAGGAGTGGAAGGAGAAAGAACGTCGTAGGAGCGACGAGGAGGTGAAGATATGAAGTTTGGGCATTTTTAGCACTTCACTCGGCCGAGTGAAGGAGTCACTCGGCCGACCATAAGAAGCCCGCTCGACCGGCCAGATCGGACACGCAACAGGCGTGCACTCGGCCGAGCATCGCCATGCCACTCGGCCGAGCACCGAGTCACCCATCGCCCGAGTGGAGCCAAGACGACGGCATGAAAAAATCACCAACTCTCTGTTTTCCGTCAGTCTGCTCCGATGACTGACTCGGCCTAGTGGAGAAAGACGGTCCGCCCGAGTGACTACCGACGTCTGCCCGAGTGACCTCCGAGGAGACGACCCCCGAGACCCCCAACTCTCTGTTTTTATACATGGTTCGTCACTCGGCCGAGTGACATTTTTTACTCGGCCGAGTGAGCCGCGCTGCCTGAAGCGAAAACTGCGGATTTGAGGCTGCGCAGGGGCATTTTCGTCAGGGTTTTTTGGGCGATTTTGGGGGGTATTTAACCCCAGTTTTTAACCTAGTTTAAGAGAGATTTTTCAGAACTTTTTGCAGCTTTTTAGATTAACTTTTTAGGGATTAGATTAAGCTTGAAGGGAGGAGAGAAAAGTAAGATTTTGTTGGATGCTAGCTTGTTCTTCATTGGTTTGTATCTCTCTCCCCCAAAAACTCAATTTTTATTGATTTATTGAATATTGCTATGAATTTCATTGATTTTAATTGTGAATTTCTATTGCATTCTATTATGAATTGTGAGTAGTTCATCGTCTTATGGCGTAGGGATGAACCCTACGAGCCCAATTTTGAAATTGTGATGAATTGGCAAAACTATTGCTAGGATTGATTAGGGTTAGTTTGGGATTGCTATAATACGAATAGCTAGGGATTCATATCGATTGGGATTTGCAAGAGATTGGATCCCAATTCGATAGGAAGCCCTAGATATCCGAATTGGGTTGCTATTGAATTTCTCCGGAATCGGTTTGCAAGAGATTGGACCGAAACTAGGGTTTTTCGATTGCAATTCTATACCAATACCCGTTTGCAAGAGATTGGACGGGTAGGAACTATCCCAACCTAGGTCATGTCTCGAGTTTGCATGAGAGTGGGCTCGAGATACGATTTAACGATGACGTTGTTCTTCACGCTAGTTTGCCTAGGTTAGGGTTTGCAAGAGATTGGACCCTACCCTAGGTTGGATATTCCAGAGTGTCACCGATGAGCAATCTGGAGGTAGGGAGTTGCCGCCGAAGAGACCAGCATATTCTTTTGCCCTTTGATGTGGCTTCTTTACTCATGCTTGCTCATAGCCCCCTTGGCTTTTCCATGCCACGCCTGCTGCTACATATAACTACTTAGATGTTGGCATGTTGGCACTCTGGAGTAAAGTCAATAGAAATGCAGAATGTAGATTAGTTACTGAAATAGCGGCTTTTAATTAAGGGTGTTAAGTTCAGTAGTTCAATTTTTGGTTTGATATGTAACAATGTTAAGGCATTGTGACACTATAGTTATTGACAGTTTTATTGTGATATTCAGTTTCTTGTCAGGTCATGTATTCTAATGTCATGGTGTTCTTGTGCAAAGGAAAGCAAACTGGTGGGTAGTTTCGGTCACTTGTACTATTTGAATCAAGTCACTTTTGTTAGAACTGAATTGTTACTACTTGAGTTAAAGTGAAGTTTGTAGTTTGATTAAAGATAGAGAGATATCACAGTAATATTGGTAAGACGCTAAAATATTGAGAGACTAGTAAAAAGCTAGCACTATAGATGAACTCAGTGGCAGCATAGCAATTTTATGTACACTAAATAAGAACGAATTTTTGAAGGATGGTGAGATAGGTACATCAAGAGTATGTTGCACGAAAGCCATGAATCGAGTGCTTATAAGGGAATAAAGAGTACTAGTTGAAATTAGTTGCAGCCAAATAGTATATAAGAGTGTATAACAGTGTTACACTCAAGAAAGGGTATGCTTGAAGAGAACTATCAAAAACAATGGGAGTACCATATATGTAGCAGACATCACCACGGTAGCAGATATCCATACTCGAAAGACCGAATGCTCTTTAACCCTGCAATTTCATTAGATGCATCATAGGAAAAACAACTCTTCCCTTTCCACCAGACATAATATGAAAACAAAACAAAATAAAATTAAAAGCTTTTAATCAAAGGCTATAGCGAAGAAAAAAGGCTAGCTATAGGAGATACGTAATAAATGTACCTGATCTGCCCTCTAGCTTCTCTGCAATGAGGTTCCAGTTCAGAGGGCCATATAGTGCTGCAAGTTGTTTGAATTTGGAGTCCTCAGCAGGCCTCCAATGACCTCTGGCACAGAGCTTGGACTGCCCACAGTCGATGACCGACTCTTTCCCATCCAGAGATCCATCATTTGATTTTGTATTCTCCCCTTCCTCTTCACTTGAAGTGGTGGTAGTAGCACCAACATGCTGCTTCTTGTCATCTCTAAGTAAGCCCTTCACTTGATCGCTACTATCAGTAGTAGTAGGAGTAGAAGTGATAATGCTCTGTCTCTGAAAAAACATAGGATCATCGGTGATGTTTCCCATGAATGTGGTCAAGCAGCTGTTCCTAGGGCAAGCAGAGGAGGTTGGGTTGATGGAGAGAGAACCCATTTGAGCAAACACATTCCTGGAATTACCAGAGGATGAAGAAGAATAGCTCACTGAGGGGGCACCATGATCATGATCATTGTGGTGATTTAGGCATCCACTGTTGCTATGCTCAAGGGTCTTTCTCGAATCTGATCTAATATAGAGAGGGGGGAGAGGTGAAAACCAGAAGAAGTGGAACAAACAAACAAAAACAGGGAAGCTGAAACCCACACCCACACACCAATCCTTTTAGTCATAGGACTAAGAAATATATAGCATGATTTTGTGTAACATATATATTACAATGTAGGATATGCATATATACGTCCAAACATATATGCGCATGAGCATAAACACATACATACACACACGTACATGCACATACATGATACAACAACCCGTTTATGATAAATAGAATTTATGGGCATTTCAGGAGCAATGCCAGCGCTTCATTAGCTCACATTCATTAAATTGAGTAGGAAAGGATATTTTGTTTAAGTTTTTCTTATATGTTGGATACCCAATATCTGAAAAGCCTGAACTTCTGATTGTTTTATTGGATTTTTAGAAATTCAGCGGTCGATCATACTAACCAGAAATGGGTAAGGGACATGCTCACAAAAAATAGCTGGGTCTTGAGGTGATCCACATTGAATTCAAGCCAATGTGCCCAGGTCTCCAGTGCAAGCTCATAACTCCGCAATGCCTCGATCTTCTTGTAGATCACATCCTTGTCACAACTACTCAACAAGCTCGTGGACCCTTTCTTATGTCCTCAGCCTCTATGATCAGGCATTGCGGAAATCCCATGTCCAACCCACCAAAAAAAATAAGAACCATCCATCTTCTTGCATTGCCCTTCTGTTGGTGCAAAACATATTTAAAAATATCATGGAATTTTACTTCTTCATAGGACAAGTTACTAATATGATTGAAATCCTTGGTTTTCATTACTAGTTATATAGCTTATTGGACGGACTTCTGTTTCCTTTCTTTCTTCGCCTCAAGTTAGGCAATGGCATTCAGTATTTTCTCATTGTTCTTATCGAAGCCATATTCCGTATGAACATTGGGCATTGAAAAAAATCATTGTTAAGCTAACTTGTTCTTGAAAAAAGAAGACATTGCGAGAGAAAATATGAAGAAAAAGAACTACAATGCACAAAATAACACCAAATAAATCAATTCATTATTACTTTATGCAAGACAATTAGTGATCCAAATTTCTCGAAACCAAGATGTATTCCTTTAAAATACAGAAAATGAAAGTAATAATGCCAATATTAATCAAGAACCGCAGGAAATTCTTGGATTACATCAAGTATAACAAGCCAATTAAGGATCAATAGTATAGAAAAATATCAGTTTACTACACTTGTTTACAAGCATTTTTAAATACTTGCCAGATTGCATGGAATTGAAACAGGTTTACAACTACAGATTTCTGCAGTGGTAACCTACAGAACTGATTAGCTTTGGAACCAACTAATCCAAAGCTATTAACACAAGCTTCTAAAAGAACCAACTACGAGGCTAAACTGATGCAATAGATCAAGCCTGGTGAGACTGAGTAACACATGCAAAAAATGCTCAGCTCAAATAGACCAAAATGTCGATAACATAACGGTCGAGATTTGAAAAGAAATTGCATGGTATTTCATTGAAGAATAACCAGAGAGGCCTCCGAAGGCTCATAACTAAAGTACCAAAACCGTTCCAAGTTATAATTTTGGCTCATAACGAAAGTAACAATAACAAAACCATTCCATTCATCGACAAATCAAACTATTCAAAAGAAAGAAAGAAATCAAAGATCATGTAGCATACATACTTTACATAGATAATTTTTGCTCCCCATTGTAGACAATTGCATTCAACACAGGATTGCGAGGGAGAAACGTGTCCTGCACCAAATGTTACAAAAGACAGTTAGGTTGCAGCTAACATGCAAATTAACGATATTATTACAAGGGAAAGGGTCAAAGCTAATTATTGTTACCCAAAGTCTAGAAGAAATGACTCACCCCCTAATGCTAAAGAGTGTGGCCATACTAAATATCATTATAAACATTGAGAAACTGAATACGAATACGAACGATAAGAACTATAAGAACTGAATATCATTATACCGTATTCTGTTATTCAAGCATTTTCCCATTAACTATAAGAACTGAATATTATTCAAGCAGAGTTTTAATGAAGTGAACATAAATGTACATTGGTGAACTTTAACAGCCCTTGAATCTGCCTTCTCTTTTGAAATCCCTAAGACATCAAAGCACAAGTCATTCATAGAAGTGGAGACCTGCAACATGAAAGAACGAGGACATAAGTTTAGTGGAACATAAAATAACATTATCAGGTGTAAGACGTATTTAGATTATCCTTACAGTTGCAAATTCGGACTCAGATGTACCACAGAGCTCAACCAACTTCAGCTTGTCTACTTTTAGCTTAGAGATTGAAATAAATGCTTAAGAAAAACATGAAGCAAAGTTCTGAATGTTGGAAATCAACCAAAGAAAGAGGATGCACACAAATAGAATGCAACAACAGTAAATACAAGTCAATTGAAATCAGTGTTTGCCCTTCGGGATGCTGGCAAGGCAGATAGAAAGCAATCCTTGGCCAACGGAGCATTGCTCCAATGGCATATTCCTCCGCCTCCTTGCGAGGCGACCCGAGTTCGAACCCGGGCGGATGGGATCCCCACGCGCGCTCTTTACCAGCTTTCCAACGGATCAAAAAAAGCAATCCTTGTATCTGGAATAAAAACAATTCAAGATAACATTGATAAATAAGACTTAAGCATATCAATATAGAGTAGCATAAACTGTATGCATGCCGAAGGTAGTCTATAACCTATAATCTAAACAGGAAGCGACGAGTGAATGGAGTCACAAATGAACAAACTCTGATAGTGCAGATGTCTAACTAGATATGTTGCATGGATACGGACATACTGACACATGGATGATACGGCACAACATGGCAACACTTGAGAAAAGTCAAATATACACTAAAAATAGAAGTATTGTGTTCAATACATTTATCCGACACGAGTGTCTAATATGTGTCCAAGACAAAACTACTTTATCATTTCATTTTTCTTATCTATAAAATATCAAACAACAATTTTGCCCACCAATTGAATTTTTTACGTGTTAAAATGAGGGGAATGTTATGAATGAGGGAGGCCTTTGGCCTCCCCTCCTTCATTACCCATTCATTAGGTCCCCCATTACTTAGAGGGGAAATAGTTATTTTAATTATTAAAATGCATGAAAGGTTCTATGAATTTTTTTTAAAAGATACAACTAAAATGGATCAAAACTCAAGTAGCTTTAGTGAAACTAATCCTAATAAAAATGACAGACACTGATGGGCAACCCTTCGAATTGTTTAAAAAAATCTCTTTTATGTTCCCTATTTTTTCCCAAGTGACACTCGGACATATCGATTTTTCTGATTTGGTTGGTACAATAAACTAAATGCAACAATGCACGAAGAATTAAACATGTAAACTAATGTTATAAGTGATCTTATGACCTCAAATCTCGTGTGTGTGGTGCTAAAACACGAGGCTTTTCTCTTGGTGGCAGAACAAAAAGTCCAAAGATTTTCAATAAAATAATTAAAAGACGCTACATTTTAGGAGTACATGTAAAAATGATAACACAAGTCCAATTTCATCTTTAATAACGATGCAATTATGCCAGACATTAAGCTCCAGAGATGAATGAATCATATCTTCTGCTAGCTATCAACTGCATGATTGACCTCATATAACACATGTATGACGACAAAGTGGGCCGTACAACTTAGGAAAGCAACGATAGAATAACCCTAATTTCACAATAAACCAAGCCTTGTTGTAGCACAGCACAATTAAAACTTGGACGCCCCCTAAATCATCAAATAATTACACAGGTTAGGTTTTGTGGTGATTGTATCCCAATTCGAATGAAACCTGAAAGCTGTGAAAATTTCCTCTTGCCGAAGCTTATAATATTTGCAACAAGCTTGCACCTTTCTACACTTCAGCACATCAATTTTTCTTTTTTAATTATTTAATTTCTTTTTCCTGAATAGAAAGAGAGAATCAAGATGCAGCTAGTGAAGAGTGAGTTATACCTGGCAGATGTCGCACTTCGGGAGGCGAGAAGGGGAAGGGGCGGTGATAAGAGGCACCCGCTGGTGCTTTCTGGCGAGCTTGTTGGTGGCGTGGAAATAAACATGCTAAAGTTTGGAATTTTCACAGTTGATACTCAGCAGTGCCAAGCAGAGGAGCAATTTATGTGTAAACACCCTCAAAAATTTCAACTTTCCAATGTTTGTGGCGTTAAAACTGAAGGATCTAGATTATATACCTCCAGGAAACCATAAAAGATAATGGATTGCCCTAAAAAAGCAGCAAGAACCACCGAAAACAGCTAAAGATCTCTTTAACAGGAAAACAGAACAAATTCGAGACGAACAATACAAACCCGAACAGACCTCGGATCTCAGATCAAGCAACAAATAATAACACACAAAAAAGGGAAGATTGAAGCAGAAATTAAGGTGAAAGCAAATACCTTTGTAACAAATTAGATCTCGATCTGAATCGATACCGACCTTGATGTAGAGATCCACTCCAAATAGTTTCTCCAAGATCGTCGATTCGGGATCGGTAGAAGAAACCCAAGACGCAGCGAGGAGAAGGAGCGGAGAGAAAGAAGAGTGTTTTGCGATAGAGAAGAGGGAAGATGATATCGGGAATGGGGGAGAGGAGATCGCAAGCTGGGGCCTGGGGCCTGGGGCCTGGGGCCTGGGGCCTGGGGAGAGGAGATTGCGAACTAGGGCTTAGGGGAGAGGAGATCCCGAGGTAGGGCGAGAGGGGAGAACGAGAGGAGCATCGTTCGCGTCGATTGAATGGGAGTGGCACACGTGTAATTTTCGAATGAATCACGACTGTCAAGCTGTGCTGCTGTGTTGCTGAAGTATATGAGATGCTGAATAAGAGATTTCGAACGCTGAATCATCTGTTGCGGCAAAATTGATCAACATGCTAAGGACTTCATTAAGTTATACCAACACAAATGTACTTATCTTTCATAGTCTCTAGTTCTACTGCTACTCTTTGTGTACTGTTAGAATGTTCTCAATTTCTAGCAAAGACATTGGCCGCACTGACGACATGCGCCTTTGCATGGAACAACAAGTGCTGCACGGAACACCAAATTAGCTTAAACAAAATTTAGCGAGCGCCTTCGGCGCTGGCTATTACCTTCACCTGATTCCAGGCAACCTCTATCCCTTCCCACTCATCAAATGCTTTATAACTGATGATCCAATCATCTCCAAATCAAGGATCCTAACTAAACTAATGATTTAGGCAAATTTTGTAAATATTGGTTATCACAAAATTGTAAATATTCGGTCAAAATTAACATTTACAACTATTCACGAAAAAAGTTGTAACAACCATTTTTTACAACTATACACGAAGAAAAGGTGTAACAAACATTTTTTACAACTTTCAGAGAGAAAAAAGTTGTGGTATCAAAATTAATATTTACAACTATTCCCGAAAAAAGTTGTAATAACCATTTTTTACAACTATCCACGAAAAAAAGTTGTAATAACCATTTTTTTACAACTTTCAGAGAGAGAAAAGTTGTTGTATCAAAATTAACATTTACAACTATTCTCGAAAAAAAGTTGTAATAACCATTTTTTACAACTATCCATGAAAAAAAGTTGTAATAAACATTTTTTACAACTTTCAGAGAGAAAAAAGTTGTAGTAAACATTTATTACAACTGCCAAAATAGAAACGGTGTCCCATGAAAGTTGTAAATGACTAGTTTTGTTGTAGTATTCGTCCATCGGCAGAGGTTCGGCCCAGCTTCGAGCGTGCTGATAACGTGTTGTAAACTTGGCGGCTACGGAATCCCGTAGCCCTGTATTTATAGTAATATGGTTACATAATGGCTGGATACCCAATATGCAGATGGGCCTCCAAAAGCCCGTTTATAACAATACACAAATAAACCGAATGAGGAAATATATATGTAAGATGGTCGTTTATTTCCTCTTCTTAGTAGTGCATTAATATAACCAAATTGGGCTTAAAACAGAATTTAATTAGCCTAAAATAGGGTTCAGAATTACAAAACAATTGAAATTTAAGCCCAAAAGGGTGCATTGGCCAAAAAACAGTCCCAGAAAATTAAAAGGCCCATATTCTGAAAGTTTGAATTTTTTTTTAAAAAATCTGTTTGGGCCTGAAGCTGTAGGGCCAAAGCCTGCTAGGGTTTCTCAAACCCTAGCACATTAGGTATCCAGGGGGCGACCGCCGCCGTCCCCCTCCTTTGCGCCGGTCGCCGGCTGGGGAGGGGGTGGTGGGGTGGTGGGGGTGGCACCGCGTCTCCGACGGGGGCGACCGGGCGCCGCCCCCTTCATGAACCGTGGCAGGCCCCCAGTCGGGGCCTGCTCTTCTCCGACGGGGGGCAGCTGGGCCGCCCGCCTTTCTCACCTTAGGCAGGTGCCGGGAGAGCGCCTGCTTCCGATCTGCTGACTGGGGCGGCTGAGCGCCGCCCCCTCTGGTCTCCAACTGGGGGCAGCATGATACCGCTCCCTCCCTGATCCGCCTGGCACCCGCTCTTCCGACGAGGGGAGGCAAAGCGCCGCCCCTCTTTTCCTGCAGCATGTGCTGGAGCGCCTGCTTGTCCGACAGGGGCAGCCAGGCCGCCCCTTCTCACCACGTCGATGCCGGCAGAGCCGGCGCCGATCTGCCTGACAGGGGCGGCAGAGCCGCCCCCTCCGGATCTGTGTCGGGCGACGACCGACGGGCCGCCCCAATTTAGTTTTTTTAACAAGGAAAAAATAGATAAAAAACCTCACAAAAAATTCAGATCTGATTATTCAAGAGCACACATACAATTGAATCCGAAAATATGATTAAATACATAGTAAAATTTATATTTTTATCAGATCTACGTATGAGCAGGCAAAATCATAAGATCCAGACAAGGAGGCTCTGATACCACTTGTGAGAACTAAATATCTAGATGCGTGTATTCAAACCTAATAATACAGATCTAGATATAAGCATGCTGAATCTTAAAACGTTACATTCTCTGATTAGCGGAAGCGTATCTGAATCCATCGCTAATAGTCTGAAAGAGATCCTGCCCATAACATAGTGGATGATCGTCCAAAACAACACGAATCAATCGTTGGAGAAATCCTTTGGCATTCTCTCGGTTTCTCTTCTAGCAACGGGGCGTAGAAAAGACGACTAACTTGTCGGTTTGCTCCGAGGACCATGACCGCATATATATATATATATATATATATATATATATATATATATATATATATATATATACACACATATATATATATACACATATATATATACACACATATATATATACACATATATATATATACACATATATATATATATATACATATATATATACATATATATATATCTATCTATCTATTCTATAAAATAGGACCTTTTTTGAATTTTGTCCCAGTCATAAGTCCAGTCATATATTTTTTGTCCCAGTCACCATGAACGATCTAGATTCACTCTGGGGAAGGCCAAGATGAAGCCACGTTTGTGTGTGAGTTTCGCAGGCCATAGCGTGACAGGATTTTTGGGGGGAACTCAAAAAATTTGGTGGGAAATCAAAATTTTTGGGGGAAAAAATCATTATCTGCGCCTCAACCCCAGATCAAGCTGACCCAAACTTGGGGGACCTCTCTCTCTCTCTCTCTCTCTCTCTCTCTCTCTCTCTCTCTCTCTCTCTCTCTCTCTCTCTCTCTCTCTCTCTCTCTCTCTCAGTCTTTTGGCCCCCCTCCCCCATAACCCGCTGCCTGACCGCAAGAAAAGGAGGTCGATCCCCGAGCTCTCGCGAACAACGAACATCGTCATGGGCCGGGGAGCTCTTCTACAGCAAATGGAGGTCATGAACGATATAAAGATTGAAACTTGCTATGGACTTCTGCTTCTTCTCAAACTGATGCCTCATTGGGAGAACATCAAATTTCCAGGGGAAACTCAAACCGCTGCCTCCAAAACTTTGGGGGGGAACTCAAATTTGGGGGGGGGAATCCAAAACTCTGCATCAAAGCTGAAGCGCAAACCATTTGCCGCATCTATCGGTAAACCATCAAAATAATGAACGCAGATCTATCGCCTAATGAAGTAATTGAAATGTCTGTCGATTAATTTTGGTCTGGGTCTCTCTCTTTTATATTTTGATTTCTTTTTTGTGTTTGTACTAAATGGGGTTTTGTTGTCGTTTGTTTTGCAGTTTGTTTCAAGGAAATGCCTGAAGGTGGAAGAGCAGTCCCAGCACCAAAAGCAGGGATGCATTAATAACATTTAATACAACACCAAAATGATGTAGTAGGAGACATTTGGTAGCTGATCCTTAGCTGGGTGTGGATGAACCTGATTTTGGGTAATCAATTATGGAGGTAAAATTATGTCTCCTACTACATGTTAATGCTATTGACATTTTGGGTATATCATCTCGGTTGTTTGTGTTGATAGGCTTATATTGTGGAGCTTAAGGTAGAGCTAAATCCACCTAAAAGAGGAGAATTCTTGCCTGAGGGAAGCAGGTGTAAGAATTAGAATTAACTATATCACATAGAACCCTCAAGCAAAACATTATATATTCAATTGCATAAGAGATAGAACATCCATTTCATTTTTAATTTGGATTGACATTCTAATGAAAGGCGTATTTTTTGTTTGCATCAAGATTCTTAAATTTTTGTTGATGATATGTAAGAATCATGATTGTGAATTGCATGTTCAAATAATAAGGGGAAATGGTCCCACAGATATAATCATTATTCTAAAGAATCATTATCTTCTTACTGACCCTTCTGAATGAAGCAGAAACAAACATATTCATGCTTAACTAGATAATCTTTCAAATGTCTGGAACATGAAGTTTTGCCTGCAAAATTGTTGGAGCAGTGCTTGAATTTTAGTCTCGAAGTGACGAGGCATCCATGATAAAATTGTAGATTGGTTAAATTATGGAGTTGCTAGCCCTTCCATATGAAGATGTTCCGGTGGCTCTACCAGAGCCCGTAATGGTTCGATAACAGGTCAAGCCTGTGGTTGACTGCCCTCTGGCTGCAGGGTGGACCTGTAAATTTTTAGATTGAATTTGCTCTTTTTAAATAGAAAACATGTAGCTGATAGTGTATGAATTTATCGAAAACTGGGTGCTTTTGCTGTTGGGATTGTAAATTTTGAAGAAATCAGTCCCTTGGATACTAACTTGAAGCCAAGAAACCCAACTTAGTTGCAAAAAGTTGATATCCTCTTTGTGGTGAATGCCATGTTTTATTTATTTTTTGAAGTTATTTTTGTGATTACGAATTTGGGTTCTCCAAATATAAGTGAATTTTGCAGGACAATCGATTGGGAACTGGATTCAACTTTGTCGAGGATAAGAATGCATTGGTGATAACTGATGTTGATGCAAAAAGTTTTTTTTGACCAAAATTCCACTTTCATCCTCACTTTTTCTCTTACAATTTGGTCTTGAAAATGCTACACAAGAAAATGACAGAAAATATATGTATGTGTTTGTCTTTGAACGAGTGTTTACAGTTTTAAGAGCCACAGTCACAAATCATACATTGCTCATAGATATCTCACCAATAACAAATAATTTTTACAATACATTATTCATTCTTGACTTTATACTAAGATGCTTTAAACTTTATAATAATAACTGCAAGTGCGACACTAAATATGAAAAATCCGTAATAATAAAACATGCATAAAATAATCATATGCTGTTATTTTTCGTTGCCTTCTTTATTTCGCTATGCCCTCTGCACTTCTTTCCTAATTAACTTCACCACCACACACCAAATTTGCTTCGTCACTGAAGAGCAATTGCTAATCTCCTAGACATGAGTGATTTATTGCTTAATTTGTTTTAATTCATGGTAGTTTAGGCTTATTCATAGAGTTAAGTTTGCATTTCATCATTTCGTGTCAGCTTTTTTTGCGTTGGAAAATATTGTTTGATTTAGTTGTGCATATGGCTTTGTGTCTTATTGATTGCCCGTTCACTTATGATGGTCATTGTAGTTGTGCATGTTTTTACTGGAAAAAAATACTAGCAACACATATACCATCATTTTTTCTTTACCTTTGATACATTTCCATGTAAATTATTAAACATTTTGTTGCTCTTAGTCTACATGCAAGTTACCAAATTGGCATAGTGGTTGGTGTTTTTTGTGTTTGCGTAGTCTTGGTTTTTTTCCATATAACATGTCACTTAGTCAAACGTGAAGTTGAATTTTTATAGCCTATGGATTATGCCAAAGATTCATTTGTTTACAATGGTGTGTGTGTTTTAACATTTGATAATATTTTCTGTTTTCAAATAAGATGGCATATGAGCGATGTATTTTTAACCCACAATTTCAGACAAAAACATGTTAATATGAGTTTCAATAGTTACATCCATTATTATCCAATATCCATACTTTTAGGCAGGAAGGACCATTTTCTGTGTAATAGTTCCGCATTCAAGTAGGCACATGAACTACATTAGTAATAGATTTTGATTGGAGTTGATGAAGAAGGTGAACAACCATTCAAGTAAGCACATAAACTCCACGTTGAACTCAATGTTGAACTGCATATTGAAGTGTATATTATTAGTATCTTTTGATTAGTAATAGCTTTTGGTCGCATATTCTTGACATGGTTGCACATTCAAGTAGGCACATGAATTGCATCAGAAGTTTATTAACCTCACCCTGAAAATAAAATTATTGTTGAAATGTTCTGAAATTATAGATGAAATGATATTATTCTTTTTTTGGGAAATTTCTATTTTGTTTATTAATTTGATATCTTTTTAATTATTTATAAAGAAAAAGTAACATATATATGTCCCACATGACATGCCCTAAAAAAATTTTAAAGAAAATTTTAATAATTTTTGTTTATATGCAGGTGCAAGATGTTTTGGACGCTTACTCTGATCCCAATACTAAAATAAGTTTTCATGGTATTGAGTGCTGATTATAACATTGAAGGTGAGTCCTCGGTGTTTTCCTGCTTAGAATACATCCGCATGACACTTAGATAGTTATATGTATCTGAAATGTTGTGTAGAAGGGACATTTGCTTTATATTCACTCCTTGGCATACATGCAGAGTTCAGTTCACTTCCCAATCAATAGGTAGCAGATGAGGAGCTCTCACATATTCTAGGAATGGGAACACATCTCACACACAATCCCTTCTTCATTGAAAAAGTTTCTATACAAGCACAAGAAGCTCTCGATATCTAAAGACAGGAGGTTGATTGCAATGGGATTATAGAGGGCATTGTCTTACTGGTCAAGCCAGGATTGGGTTGATATCATTCGGTCTATTTTGATTGGTGAAAATTAGAGCAAGCATTTAGACTGTTTATAGGTGAAAATGCAACATTGATTTCTTTTGGGATCTGTTTATTGCTCACGTCATAATCGAAGGAAATTCGTGGGTTGGGGTTTTTTTATTTTATTTTTAATTTTTGTTTTGTGTTTGTGTTTTATTTTTAAAGGGGAGTCATGTGGTTTCTATTAATTTTCCATTAATATGTTTATATTCCCTATTGAATTGCAACATAAATTTTCCTTTTTTAGTTGTAACTGCATCCTATAACAATTTTGACTAGAAATGGAAGTGTTTTCATTAGAGTTTCATTAATTTGCACCTATAAGTTTATATAATTTCTGCAAAATATTAGCATCTGAAATTGCAATTGAGAAAATGATGGATTCTCTTTTCTTTTAGTGTGTATATATGTAGAGTGGGCATAGAAAATTGGCGAGACAGATTACCATCTTGATGGCCTTCTATGATTATGGTGGAAACACGATAAAGTAAAAAATTTGGGTTTTTCCTTTTTTTAAAGATATCGTAGCATAACTTAGATTTTACATGCGTGAATGAATTGTGATCAAGCTCCTTATATGTTTATTTTAAGTTGTTACAGTTTTATCGGATTATTGATGGGATTATTGTGATCCACGGCTCAATCTGTGGTCCATGTTACACAGTGTTGATCTTGACTCAGCCTAGGTTCACCAAAGGGGTTCACTCTGAGACCCCTTTTATTCTCAAGATTCAGGTGTGTTTTATATTGAAAGAAAGAAAGATGCTCATTTGCCCTTTTTTTATTTATGTCAATTAACAAGGATTTGTCTTGATGTTTGATTGGTGAAAACTAGAGCAAGCATGTAGACTGTTTATAGGTGAAAATGCAACATCGATATCTTTTGGGATCTTTTTATTTTATTTTTGTTTTTGTTTTTGTGTTTTATTTTTTTCAGGGGGGGTCATGGGGTTTCTATTAATTTTCCATTAATATGCTATATTCCCTATTAAATTGCAACAGAAATTTTCCTTTTTAGTGTTACTGCATCTTATAACAATTTTGACTAGAAATAGAAGGGTTTTCATTAGAGTTTCAGTAATTTGCACTTATAAGTTTGTATAATTTCTGCAAAATATTAGCATATGAAATTGTAATCATGGAACTGATGGATTCTCTTTTGTTTTGATGTGTATATATGTAGGGTGGGCATAGAAAATTGGCGAGACATATGACCATCTTGATGGCCTTAAGTGATAATGGTGGAAATGCGATAAAGGAAAATGTTTGGTTTTTTCTTTTTAAAAATATATCGTAGCTGTTATGAATAGGCCCAATGGGCCAATTGGGTATCCAACCCACTATTGAAAGCTATAAATACACGGGTAGGGGGCTCTTAACCCCTTACACCTATTTCTCCCTAAACTCCCTTCACAACACGTTATCAGCACGATCACGCTCGTTGGAGGAGACGGCGGCTCGCGGGAAAGGAGATCCACAAATCGCTCAGAAAAAGAAGATCGTAATCTTCTCAACGGGGAGCGAAAAGGGCATCCTTCACCAACCGTCGCCTAGATTCCTCGTCGAATCTAGAGGTAAAAATCCAAACTTTTAGATCTAAACTTGCTTTTCTCATTAGATCTGCATGTTTTAGGATCAAAAAGTTTAAAAACTCGGTGAAATTCAACCTTTTTAATAAGATCTGCATGTTTAAAACAATAAAAACTTGTTTTTTAGCGATCAAAAATTGTTGAAAACCCTGATTTTTACCTCCCCGCCTTTGATCCAAATATCCGTACGCCCGTAGGGCGAAACGGCGGCGCGCCCTTCGCGCCGCCGGTGGAAACAAACGCCGCGGCCTCACTGCGCTGCGGCCCCCAGGCCACGGCCAGGTCGCCGCGGCCAAGCGCCGCGGCCTCAGGCCGCGGCCAATTGCCGCGGCCTGAAGCCGCGGCCCTGTGCCGCCGCCTGAAGCCGCGGCCCTGTGCCGCGGCCTCAGGCCGTGGCCAGTTGCCGCGGCCCGCCGTCGCGGCGGCCGCGGCCCGTCCCCGCGACGGCGGCCGCACCCTACGCGGCCAGCCGTCGCGGCGACACGCCGCGGGCCCCCCTAGGGTTTCCCGAAACCCTAACCCTAACGGGCCTTTTTTCCGGGGGAGGCCCAATATTAACCCTAATGGGTTGTTTTCATGGCCCACAAGGCCAGAAAATTAGCCCATTCACACAAATTATTTTATTTATTTTTGGCCCTAAAAAGCCCAAAATAGTTAAAAGAAAATTTGAAAGGGTTTTAAGCGGTAAAATAAAACATTAACATATGGATCAAAAGGCAATAAGTTTTCAAAAAAAAAAATTTTTTGCACGTCGCACACAATTTTAAATTATTTTTAATGCCTGTGTTCCGATTATCTGCGTGGTTGTATGTCGCGTGTATATTATCTGCGTGGATGTGCAAATATTAGGCTATGTTTTTAGGGATCAGCCAGGTTTCCGACACCGCTTTAAATTCCTGCAATTTTTCTTTTTTTGAGAGAAATTTTGTTTGTGAGGATGAAAATGTAAAAAGAAGACCGAAGGACACCAAAAAGAAGCTGAAGGCGTTCGCTCATTGAAGATAGGGGCTTCTCTCTGAAGTTCCCGAGTTGTACTTTATTTTCATGCTTTTTATTTTTGATGTAACTTCGGACTGGACTTTTCATTTATTTTTCGGTGTCGGCTGGCTGATCCCCATAGCCCTAGGTGATTTTTCTGTTTCATTATTTATGCATTAAACTGCGTGGTTGATTAGCTTAAATTCCATGTCTTTAATGTCACAATGAAATACTGAACAGCATGCGTGATTGTTAATTTTGTAATAATTAATTATTCACATTACCTGAAAAAAGCATGTATGTTAAAATCACATCAAAATTCATGTTATGAAATTGATTACATGCGTGGATGTCTGTTTTATTCAATATTAATGATACATGCTATTTTTTTTACATGCTAGCTCATAAAATGGCCAGACTCGCAAATGTAGACTTCTCAGTCCTGAAGGCTGATGGGTCAAACTACCTGAGTTGGCAGTTGGACCTTAAGTTCCACCTGTGCTCTCATGGTTTCAGTCTCACACAGACTGAAAAGGCAACAACTAGTACTGCCCCAGCTAACAAGGAGGCTTCAGTGGAAGCACCTCATACAGAGGAAGTTTCCGATATATTAAAGGCGAAAGCCATTATATATATCAGGAAACACTTAGACTCGACCTTAAAGGACGAGTACCTTACTGTAGAGGACCCTTACGAGCTGTGGGATGCACTCGAGGAGAGGTACAGACATCAGAGGGATGTCATACTCCCCCGTGCACAGTACGAGTGGACTCACCTCCGCATACAGGATTTCAAATCCGTAGCGGAGTATAACTCAGCCCTCTTCCGCATCACCTCACGCCTGAAGTTGTGTGGTGAACCAGTGACGGAGAAGATGTTGCTGGAAAAGACGTTTACGTCCTTCCACGAAAAGGACATGATCCTTATGCAACAATATCGAGAGAGGAAGTTCACAAAGTACTCTGACCTTCTTTCATGCCTGCTCATGGCTGAACAGAACAGAGACCTGTTGGTTGCCACCCACAACCTGCGCCCTCCTGGCTCCGCTCCATTGCCACCTCCTGTAGAGGCCCACTTCCAGTCTTCCCAGAAGAAGAAGACGGACAAAAAGGCAAAATTCCAGAAATGGAAAGAACAGAAGCAGCGGAAGAAGGCCACTCACCCAGCTCCTCCCCAGAACCAGAAGTTCGTGGACAAGAAGCAGAAGAGGATTCCCAACAAAGGAGGCACTCCCAAGAAAGACTGGGAGGACAAATGCTCAAAATGCGGGATGACGGGCCACTGGTCCAGAATCTGCCGCACAGCAAAACACCTCCAGGACCTCTACCAGGCAAGCCTCAAGCCTCGAGCTGAGACAAACCTGATGGAGAGCGCAGCGTTGGCAGAGACCTCATGGACTCCTGAAGATTTCATGGGAGATGACACTCTTTAGATCTGGACCATTTTTATGCAATCAGCAATGTATCTTCTATTTTTTGCATCGTATCTAGTTTTATTTTCCATGTCAAAACAATATTTTTTTGAGCATTTATCTTTATGAAAGTAGATCTTTTCTCTTCATTTATTGCTTGAATGTCTTTCCCCTTTTTTAGATATGGAACTTATCTGCCTAGTGGACAGTGCATCGACGCACTCGATCCTTCAGAACATAGACTATTTCACGAGCGTAAGTAGCTATTCTGGCCCACTGAGAACAATCTCAGGACCAGCAAACATAATCGAAGGATCAGGGGAAGCAATTATATTGCTCCCCGGCAACACACAACTAACACTTAAAAATGCGTTATACTCCCCTAAATCCATCCGAAACCTCCTAAGTTTTAAAGACATCCGTTTAAACGGATATCACTTAGAGACGGTCGAGGAGGATAAAAGGGAATACTTGCTTGTAACGGCTCTTACAAATGGTTCAAAAACCATTGTGGAACGTTTCAAGGGACTCCCTTCGGGACTCTACCAAACAAGTATACAAACTCCAGAAACATCCATGGTGGAGCACCTGCAGTGCCCCCAAACACCAGAATTCCAACTCTGGCACAGTCGACTGGGACACCCTGGTTCCGTTATGATGTACCGCATCATAAAGAACTCCAGGGGCATTGACCTGAAGAACCTGAAGATTCTTCAAAAAGGCAAATTCCCATGTCCACCCTGTTACAAGGGCAAACTGATCACAAGACCCTCTCCACTGAAAGTGGATGTGGAGTCTCCCAGCTTTCTGGAAAGATTCCACGGAGACATTTGTGGGCCGATTCACCCATCAAGTGGTCCGTTCAGGTACTTTATGGTCCTGATAGACGCAACTAAGTGGTCACATGTGTGCCTACTGTCCACCCGTAACCTAGCACTATCTAAGCTTTTAGCTCAGATAATAAAGTTACGGGCCCACTTCCCCGACCACCAGATAAAGAAACTTCGTCTGGACAATGCGGGGGAGTTTACGTCACAAGTCTTCATAGACTATTGCCAAGCTCAGGGAATTGAAGTCGAACATCCTGTAGCGCATGTTCACACCCAAAATGGGTTAGCAGAATCTCTAATTAAGAGACTGCAATGGATCGCTTGTCCATTATTACTTCAATCCCAGATGCCAGTGAATGCGTGGGGTCATGCAATTTTGCATGCTGCATCTTTAATAAAATTAAGACCCTCTGGAGGTCAGTCATCTTCTCCAATGCAACTAGCACTTGGAGCCCCACCAATTGTCTCACATTTGAGAATATTTGGTTGTGTAGTATACGTCCCCATAACACCACCACAAAGGACAAAGATGGGTCCACAACGTCGCCTAGGCATTTATGTTGGGTTTGACACCCCCTCCATAATTAGATTCCTAGAACCCCTTACGGGGGACGTCTTTAAGGCACGTCTAGAAGACTGTGAATTCGATGAAACATCGTTCCCAAGACTAGGCTCACAGACAAAGAAGCCCGAAGCTTCAGAAAGTATCACTTGGGATACAAAAACTTTATGTCACTTTGATCCGCCAACAAGCCAGTGTGAGGAGGAGGTCCTGAAGATTCTCCACATCCAAAACACCGTCCATCTCTTGCCGGACAAATTTATTGACAACCAGAAGATTGTCAAATCACACGTCCCTGCTGCTAACACTCCAGCTAGGATTGACATACCGCAACATGGATGCAATCCGCCTGCAGCAGAAATGGTTGGACCCCTCAAAAAGAGAGGACGACCACCGGGATCCAAGGACCAAGTCCCTCGAAAGAGTAGGACCCTTGGCAATGGTAAACAAATACCACCACAGGATGCTAATTTAAACCCTACTACCCCATCTCTCCCAAACTCTCATGAAGAGGAAAAACCGGGAGAAAATGAAGTATCGATACACTATGTACGAACTGGGGAGTATTGGGACAGAAAAAGCACAACAATAGATGACACATTTGCGTGTAATATTGCCATCAACGTCGCGTACTGCGACGATGATATTGAACCACGCTCTCTGACAGAATGTCAAAGCAGAGATGATTGGCCAAAGTGGAAAGCGGCAATAGGAGTGGAGTTGGATTCACTCACCAAACGCAAGGTCTTCGGACCAATAGTCCAGACACCAAAAGGTGTAAAACCTGTGGGTTATAAATGGGTATTTGTTAGAAAACGAAATGAACAGAATGAGATCGTACGCTACAAAGCAAGGCTTGTAGCGCAGGGTTTTACCCAACGTCCTGTGGTGGATTTTGAAGCCACATACTCCCCGGTCATGGACGCGATCACCTTCCGATTCCTCATTGGCATAACAGCACAAGAGGGTTTAGATATGCAACTCATGGACGTGGTTACTGCATACCTATATGGCAACCTAGACCGAGACATCTATATGAGATTGCCTGACGGTTATTCTTTGCCTGCAGCACTAAAAGAGAGAGAACGTGACATCTACTCAGTGAAACTGCAAAGATCATTATATGGTCTAAAACAATCTGGAAGGATGTGGTATAACAGACTGAGCGACTTCCTTGCACAGCAAGGATTTAAAAACGACCCAGTCTGTCCTTGCATCTTTATAAGAGCAAGGTCAACAGGATTTGTAATTATAGCCATCTATGTAGACGACTTAAACCTCATCGGATCTCCTGAAGAGATCGCAAAGATTTCTAGAAGCCTGACAGAAACTTTCGAGATGAAAGACCTCGGAAAATCAAAATTCTGTTTAGGCCTTCAGATAGAGCATCTTAAAGATGGGATCCTGTTACACCAGTCAACTTACACATCGAACTTATTGAAAAAGTTTCAGATGGATAAGTGCCACCCCCTCAGCACTCCGATGGTCGTCAGATCATTGGATGTAGACAAAGACCCCTTCCGGCCGCTGGAAGAGGGGGAGGAAGTACTAGGCCCCGAAGTGCCTTATTTAAGTGCTATCGGTGCACTCCTTTACATGGCTAACTGCACTCGCCCTGACATAGCGTTTGCAGTAAACTTACTAGCCAGATATAGTGCTGCACCTACACAGCGGCACTGGGCCAGAGTTAAGCATCTTCTGCGCTACCTCCAAGGGTCCATAGACTTAGGTCTATTCTACAGGAAAGGGGCATCAACTGGTTTAGTTGGTTATGCTGACGCAGGTTACAGGTCCGATCCTCATACAGAGAAGTCTCAGACCGGATACATGTTCACATATGGCGGCACTGCCATATCCTGGAGATCTGTGAAGCAGACCATGACGACCGTCTCATCCACCCACTCAGAACTACTTGCGATCTTCGAAGCAAGCAAGGAATGCTTCTGGCTACGCTCGGTGATCCAGCACATACTCACCTCCACCGGCCTGACGACCGGCGTTCTTGCACCCACTACACTCTATGAAGACAATGCAGCATGTATAGCCCAGCTACAGGACGGCTACATCAAAGGTGACAAGACGAAGCATATCTCCCCCAAGTTCTTCTGGACACACGACCTTCAGAAGCAAAAGCAGATTGAGGTACAGAAGATCCAATCATGTAATAACTTGGCGGATTTGCTTACCAAATCCCTGCCTACTAGTATCTTTGAGAAACTTGTATATGGGATTGGGATGAGGAGAGTGAGTAAATGTAAACTGGGTCAGGATGAGAGAACTATGAACTCATAGATACATAGGAGACTGATGTATAGATTCATAGGAAATCTGCAAGCCTGAAGCTTGGTCAGATAAGGGGGAGTCAACTGCAGAGTTGTACTCTTTTCCCTTGGCTACAGGGTTTTTCCCACTGGGTTTTCCGTAGTCAAGGTTTTGACGAGGCAACCTCGTTGACTCTGGATCCTGAAGTATCCACCCCTAGACACATCCCCAAAACATGGGAAGTTATGGGTTAACTGTTCTTTCTTTAACAAGACAGTTACTCTAACTCGGATCCTGAAGAATCCACCTCTTATTTCAATGTTGATTGGATAAGGGGAAGTGTTATGAATAGGCCTAATGGGCCAATTGGGTATCCAACCCACTATTGAAAGCTATAAATACACGGGTAGGGGGCTCTTAACCCCTTACACCTATTTCTCCCTAAACTCCCTTCACAACAGTAGCATAAATCTGATTTTTCAGGTTTGAATGAATTGTGATCAAATTCTTTATATGTTTGTTTTAAGTTATTACAGTTTAATCAGATTATTGATGTGGTTACTGTGATTAGTTAATGGTTCAATTTATGCCCCACGTTACACAATGTTTTTGTTAATTTTTTTAAGAAAATATTGGTGTATGGGAGTATGCATATATTTTATCATATAAAATTGGTCGAAATTTTACTGCAAATTGTTTTTGAGAATAATTTTCCATCTCAAAAATAAGATCTTTATAAATTATGCTCAATTTGTCTAATTTTATTTTGTAGGATAGCAAGTTGAATTATTTTTGATGAAGATGGAAACAAGGGTTGAAGAGTTCAACAATAATCTTGAAGATATCCTTCAATGGGCAACAAAAATAAGCATCTCTGATTCTCCAACCGATTCCCCTTCACCTTATTTTTGCTTGGGCTGCTCTTTCTTCGTCAAAACATTTCCTAATGAAGGCGTGTAACAAATCCAATCCAACCCGATTCATTCATCTCTTTCTATTCGATCCAATTGCTCTCTTTTCTTCGATTCTTAAACGACCCAAATTCCTTGCAAAATTTTGCAACGGGGGTTGGCTGCCTCTCGATATCTAAAGACAGGGGAGCTGGTCCTTATAGTTCCGAGATCTTTATTTAGCAGTTCCAGGTATATGTAAGAACATCTAATTCTAAGGACTTGAAATTTTGGTTCCAGTACCTACACCGGTGAAAAGGTCTGAATTCTTTTGAAACTAATTTCCTTGCAAATGTTTTGTGAGATATGTTGTTCTGAGAGGCTGATATTTTTGTGCAATTGCAGTGGATCACGCAAATGGTGCAAGAGGCAAGTAGACTGAACCACACACTGTCGGTGGTGAGAGGAGTTTCAATAAAGAGGGCCCACATATCATTCGATGGGCATTACGCCAGGATTTAGATAGGCCAGAGTTTGATCAAGGGAAGATATTGTGTTAATTCCTTTATTTAGCATGTCTGTGCATACAAGGGGTGCGAGATTTTGTGATTTAGAAGCTGAAATTGTTGCACAATCTCCTGTAGTTATGGAAAATAGGATCAATTGGAATTAGATGTTCATACATTAAATTGGAGATGAAAGTGTTATAGCTCTGTGCATCATTATCTTTCTTCTACCCAGGTGTTCACCCCTTCTTTCTTCTGCTATTGATTTGTAGACTGCCTGTATTGATAAATAATCAAAACTTTCATGACTTTGTATTTCTGTTTATGGCTGTAGAAAGCAAAAACATTGATGCTTTGGTCTTTTAAAAAGGTTATTGTTAACTTTGACCATTTCTTATTTCTCAGTAATTGTGAATTTGTTCGTTTGCTCATTTCTGTAGCAAATGGATTTACTAATTACGACACACACACGCACGCGCGCGCGCGCGCGCGCGCACACACACACACATGAATAATGTTGAGAATGAATCTTAAAATATTAAATAATTGGAATTAAATTTATGAATTTTTTTTGGAGAAAAAACCATAGGGTTTTGGGGCAGAAATGATACAAAGGGAAGATGGGAAGGATGATGGGGTCGAGGAGGAAGACAGAGCGTCTGTGTTTTGATGAATTTGTAACATGATGACAAGAAATTACTATTGGTACATGAATTTATAACATATCTAGTATACATTTGAATGACGTTTTTGAATGAGTTTGCTGACTAGAACAAAAGGGTGGGTAGAAAGACATATAAGATTGAATCTTGAGGAATCAATGGGTAGAAGGAGAGTTTGTGAAAATTTTCATGAAAAACCCTAACATTTTAGGGGGAACTAAAAATTTTGGATGGAAATAAATTTTCTAGAGGAACTAGGATTTGGGGTAACTAAAATTTTTGGAAATTAAAAATTTTGTGGAAAAATCCTAAAATTTTGGGGAGAATTAAATCTAGATGGAATTTTTGGAGGGAACTAAATTTGGTGGGAACTAAATCTGGAGGAATTTTGGGGGAACTAAATCTGGAGTGAACTAAGTTTTGGGAGGAATAACTTAATTTTTCAAGGGAACTACATTTGTTGGAAATTTAAAATTTAGGATGATAATCTTAAAATTTTGGGGGCAACTGAATCTGAAGGAAACTAAATTTTATGAAAATTAAACTTTTTTGTGGGGAGCTAAATTCTTTGGGATCGACTAAATATTGAGGGAACTTAAATTTTGGAAGATGGGGAGGGAACTAATATTTGGCAGGAATTAAAATTTGTGGGGAATTAAATAACAATTATTGCGTTTTGATTATTGTGGTTCGTTTAATTTAGGAGATCGAAGATTTTAAGTGGAAATATTTTAAATGAACCGTGCCCTTAGGGCACGGGCTATGACTATATATCTATATATTAAAACACAACTATTTTTGAATCCTAGGGCTGACTGGGACAAGCTGATGTCATGTTGATGTATAAAGAGGTTGATAGAAGAATGGCTAGGATTTAATCTTGGTAAAAGAAGGGTTGAGACGAGTGTTTGGAAAACCACCACTTTTTCCTTTTGTTTTCAAACACCCCACAATCACTATATTTGCGCAGAATATCACATATTTCCCCTTTTTGCTAAAAAAACCTTCTCATTACCCACACACCATACACCCACACACACACACTTATGCACTTCCACACTTCGCGCCGAAGGCGCCCGGGCTGAAGGCGCCCGCTAAATTTTTTAACGCTAATTTGTTGTTTCGACTCAAGGGCGCCCTCGCCGAATTTATTGTTCTACGCCGAATTTGTTGTTCCGCACAAATTTGACTATGTAAATAATGTTTGGGAAGAAAAATTTCGCGGGGGAAAATCTTAAATGAACCGTGCCCGCGGGCACGGGTTATGACTAGTATATATATATATATATATATATATATTGTAAGTCCTGAAAGGTAAGAACAATGACACTGCCGGAACAAACAGGGAGATAAAAGATTAGAGAGTAAACCGAGGAGCAAATAGAGGAAGAGAAGGGGAAAACTTAGCCAGAGAAGAAGAACTGCGCCGTGGCTGTGCCACTGCCTTGAAAACAACTACGGCCCGACCGTGGTAGTAATCGGATGATGCCGGTTGCTCCCCAAGGTTAACGCAATCGCGGCTGAACGCGTCCACTCGCGGCCAGCAGCGTGGAGTTTGCACAGAGATCGATACCCAGGAGGAAGAAGGAGGAAATGATGATTTTTCCGTTGTTTGATTTTTCCGAAGTCATTAGAAAAACTCTATACAAAAGAGTTTATAAGGAGGAAAAGAATGGCTGTTGAAATTCTGCCATGAATACCATTAACAACGCAGCCATTAACAGCCATTAAAAGAAAAATAGCCGTTGAGACATTAAACCACAATTTAATGAAAAAATGGCTGTTGGGAAAATTAAAAACGTAATGGGCTTATTGAATTCTAAAAATAAAATGGGCTAAAAACACGAGTCAAAACTCGGGCACTCCGCGCGCGCACCCGTGAACCCCCCCTACGCAGGCACGACGCCAGCGCACACACGCTAAGGGTTTCCGGATCCGACGCCCAGATTTTCCATTCGGCTCAACCCGGATTGGGCTCGGCCCCTTGCTTGGGCTCATGTGCACGCGAGCTACCCCCAATTTCTAGCCCATTAACAAGTCCAATAGCCCATATGAGAGAAGCTTATTATATACCCACACAAGTGTGTTTGCCTATCCAATGTGGGACTAAAATAGAGAGTGGGAGTGAACAAATGGCCAAAAGAGCCATTAATTCCAACAATCCCCCACTTAATGGCTCAAGAAAGAGAAGAGAAAGATCCTGGGTAAAGAGGGATGAATACTTAAGTATCAATGTCTTTCGATTGAATTGATACGTAGTGAAGTGAGGCAACAACTTACTTTCTAATGAGTGAATTGCTCTTGAACTCATTAGAGTTCGGTTGAGAACCCCCACAACACATATTATTCCCTTGAGTTTGTGCAAACTCCGCGATACATAACAAGCGCTATAGGCCATGCGCACACCTTGGGTCTCGTGAGTGCTCTAGAAAGACTGCCCTTGTCTTTCATAGAGGGCGGCCAAACCCTCACACCCACATAGGTGGTTCATCAAGTGCTTCTCCATAGCACCACCAAAACTGGTTATGAAACCATTAAGAGCATACAGCTCAACCTCTGCTTAAGTCCATCAAGTGCTTCTCAATAGCACCACCAAAACTGGTTATGAACTTGTCTCAAAGTGAATCCATCAAGTGCTTCTCAATAACACCACCAATACTTGGCTATGGATTCAGAGAACACTACCACACGTCATAGGGATGGAAATGTAGTGTTTGTTAGGGATCATATGGCTTCGTTAGACCACACTGGGTATCAACCATATAACCTTAACTCATGGGCTTTAGCCCCATCCCCCTCGACGAATCAAGAACCACTTTCCTTGGCAATCCTTTGGTTAGTGGATCTGCAAGATTTCTTTCAGACCTTACATATTTCAAAGAAATTACTCCGTTTTTCAGGAGTTGATTAACGACACTGTGCCTGATCCGAATGTGTCTTTTCTTTCTGATGTAGACAATATTTTTAGCAACACCAATGGCTACCTGAGAATCACAGGAAATTTGATGGAATGCTAACACCAATCAACAGTTCCTTTCAGGTACTTTAATAAACGATGAATAGTAGTCCAGTGTTCATCACTTGGGTTATGAGTATACCGACTTAGCCTCCTAACAGCATAGGATATATCAAGTCGAGTACAGTTCATAAAGAACATCACACTTCCTATGATCTTAGCATATTCAGATTTAAAAATACTCTCTACTAAATTCATTTTCAGATGTATGCTAAGGTCACAAGGAGTTCTGGTAGGCACAACGTCAAAACAGTTGAACTTCTACAGCACTTTTTCAATGCAATGAGATTAACTCAAGGAGATGCCACTGGAGTTTCGAATAACTCTAACTCCTAACATCTGCTTCTCCTAGGTCTTTTCGTCTCAAAATGAGATGACAAGAAAATCTTGGTATCTCCCCCTAATCACAAGTCTAGCCTTGAACTTTTCAGTTGAACCATCAGGTCTCATCTTTCCCTTGAAGATCCATTTACTACTAATGGGTCTACTGCCTTTAGGTAAAACAGACAATTCCCAAGTTTGGTTAGAAATAATAGAATCAAGTTCGTTTTTAATAGCATCTCTAGACTCAGAAATAGAATGATTTTTCAAAGACATGAATCTATAGGCAGCACTATTATGAGTATAACCAATGAACACTGTCATAGGTCTTAGGTCCAATGTTAGACTACTTAAAATCAGGTAGACCTACCTATGGCAAACACCCCCACGCTCTAAGAAAATTTAGATTGGGAGTATATCATTTCCAAATCTCATAAGTTGTCTTGTCTAGTTTCTTATGGGGTACAGGTTAAGAACAAGACAAGATGAAAGAATAGCTTCCATAATTAATATCATTCATAACCCTCAATCGCCCCTATTTGTAGCAAATTACATGCCCAATAGGAATATTTGGTTAATCAACATAAATATTAGTTTAGCCCTTTTCATGCAATGATAGTATTAGTAACTACATAAAACATTTCTCCTACAATGTCAAGATTAAGTTTTCCATTAACCACGACCATCCAACTTGCTAAATCACGAGAGATTGTTATGCAATAAGAAAGAATCACATGACAGTAGCCCAATCTCTCATCAAAGGTTCAATCTTTCCTTCATTTTTTTTTCTTCTAAAAATTCCATGATATCTAAAGAATCTCCTTGCTATTACTAAGGAAATAAGGCCATTTGTAATCCTTCTTCACTGAAGATTTGATCTGTACTTAATGACATCTAATTACATGACTAAAACATTATGAATCACGATAAAGATTGAATCTTTTTTTTTCAAAATTATAGCCACGTTTATCACTAATCACTAGTGCTTCATGAATCATATAGCTAAAAAGGGAAGCACTAATTATGTACCTCAAGATGAATCGTTTTACGAATTCAAGTCAAGAATTTCTACTGATCTTGTACAACATTCAAGCTTGAAATTAATCTAGGCATGTAAATTCAACTACAAAAACTAGGCATACAATTGTTAAATAGCAACCCGTCAGAAATTGCGGACACCATTTTAAATTGCATAAAATTCTTCCACGGACAATTCCAGAACAGCTTCAATAAACGGTAGGAAACTTTATTTCCCTCACTTTTCCAGTTATTATCTTTCTAAAAAGTACATAACAAGTCGGAGCATTCACTCACTATACTAAGCTCTCAACATATCTGTTAAAATGCATAGAAAATCGAACAAACTATCAAAGAGTAAAACAGATCCCCAATCTCCAGCACAAAACTTTCATTTTGACATATTATATAAAATTCCAGAACATATCCGAATCATAATTCAACACGGTAAGGTAACATCCAGAAAAATCAGAGTAATAACAAATAACAGCCAAAGAAGCAGATGAAAGAGAATCAGAAAGAGCAGCTATTTCTTCTTTATGACGCTTTCGAATCTTGAAAAAAGGAGATTTGAGATAATGAATCTTTGCTCAATTAAGGATTTGGATTCCATTTCTTCCTTTTTTTTTTCTCAGGACACTAACCCTAGTTTATGTTGTTGTTCGATCGATCGCGACCAGCCTCCATCTCAACCGCAGAAGAAAGCTTTGCCTCCAAATCAAACCCAATAAGATTGATGTCGGATAAAAATCAAAGCTAAAAAGATATCAACATTTTTCTTTAAAGAACATGCGTATTATAATGTTGATTAATGAATTTCAACCTTTTCTGAGGCAAAAAGAAACATTCCTCTAAACCTGTCTGAATAAGCTAAAAAGAAATAGCTTCTCCAACAAAGTCATAATCTGGTAATCATTTTAAAATTTAAAAATTTTATATTGTTCATCATTTCCAACAAATTCGCTAAAAATTTCCTCAACAAGCTACCAGCTCAAAATATTAAAGAAATCAATATTAAAGAACAATTAGCAAGGAAAAATTAGTTTTTTTTAATAAAAAAAACCAGATAGAAAATCTTACAGGTAATGATGAACGACTGAATAATCGAGACGAGGGGGATATGCATCAAAGTCCGCCCAAATCTATATCTAATCAAAGTCGCAAGCCCCATGGAGACAGCGGTGAAAAAGATTCTGTTGTTCCGTCCATGAATCAGCAGCCTCTAGCATAGCTCGGAGTCGATCGGAATCGCCATGGCTATGGTTCCCGCAGGACCCAAATAGTTGTTTTCAAATTGTAAGTCCTGAAAGGTAAGAACAATGACACTGCCGGAACAAACAGGGAGATAAAAGATTAGAGAGTAAACCGAGGAGCAAATAGAGGAAGAGAAGGGGAAAACTTAGCCAGAGAAGAAGAACTGCGCCGTGGCTGTGCCACTGCCTTGAAAACAACTACGGCCCGACCGTGGTGGTAATCGGATGATGCCGGTTGCTCCCCAAGGTTAACGCAGTCGCGGCTGAACGCGTCCACTCGCGGCCAGCAGCGTGGAGTTTGCACAGAGATCGATACCCAGGAGGAAGAAGGAGGAAATGATGATTTTTCCGTTGTTTGATTTTTCCGAAGTCATTAGAAAAACTCTATACAAAAGAGTTTATAAGGAGGAAAAGAATGGCTGTTGAAATTCTGCCATGAATACCCCGTTGAGACATTAAACCACAATTTAATGAAAAAATGGCTGTTGGGAAAATTTAAAACGTAATGGGCTTATTGAATTCTAAAAATAAAATGGGCTAAAAACACGAGTCAAAACTCGGGCACTCCGCGCGCGCACCCCGTGAACCCCCCCTGCGCAGGCACGACGCCAGCGCACACACGCTAAGGGTTTCCGGATCCGACGCCCAGATTTTCCATTCGGCTCAACCCGGATTGGGCTCGGCCCCTTGCTTGGGCTCATGTGCACGCGAGCTACCCCCAATTTCTAGCCCATTAACAAGTCCAATAGCCCATATGAGAGAAGCTTATTATATACCCACACAAGTGTGTTTGCCTATCCAATGTGGGACTAAAATAGAGAGTGGGAGTGAACAAATGGCCAAAAGAGCCATTAATTCCAACATATATATGCTAGCCTCCTTAGCCATAGGGTTTCCAACTCGGCCCATCAACGAGTTGCAGCCCAATAGGCTCTACACATAAAGGCCTACAACCTATTTAACTCATTTAGCGCACTTAACTTATTAAATGAGGTCACTTATACATTGGGCTTTAATATGATAGTGTAGCACTATATAATTATACTTCACATATTAGCCCAACGTTGGACTAAGATCCAACTTAATTGGATAAGTTCCAACATTATGTTCTGTATTTCTAATAAATGAATTTCCACCATGCTTGGTTTGGGCTATGCAGCTAGTGAACCATGTTAACTGCACTGAGCCCGGCTAACTACACCCTGTTGTTGCAGGATGAGAGATATAGTGGCCAACTTGAGTGCTGCTAGTCACATTACATCTTTTTCTAATCATATTGAATTGCAAAACACATTGCATATTCTTTAATTACTGCTTAGTATATAACATGTATTTTGAAAATTTCCCTTTATCCATCTCTTCTCCGACCTCCTGTTTCTTCTTTGATCGCCACCAACACTGCCTCTATCGTCTCCTGTGTACCATCCCTTCAATAGATTCAACTCCGCTTACTCCTTAACTGCATCATACTCTAACAATTAAATCCTGATGATATAAGGAAATCAAGTAAACCCAATAAGTCTAATTCAATAAAAATAGTTTTAAATGTAGTATGGAAGGAGGCTGGCTGTGGCAAAGGAGGTGGTGGCGGCAGCCACGATGGCGATAGACTCATAGAGGTGGATGGAGAAGTGTTAATGGCAAAATTGTAAATAAAACGTAGCATCTTTAGCATAATGTGTACTCTTACGAGCAGCCCTCTGCCAATTTGTTGAATTTATTTTTCTAATTTCAACATTTACCCTTTTGCCATTTCAAGGACAACGGGCGAGCAATGAGCTGCATGAGCATATTACCCAGAAACAATGGAACGCAAAAATCCTCCCCCAAAATCGAGGAAACAAATCGGAATATTCTTGAGTTTGGGATTAGTCGTATCTTTTTTTCTCTATCATGTATATACGTCAAAAAGACCAGTAAAAAAAGCGAAAAAATAATAGATAGATAAAATGTGCATATCACATGAGCAGCAAATAGCAACATAAAGCAGAGAGCAACTCAAAAACTCTCAACGTCCAATTTCTCATTAAGAAAGGGAAGAAAAAAATACTTCGCTCTCAACACAAACTAACAGCTAAAGGCATTCACCCTTTCTTTTAAACTTCAACATTCACTGCTATAATCAATAGCATAAAATTGCCAGTTCAACATCGCCTCAACTTGTACTCCGGCGTCGCGGCCGCAGTTTTAGGCTGGATCTTCAGCTGCTCGTAGAACCTCTTGATGAATTCGTCGGCCTCCTTGTCGACCTTACCATCGTCAGCCACCTCGTCTTCCTTTATGGGGAAAGGGGAGTCGGTGATCCTAAGATGCCTCACCATCATCGGGCTCTTCCCGAACCCCACGATCATCGGCGACGGAGCGACAGACGGGGGAATGGATTCTGCATCGGGGAAGAGGACATCACTATTGTTGTTGCCGAGCAGCTCGAATGCCTTTGCGATCGCAGCAACGGCCTCGCAGTCATAAGAATAGTTCCTGCGATGCTTGCGCTTGTGTCCGCTGCCAATGTTGAGATGGAAGGGCGCGTAGGACGGGGTGCTGCAGCAGCTGAACTCGACTTCCCGAGGGCGATCGAAGGTCGACTGAGAGCGGGGGAATGAGGACATGAGGTTGGAGAAGGACTTGCCGGCGAGCTTCCAACGCTTGAGGAGGAGGTGGAGGTCCGTCGTCAGCTTATGCTTGGAGAGGATGCCCTTTCGTATCATGTGATACACCACCCTCAACATGCGTATCATCTTCTTGGCTACCGTTTCCATTTCTAGTCGATTCTCCCCCGTAAGAAGATTCTTGGAGAGATAGAATGCAGAGAAAGTGGGAGGTAGAGAGGGTGTTATTTTGTTGAAAGCTGGGTTGGTTGTGGGCGAGTAAGAGGGGGAATGGGAAGTGGGTATTTATAGGCCACGTAATACGAGGGGGCACCGCAATAATCCAATTAATAACTTCACATTTTCAGAAAAATGAGAGAGACGATTGTTACGGCAATTATTTGATTGAGTAAAACATCTAGAGAGTAAAGAAAGCAGATGCAGCAGAGGTATAAAATTGTGCTCCATTCACTTGTTTGGCTTATCCATTGGCAAAGCAAAAGCATGTAGAAAAGTACACAATGCACATAATTATAATTTATTAGCCATACTTTGCTTAACAATGGACAAAGAGAAAACATGTGAATAGAAAATCCTTCAAGTTTGTTTCTGCTTTATCTAGCATAAACTTTGTGGAGTGTGAGATAGTTGGATCATATAGTATGTGAACTGGATTCAGTTCCCTGTCTCAGTTGGTGAATATTCTTAAGCTTGCACATTGGAGATTTAGATTAAAATATTGTCGGTGCCAGTCACACTAATTTTAGTGAAGCTATAAGCACTTCTTGTCACTTGCATTTTAATTTTCTTCTCCTTTTGCAGTGCTAGTGCTAGGGCAACTTCCATGCCTTGCTTAATGTATTTTCATCTGAAAGTTACTTTGCTTAGTCAATGGAGTTAACCTACTGGAATTATAGTAATGGAAAACGAATCCAAAAAGGAAAAAAATTATATATTTTGGTGTAAATTACTCCTATATCTTATATTTAACTGTGTAGGTGACGAGGTTAGTGGTAATTAGCATTCCTATATCTATTCAGTTCAATGGCTACCCTTTATAAATTTATAAGCAAAAGATAATAACAATGTTGGCATCATGATTTTACCCCAATATTGATGTTGCGACTGCCACTGAACAGTCGATTTTCCTCTCCAAATTTGCAAGGGCATCAAATTAAAATTCAACAACATCATTGCAAATAAAACTTTACTTGGTTTGGATATCAGTATGCTGAATCTGAACAATACTGAGATTGTTCATTTACTCGTTCGTAGCAATTTTCAGGCTAAATGTTTGAAATATTTAGCCTGAATTACGTCAGTCCTTGGATTTTAATTAGGTTCTATCATTTGTGTGGGACAAATCAAAATATTTTCCGTGTCATTAATATATTCATGGATCAGTATTTTATCTCAAAGCAAATTTCCAAACATGCACTCTTCGCCGCTAGAACTTATGGCCACAATCTATCCAACCTAATCTGTTCATTCTCGCTTAGACCTAATTAGCCTTAGCAATCTCAAAAAGGAATTGAAACTGAACTGATATTCGTGTCAGCTCGTTCGAACGTTCACACAGTGCGGCAAACGTTTTTGCTAACAGTATACAAAGAGACGCAGTAGAGGCTATGAAAGATTAGTACGTTTGAAGTACCCGCAACTGTTGGTGGAACTTAACGAAGTCCTCGGCATGTTGATCGATTTTGCCGCAACACATGATTCAGCGTTCGAAATCTCATTGTTATTCAGCATCACATATACTTCAGCAACAACAGCAGCATCAGTTGCTTTACAGCCGCGATTCTTTCGATTGTGAACTAGAGAGAAATGATGGGATGGCGTGTAGGTGCAGCAGTAGCTTCATACGTTTGTTTAGTTTCCAAGTTTCGTTGGTTATTGGCTCGATGATACAAGGAAGGATGTCCCGGGCATTTAAAATGTTGAGCGAGCAAGCAATTTTTAAGGATACTTCTGACATTAAGTTATTGGACCATCACGGACTTCTATTTAACACTATTGTTAAATTAATCTCGTGTTATAAGATTGTGTTGAAAATATGCTTCAAAACTTGATGTTGGGCTTGGCACAACAGTGCAACCGTGCAAAACTTCCTGCATAATTGGCACGGCCGTGTGCATCAAACATGCCAAATTTGGTCAACAGAGCCTGCGCAATGTGCTGCGCAGATTGTGGTCCAGCCGTGCCAGATTTGACATGGTCGTGCCGATTCGCAGACGACTAAAGGTCAGTTTTCTGACGTATGTTTTAATCTGAAATTTAATCTAATCGGACGGTTGAGATTCCAAACGATTCTATAGACTATTTAAACCCTTCATATATAGGGTTTATTTTTGAGAGAGCAAAGAGAAATGAAGAATAGAAAAGCCGGCATCAAGTTTTTTCTTTCTCGAGTGTCTTAGAACTTTGGGGCATGATTTAGTGAGTGACTTTCACTGAGTTCTTTTGAATTCTATTATAATCTTCTTTTTTGAGAGATTGCTTTGGTGAGAGCTTTGGGTTTTCTTCTCTTTTGGTGAGATTTGAGATCTCTTTTGGTTTTGGTGAGAAGAGTTTTGTTACGCCTATTTGCCCGAGGTCCAAAAGACACGAGCCCAGAGACCCGACCGCCGGTCAAGAGCCCATCTGTGCACTCAGGCCCACTCGATAAGGCCCTATGGGGGACCCCCCCAAATGTCGATCCGACCCGGCCCCGGTAACACACCGGTCACTCGCCCTCTCCTGCGATAACCGCCCCCTCGATCCCGCTACCACTTAATGGCAGTTATAGGGAGGTGCTGGCATGGCGCGGGGAGCGGCGACGGGGGGGCGGATCGAGGGGGCACGATTGAGGGCGGGCGAGCGACGTGGGTCGGGGGCAATCACGGCGGAGGTCTATAAAGGGGCTAGGAGGACGACAGGACCAGGGACCGCCTCTCAGGTATCTAGAACCTAAGGTACTCCATCAACGACCTAGTTCCCCCATTTCATCTCCTTCCTCCCCCGCTCGCGCCGTGAGACGCCGTTCCGATCTCCTCACGAGTCGAACCGTCTCCGCCGGGCCTCCTCTTTCAGATCTCTGTCTGACTTAGGCATCGGAGGGGATTTGGCCGGAACCAAGGTCCGGCCCCCTGACGAGTGTTCTCGTCTACGCAGGAGGGCATCAGATCCACGGGCCGAGGCTTCCTCTCCGCCCCTCGCCGACCACGCGACCAGCTGGACGATTGAGGCTTCCCCTCGTCGTCCGACCGCCGAGGCCGAGCGCAACCGACCGAGGCCGAGCGTCTCGACCTGGGCCGAGGCTACCCCTCGCCCTACCAACGGCCGAGGACCCCGATTCAATCCAGTCGACGCGCTCTACGTCGTCTGCTGGTCCGACTCGAGCCTCAACTACACCAACTCGACTCGCCCGAGGGACCCAAACGGGCCCCTTGACCACGTTGACCGGGTTGTCCATGGTCAACACTTTGTAGTGAGAAAACACTCTGAAACATCTGGCGCCGTCTGTGGGAACCGAAAACCGTCCCACGAAGAAGCAAACCACACCAGCAATGGCACGAGCCAGCAATGGAAGGAAGCGCATGCCCCCCATCCCGGAGGAGGGGAATGGCGCATCCAACGGCAACCTCGAAGACACGCCCGTCGGCGATCACCCCGCCCCCTCAACCGAAGAGACCGGCGGCTCAGGACTGGCCACACAGGGACAGCTCCGCGCCCTGGCTCAGGAGACCAACGCGAGCCTCCAGACGTTGGTCGCGACAGTACAGCAGCTCGTCGGCCCTGCGCCAACCAACGGAGGCACGTTGGGCGATAGCCATCGATGGGCGGGGGGTCCCCCGCTCTTGCGGTCCGCCGTGGTCGACGACCACGGGACCCAAAAACCGAGCACGGATCGTCGGTTCACGCTGTCCGGCTCCCGTCAGGCGAGATCACGCGCCTCCTCCTCTTATCGTGAAAGGAGCCAAAGAGAAACCGAAGGGACGGAGGGCGAATCGATGACTGCATCATCTCGTCGGTCACGGTCGTCCCGCCGCAGGAGAAGTGAACGACACCACTCGAGAGACCGATCACGGCGGAGCAGGAGCTCCCGCCGGAGGAGCCGGGAGCGCCGGGTCAGCCCGACCCCCAGCGTGGCGAGGGCCGTGGAGCCAGCCCCGCCGGCGCCTGTGCACCCTCCACCACCGAACGAGCCAGAGGCAGGCGACTGTCGAATCCCCGGGGGCATCCACGGAGACCGGTGCCCCCTATCACGGAGAATAACCGACGCACGGGTCCCCTCTCGATTCAGGATCCCGGCGCTGGGGAAGTACGACGGGATAGGGGACCCGGGAAACCACGTAATGGACTACGAGGGGGACATGTCCTTCCAAGGAGCTGACGATGACCTGCTCTGCCAAGGCTTCTATTCTACTCTCAGGGGAGCGGCGAGGACCTGGTACCGTAGCCTGCCCAGCCGCTCCATCGACAGCTTTGAGGAACTCACCCAGTTGTTCTGCAAGCAGTTCATGGCGGGGAAGCAGATCAAGCCTGATGCTGAACATCTGTTCAACATAGTGCAAGGCCCGGCCGAGCCGCTCCGGCAGTTCATGCGCCGCTTCAATGCGGAGAGGCTGAACGTGAACAGCCCTCCCGACCTGGTGGTCCAAACGGCCCTTAAGAAAGTGCTTCGCCACAGAGGCCTCAAGAAGTCCCTGCACAACGATCCCCCGAAGGACCTCCCCAGGATCATGGCAAGGGCCGAGCGCTTCATGTTGACCGAGGAGGCCTTGGCCGTGGATGCAGGAAAAGCCACCCGAGGGACCAAACGCGGCGACAGCGGACGAGGCAGCCCTGAAGGATACCGGACCGAGAAGAGGCCGAGAAACAGGCAGCGCGGAGAAGGTACGAGAGACGCCACCCCCGACGCTGTCCTCGCCCAAGTGCAGAAGGAAGAACGCGCCGATCACCCCCCACCGAGGGCGAAAAGAGGTGGGAAGAATAAAGAGAAATACTGCAAGTACCACAAGGACGACGGCCACGACACTGAAGACTGCTGGCACTTGAAGAAGGACATTGAGAAGCTGATGAGTCGGGGGCACGCCAGGAGCTTAGCCGACGAGCCGGCCCATGGGGAAGGGACCTCCATGCAGCCGGACAAGGGGAAGAAGATCAACACCGTCCAAGGACCCCCCCCCCCCCCCCCCCCGCATCGTAGAGTGAGCGGGCGAGCTCTCTCCCCCAGTCGTAGCCTGGTCCGAGGGGATTATCTAGGTTTACATCCCTCTGTCTAGCTTTATTCCCTATTTCCTTTCCTCCAAATGTACCAGTCCGACAGGACTCTTAAGAGTACAATTGCATTCCCTTTTTGTCTTTTCTTAAATCCTCGACGGAATTGACATTTCACTAGTAGTGCAAAAGAATGAAGACCGCCGCCTCACTGGAGGAGGAAGGGGGGCACTGCCCTCGCCGACCGACTCCTGCGCTCGGAAGCCTGGGGGCAATTCTCCCAGCCAGCGTGAACGCCGACCGGTCCTAAGCCGAGGAGCTTTGCCCTCGCCGACCGAATCCTGCGCTCATAAGTCTGGGGGCAGTTCCCCCAGCAGGCACAGACGCCGACCGGTCCTAAGCCGAGGAGCTTTGCCCTCGCCGACCGACTCCTGCGCTCATAAGTCTGGGGGCAGTTCCCCCAGCAGGCACGGACGCCGACCGGTCCTAAGCCGAGGAGCTTTTCCCTCGCCGACCGACTCC
>CM061141.1:288157044-288351160 GCA_030789695.1 Scilla litardierei
TCTTGGACCGACTAACCAGTGTTAAAACCCTAATTTCTGGGCAGCCGCCAGCCCAACCTATTTATACCCAACCCAAACGACTTCTTCTTCTCCAACACGACCCAAAACCCTAAAATCTTCCCCCTTCAGCCCCCATCTTCCTCCAAGCTCCATTTCTCCATTCCAAGCCCTAGAATCATCATCCAAACCATCCAATCACTCTATCTACCTCTCATCTTCCCCAAAATCTCACCAAAACCCATCAAATCCCCAAATCCCCCAAAACCCTAGTTTCCCCAATCTTCTCCAATCTTCTCCAGATTTGATCCTAGGGTTCCCCGGAGTGTTTCTTCCGTCTCCTCTTGGTAAGAAATCGTTCTACCGTTGTTTTCTTAACCTATTTGTAATTTTATGAAAACCCTAATTAATTTCATGTGTTTGGTGTTTGTTTCCCCCCATAACAGCGATTTCCCCCGTAGATAGCATCCGTGTGACGAAGTGGTCGTCATCCCCGGTGCTAGGCAAGTGAAACTTGCCACTTAAGGTTTAGGCCATGTTTTAGGCCATTTGCATGTTGTAGGCGTAAAAGAGGCTAGGCGACGAAATGATACTCGCCTAGGCGCAAATTGGGGAACTAGCTTGACAACGAAGCTAGTTCCGACATTTAGCATGTTGCACAAATACCATGTCATGTTTACTTTCCCTAACGGTACGCAAATCAAATGTCATGTCATTGCATTCTTTAAGTGTTTCTGTGATTGCGTAGCTTTGCTACGAATGCTTGTGTTTCCTGGCTCGTGACCAGAAGCGAGCATAATGAGTTGGAAACCCCAACGCTCGATATTGAATCGTGAATTAAGAAACAAGCTCCCGTGCGGGGCAACCCTGGCTCACTAGCTGGGCTCATGTACAGGGACCCTGGCTTGTTTAGTGCGGGATGGGGTGAGGGTTAAGCGGCCATTCAACTGGGGGTCTGTTTGATCAACAACTGCAGTTGTAAGGCGTAAACTCTTTGGGGTGGGGTAGTGTTTGGGGCCGATCGGACTGACATGCTAGCCATTCAGCGAAGGGCGCAAACATCTACAAAACAACCGTGAAATGTGAATTGTGTTTAGTGCCGATCGGTCTGAAATGCATGCCATTCAGCGAAGGGCATAAACACCTACAACAATGTGAATTGATTGAGATTGATAGTAGCTTGGCTACTCTTGTCTTGTCTTGTCCCGATGATTGCTCACATGTACAAATTGTCTTGCCATGTTTTAAATTGTGCACTCATGTTATAACTGCCATGTCATGCATACTAAACTGCTAGGTTGCTAGTTGCCTTACTTTCAGTTTCCTTGCCCAAGTCGTTCGACTTGCTGACATGTGCCCCTTTACTCTTTTGGGTGACACATGTTAGATCCTGAGCCCGAGTACCTTGTTGAGGACGAGGTGTTTGCTGAGCCCGAGCCCGTGTTTGACGGGGTGTACGTGGACACTGGGGACCAGTCCTAGTGTCTCCGTTGTGTTTTACTTTTGTTAGACAGTTGTTGTGTTATCAGTGCGTAGCACCCATACCTTGTTATGTCGTTGCTTTTGTTGGTCTTGTTCTGGGCCTTTAGACCCTTTTCTTTTAGCCTGGTGGCTTTTCTGGATGTTGGACTTATTCTTGATGTTGGACAATTTGCGAGATGTTGAATTTTATTTCAGTCTCTCCTTGTGTTATTATTGTTATTCTGTTGTGGTTACAGGGACCTGTTTATGTATTGTGGACGCTTATCGGGTTTGGGGCTTCGCAGCTCCACTCTCGTGCGGACATTTTCACGTCTCGCCCCCATTTTAGGGAAGCGGGTCGTGACAGGTTTTAGTGGTGGCCCATGCAGGTCCTTCTGTAACTGCTATTATCGGAATAGCGATAATAATATTAGAATGTCCAGTGAACTTAGTTCGACATCCGAGTCATTAAGCTGTGAGTCTAATTTTGGCCCGTTTCTCTGGCGCTAGATGACTAGGAGACGTCAGACCCGAGCTGGTGGTGGATCTGCTCTGAAGGCTTGCTATTTCTGCGGAAAGATCGGGCACCTCAAGGGGGCGTGCAGGAGCTTTCTAGGTCAGTGTTTGGTTTGTGGTGGTGCTTCTCATTCGGCGAAGGATTGTCGGCACGCAAATCGGCTGCGGAAGGCGTCGGATGGAGTTCCGCAGCAGCAAGCCCCAGAAGCTGGGCCGAGTCAGAAGGTGTGCCATCATTGTGGCAAGATTGGTCATAAGAAGGAATCATGCAGGAGGTTCTTGGGGCAATGTATTGCCTGTGGAGATCCCGCCCATGTTCTCAGAGAGTGCCCGAGGTTGAAGCAGCCTTGGAAGGCACCTATTGCTGCCTCGCCGTTGCAGCAGAGAGCCCCAGTGCCCGCTGGTCGTGGGGTACCCCTTGTCCCACAGAGGCAGGCTTTTCGGCAGGCTTTTCCGCTGAGGAGGCAGGCTTCCCCGATGGCCGTAGTTGAGGCTGAGACTGTGGATGGGGTTATTGCAGGTAACCCTCAGTCTAGTTACCTTCTTCCTTTTTGACAGTCTTGTTTGTTTGAACATGTTTGGTTGCTTGAATATGTTATGCTGCTAGGATGGAATTTGATTGCTGGGTTGGTTGTTGAGTGTGATCTGGGTTGCACGTTTCTGGCACGAGTCCTCTTGGCTCTGGTGCATCAATGTGCATTGCATCCTGGTGCTTCGTGTAGGAGCAATTCTTGATGGCCCCTTTTCCTTAAATATTTAATTCCTTCCTATTCGATCGAGTTAAAATCCCTTCGTAGATTTTGAAGTCTATTGGTTGAAATTTTTAATCTCGTATCTTTTGCTAACCGATATTCCTCGTATTTTGGTTTTAAGAGCTTTACCACTATTTTGATTACTTTAGAATATCTTCCAAGATAAGTAGGATTTCAATTATTTTCATATATCAGTTCTAGGTTCATTGAACTCGTACTTTAAGGTCTGGTGTAAATCAGTTGTTGGGCAATCCGGGCCCCGCTAAAAAGTATTTCAAATGATATTTAATTGGAGTTCTCTTCATTTTAAAAAACTTGTAAGCATTTAGCATGGGCTTAAATTTTCACACTATAGTTGATCGGATTTCATTCTTCGAATTTCAAAATTTCACTGAAATAATATATTAAGCTACTGCCGTAAAACATTTTCGGACCTCTCCGTTGCAAATCTTGACCTTTCTGAAGGTATCCCTTCGACTTCCTTTTTCCTAAGTTTAAATTCGTTCGAAATTTTAATATTTATATATTTACACTTCATGCTCCTTCGTTGACTTAAAGATCTCTAAAACTTTGTCGAAAATTTGGAATACTAACCCATTTTGTGTTTTGCCAGTCTATACCTTCCGTACCCATGAAAATACCTTGTCCCTTCTTATATAAATTTTATTCCGAACTGTATCTTTATTTTTGCCCAATTCGATTTATAAATTTCCTTATCTTACGTATGCCACAAAATTGACTCATCGCGTTTCCTTTAATATACTTTTCATGTTGCACATGATTCCAGCTTTCAACCAACCTAGGATATGTTCAACATTTCCCCTATTACAATTTTTGGAAAAAGAATTACGTCTTCATAATTTTCTCACGATCTAGACCTTCCATAATTTGGTTTTAAAGCTTATTACAAATTTTGACAAACCTACTACTAAGTTTTCCGTTCACCACACATGCTTTTAGAATAATTTCTAAACTAAGTTGAATTTCGAATGTTTTCATATATCTGTATTAGGCTCATTAGCCTGTATGTTAATAGCTTTGTGTAAAACGGTTTCTTTTGGCAAATCCCGGTTGCACAAAAAGGTGGTTTCAATATTGATTATTTGAATTTTTCCTGGCTTAAAGATTTTGAAAGTATTTGGCATAAATTTAGAATTCTTTCGTTAATTAAATTTCGTTTCAAGACTTTTGCCAACATTATTAAATCACTGCCGTATAATATTTTCTAAAACTACGTCCTTAATGTGCGTAAGAACGCTTTGTTTCCTTCATGATGATTTCCGTTAAGCCAATAAATCATTTCCTCTTATTATGAGCATTCAACTCAAACTTATTTCTAACGACTGATTTTATCGATCTTCAAGTATCGTTTTTCGGAAGGGAATTCCGACTTTTCAAAATATGACCGTTTTATACTTCTAGTGTTTCTGGTGATGTTGTCTATTGTGTGACATATACATACTCAGAGTTATTCGTGATATTATGAATTGTAAGTGTGTTAATATTTATGGATATGTGCGAGGATAGTTATGCCACTCTAGGGGCGTCTATGTATATAAGATTCTGTATTGGAATGTCTGAATAGGGTGTACATAGTTGGAGATACTTATGATGGTTGAAATAATACGATTGGTGAAACTATATGTATGCTGGGTGTGATAATAATGGGTGTACGTATAGTTAAAGTGGGTATGCCGATTATGTGACCTATGTGTTGTACATGTGAGTGTGTGCTCGTACGTAGTTACATATTGTGCGTAGGCGTGAGTAGTTATGAAATTGCTGCGTGAGTATATATATGGTAGTAGAAATATAATTTTGATTGGTATTTTGCTATTTGGATGTCGTATGCGTGTATACCATGAGGTATACACGGCTATTGCACATCTTGACTAATGGATGAAGTAAGTGTATTGGTGTGCCAATTATAAGTGGATGGATATGGTATGAATATATATACGATGCTTGGGTGTGACTATGGGTAAATACTTTTATTAGGGAGAGTATTGTAATTATAGGTGTGCTGATGTTTGTAAGAATATCATGATATATGAATTGGCTGAAATATGTGATATTACTTGGTTAGATATTAAGGGTGTTTAACATTTAAATATGTATGTGGTTATGTTGGTAGACGTGTATGCATTGGCTAGTATTGGCATATATATATATATATATATATATATATATATATATATATATATATGGATGCTATGTTACGTATATGGAATTATTCCGCTATGATTTTGAGTCTCACCCAAGCTGGGTGGGTACACTCTATGTACATTGATGTATTGTATGTGGTTAGTGTATAGTGATGAATGATGTATGTATAGTGTCAGGATTGTTTGTGCCGGTTGTGTTACGCACACGATTGTGGGTGGCCATACCAATATATAGTTATGTGAGTTGGTCTTGTGGTATAGTTATTCACTAAGGATTTGGTTGCGTGAATATATATGTGCGCTAGCTAAACTAGGTGCGTAGATGTACTAAACTTATAGTGGTGTGATTGGTGTATATGTGAATGAAATATTGGCGTGTGTAGGTGTGCACCATGCACGGGTGAGTATGTGATAGTTATAGGATTTGGTGACTATGATATGTATGGCGTGTCGTAATTATAGCTATAGGACTATATATATATGAAGTGGTAATACGGTGAAATGTGTGCATGTATTTGAATGATTGTAAATGGTGGAATCATAACGATGATGAATGTATGTTAGATATAGTGAAATTGTTTTAACAATTGTATGGTGTGATTTCGCATGTTGGTTGTTTTGGCGTATACTAGGAGGTATAGGGATTAGAGTATTCTTATTGTCATGTCCATAGATAGTTACTCATACGTGTAGTTTCCGATGGTATTTCCTAGAGTGAAATTATTTTCATATAAGTAAAAGAGACTTGGTTATTTTCATATAGTGAGTAATAAGTTCTTTATAGTTATATGGAATATACGTGCCTATATGAATGATTTGAATACGTGGATGGAGTTGTTTGATTATAATAAGTATAAGTGTACTATGTGCGTGAATATATATTTACTTCCGTGGTGTTAATAATTGACCACCTAGAGTATATATATAAGCGCTTGAAATAAATGTACTTGGTTGAAATTGTGATGTGATATTGATTGAGGGTAATTACTAGGGTGACTAGATATAGCTATAGTTAGAAAGTCCGAGGACGGACTTTATTCTAAGGTGGGTAGGATGTAACGACCGCTTTTCATGTATCTGGATTTAATATAATATAATATATGTTTTCATGGATTTTCTCCTCTTGTGTGGTTTTCGTCTCCGTAACTTTCATTTTCGATCGATTCGTCGTATTTTCTCATTTCTTCCTTAGGATCGTCGATTTCAAAGTGTGTCATTCGTGACGGGCTTCATAACGGTCGTATCTTACTATTAGATCAAGCCTAGGAGTCTTAGGAATCGATCCCGGGGCCCCGCGCTCCGTATCGGAACTTTTGGTGCTCATTAGCCGGTGTAAGAAGGGGCATCGACCGACTAGATGATGATCCAGTCGGTCGGCAATCCTTCTTGGACCGACTAGTTAGCTTTCTAAATTTCTCAGGAGTTACTGTTTGCTCTTAGTCGGTCTAAGAACGTTCATCGACCGACTAGATGCTAAACTAGTCGGTCAGTACTTGTTCATGGACCGACTAACTCTAGAATCCTATTTTCGTTCAGGAGTTACTGTTTGCACTTAGTCGGTCTGCGTTGGTCGACCGACCGACTAGTTGCCAAACTAGTCGGTCAGTGGTTGCTCTTGGACCGACTAACCAGTGTTAAAACCCTAATTTCTGGGCAGCCGCCAGCCCAACCTATTTATACCCAACCCAAACGACTTCTTCTTCTCCAACACGACCCAAAACCCTAAAATCTTCCCCCTTCAGCCCCCATCTTCCTCCAAGCTCCATTTCTCCATTCCAAGCCCTAGAATCATCATCCAAACCATCCAATCACTCTATCTACCTCTCATCTTCCCCAAAATCTCACCAAAACCCATCAAATCCCCAAATCCCCCAAAACCCTAGTTTCCCCAATCTTCTCCAATCTTCTCCAGATTTGATCCTAGGGTTCCCCGGAGTGTTTCTTCCGTCTCCTCTTGGTAAGAAATCGTTCTACCGTTGTTTTCTTAACCTATTTGTAATTTTATGAAAACCCTAATTAATTTCATGTGTTTGGTGTTTGTTTCCCCCCATAACAGCGATTTCCCCCGTAGATAGCATCCGTGTGACGAAGTGGTCGTCATCCCCGGTGCTAGGCAAGTGAAACTTGCCACTTAAGGTTTAGGCCATGTTTTAGGCCATTTGCATGTTGTAGGCGTAAAAGAGGCTAGGCGACGAAATGATACTCGCCTAGGCGCAAATTGGGGAACTAGCTTGACAACGAAGCTAGTTCCGACATTTAGCATGTTGCACAAATACCATGTCATGTTTACTTTCCCTAACGGTACGCAAATCAAATGTCATGTCATTGCATTCTTTAAGTGTTTCTGTGATTGCGTAGCTTTGCTACGAATGCTTGTGTTTCCTGGCTCGTGACCAGAAGCGAGCATAATGAGTTGGAAACCCCAACGCTCGATATTGAATCGTGAATTAAGAAACAAGCTCCCGTGCGGGGCAACCCTGGCTCACTAGCTGGGCTCATGTACAGGGACCCTGGCTTGTTTAGTGCGGGATGGGGTGAGGGTTAAGCGGCCATTCAACTGGGGGTCTGTTTGATCAACAACTGCAGTTGTAAGGCGTAAACTCTTTGGGGTGGGGTAGTGTTTGGGGCCGATCGGACTGACATGCTAGCCATTCAGCGAAGGGCGCAAACATCTACAAAACAACCGTGAAATGTGAATTGTGTTTAGTGCCGATCGGTCTGAAATGCATGCCATTCAGCGAAGGGCATAAACACCTACAACAATGTGAATTGATTGAGATTGATAGTAGCTTGGCTACTCTTGTCTTGTCTTGTCCCGATGATTGCTCACATGTACAAATTGTCTTGCCATGTTTTAAATTGTGCACTCATGTTATAACTGCCATGTCATGCATACTAAACTGCTAGGTTGCTAGTTGCCTTACTTTCAGTTTCCTTGCCCAAGTCGTTCGACTTGCTGACATGTGCCCCTTTACTCTTTTGGGTGACACATGTTAGATCCTGAGCCCGAGTACCTTGTTGAGGACGAGGTGTTTGCTGAGCCCGAGCCCGTGTTTGACGGGGTGTACGTGGACACTGGGGACCAGTCCTAGTGTCTCCGTTGTGTTTTACTTTTGTTAGACAGTTGTTGTGTTATCGGTGCGTAGCACCCATACCTTGTTATGTCGTTGCTTTTGTTGGTCTTGTTCTGGGCCTTTAGACTCTTTTCTTTTAGCCTGGTGGCTTTTCTGGATGTTGGACTTATTCTTGATGTTGGACAATTTGCGAGATGTTGAATTTTATTTCAGTCTCTCCTTGTGTTATTATTGTTATTCTGTTGTGATTACAGGGACCTGTTTATGTATTGTGGACGCTTATCGGGTTTGGGGCTTCGCAGCTCCACTCTCGTGTGGACCTTTTCACGTCTCGCCCCCATTTTAGGGAAGCGGGTCGTGACAGTATCAACCTCAAAGGGAGAGATCGCCACAGTAGGATGGCGAGGATAGTGCAGTTCTTCGAGCTCAAGATGTGTTTGAGCTTAGAAAATCTCTTAGAGAGTTGATGTGCCAAAGTGCATGGTTTCCAATGACAGGTTGGTGTTTCCATAATCATGTAGAGAGATTTGGAATCTGGTTAAAGCCGTGCAGAGCCTGGAGAACTCATGGTTTGATAGAAGAAGTTTTGAAGTAAGGTAGTGTGTTTAAAATATGATTCAAAACTTGTTACTAGGCTTAGCACGATCATGCAAAACTTCCTGCACAATTGGCACGGTCGTGCGCATCAAATATAGGATATTCAAGAAATGACACGGCCTTGCGATGTCAACGGATCCTACGCAGTTTGCTACATACACGACCATGCTAGAATTGGCATGGCCATGCCAATTTGCAGACAGCTAAGGGTCGGTTTTCTGACTTAGGTTTTGATATGAAACTTAATCTAATTGGACGGTTGAGATTCCAAACGATCGACCCGAGAGACTATATTGTTGGATACAACGTGTTGTTTGATAGAACGATCGATAACTCCGTGTTTGATGATAACAAATATGTGTAAACAATTTAATGGGAAAATTTATATTTAACTTCTTTATGTTGTGAGTTGAGGGAGGCCTTTGGCCTCCCCCCCTCAACATCTCATCATTACTCCCCACTAAGTTAGTGGGGAGTCCCTTGGACTCCTATTTTCTCTAAATTGAATATATAGAGAGCCATGGCTACTCCTTATGAGAGATAGTTTACTCTCTTCTCTAGAATCCTTCAACATGTTATCAGCACGAAAAGCTCCCATCTCTTGAGCTTTTGATCCCGTCTCCTCTCAAAAATTCAACCCCTCCGTGCGAAGGAATCAATTGTTGCGGCGATCCTTTTTGGCGTATAAGGAATCTATTCTACGGCTCTTCTCTTTTTACGATCGTCCCTAGATTTTTAATCTAGAGGTAATACTTATCGATCCCGTAGATAGTTACAAATAAATATCTTTAGCTACGATTTTACATTGCCGATTTTCGGACTTGTTTAAATCTGCTATACTCTTGTACAAAATTAAAACAAATAATAAAATAATAAAACAGTATCGGCTCCCCCCCGAAGTGGGGTTTCCGCCCCCCCCCCCCCCCCCCCCCCCCCCCCCCCCCCCCCCCCCCGCAGCGGGGGGGGCCTCCGTCGTCCGCCCCCCCGAAGGGGGCCTGCCCTTTTTTCGCCGCCGCCCCCCCAGACAGCGGGGGGGGCTCCGTCGCGCGCCCCCCGAAGGGGGCCTGACCTTTTTCCGCCGCCCCCCCGGCAGCGGGGGGGGCCTCTGTCGCGCCCCCCGACGGCGGGGGGGCTCTCGCGATCAAAACCCCCCGGCGGCGATCTGGTAGAGGAGCGGGGGGCGCTGTTTCTGGCCCCCCCGACGGCGATCTGGTAGAGGAGCGCTGGGGGGGCGCTGTTTCCGGCCCCCCGGCGGCGATCTGATAAAGGAGCGGGGGGCGTAGTTTCTGCCTCCCCCCCCCTGGCCGCGAACTGGTAGAAGAATGGGGGGGCACTGTTCCGGCCCCCCCGACTTGGACTCTGAGAAGGGGTTCGATTAGAAAAGAAAACTAGACAAAAACATGCAGTGATATTTCGTGACAACTGCAAATAATTATGTGATATTGTATTATTATTTATTTTTCATTTTTCTTTTCAACGGGGGAAACTGTTGGGAGCCATCCTAAAGTGAAACTGATGCATTCATTGCACGTGACATACGGATTGGTGCCGACCCATCTTTTTAAGGGCTGAACCGTAAACATACTGTGCTGTGCATTGGAGTACATACAAACTACTTTATCTAATTGTGGTGCACACAGTGCGTTGCCAGATCTGAGAAGATCCTTTGGGCCTTGGGCTAGAAGCCCGGTAAATTAAATTGAAAAATAAAACGTGTATTATTTTGCTAACGGGCCTGCAGCGCACTAAATTTTTCTTGCAAAATCCATGAAAAAACGGGGGAACACGGGGTGAGGCTATTTATTTTAATTAACTCCTTTTGGGGGGTTTTAGCTTTCATTAGCCCAAAAATTTGTTTACAGGCTATATTCTATTTAATAAATCAGACTATCTGTAATTTTTATGGGCCTGCGGCCCTATTCAGATCATTTATTATTTTGGATTTCCGAATTGGGCCAGAAGCCCAGTTAATCCAATTGCAAAGTTAACAAGTTAATTAAAATTTTGCTATTGGGCCTGAAGCCCAAATATTAATTTGGCTTATTGGGCTTGAAGCCAAGTTAATAAAATTGCTTCTTATTAATATTTTACTTATGGGCCTGCAGCCCCAATCAAAATATTAATTTATTTTAATTCCTTGTTATGGGCCTGTCGCCCAGTCCGTCAAATTATAACACTCTTGCATTATTATTTATTTATGGAATATTAGGATTTTTCAAAATATAATTATCTTAAGATCCTGCGACCGCTCTGCCGTTAGTCAACTAACCAACGGTGTATGACGTCTCCCCGTGGTCTGAGAGATTATTATATTTTATAGTCTCTTTTTCCATATTATATATGCATGTGTTATATAAACTGTGTGGTTGCTTCTTTTTTGCCTTTAGCATTTATAAACTGCGTGGTTTTTTATATAAGCTAAAATGTGATTTTTGGGATCGGCCAGTTTGATACCTTTTAAATTTCTTGCAATTTTATTTTCTTTTTGAGAGAATTTGTAAGTGAGGATTAAATGTATTAATGCCAAAGACTGGTGTACAGACAAATGAAGACAGAGACGAAAATTGGAAAATATAGGGACCCATTTTGGGTTTCCAAATTGTACTTTTCTCTTCTTTATGGACTGTATATTCGGACTTTGGACTTTGTACATTTTTGGGTATCTGGCCGATCCCCACATTTTGCTTACTTTATTTGTTATGCGTGAATTTCAATTTTAATTAATTCATGCTTATTTTAAATTGCGTAGATAAAATGGCAAAATTGACAAGCGTCGATTTCGAAGTCCTTGACTCTGCAGGGAAGAATTACCTGAGTTGGCGAGTGGACCTGAAGTTCCACTTGCGTTCGATGGCCCTCCTTGGGTCCATTTTGGCTCCTTTCCTCGACCCCAGCAGCGGCCGATGCTTCTGATGCATCCAGCAGCGGCACTTCAACCACTGTATCCGATGTAGATAAGGCGAAAGCAATAATCTACATTAGGAAACATATAGATCAGACCTTAAAGGCTGAATACTTAATGGTTGAGGACCCAAAGGACCTGTGGACAGCGCTGGAGGCACGATATAAACATCAAATTGATGTTATATTACCGCGTGCCATTTATGAGTGGGAAAACCTCAGACTTCTGGACTATAAGTCCGTCGCTGAGTATAATTCTCCACTTCATAACATCACCTCACGCCTGAAGTTGTGCGATGAAGAAGTGACAGAACAGCGCATGTTGGAAAAGACATTTACCTCGTTTCATGATAAAGATGCAATCCTCATGCAGCAGTATCGTGAACGCAACTTCACATAATTCTCTGATCTGATCTCATGCCTACTTAGGACAGAGCAGAATCGAGACTTACTGCTAGCCACTCATAATTTACGTCCAGCCGGCACTGCCCATATCCCTGAAGCCCACCACGTTTCTCCCCAGAAGTGGAAAAACAAGAAGAAGGCTAATAATAACAAAGGGAAAGCTGTGATGAAGAATGGACGAGGAGCAGCACCCCCGTCCAACAACAACTATACATGAAAGAGTAACTTCATATGGAAGCAAAAGAACACTGACCAAGTGTCACTTCCTAAGAAGAACTGGGAGGATAAATGCCATAGATGCGGCATGACTGGCCATTGGTCCATAATCTGCCGTACTCCTCGCCACCTCCAGGAACTATATCAGGCGAGCCAGAAGTCTCTGCCTGAAACAAACTTGGCGGCTGTTCAGCCACCAATGATGTTCATTGCAAAAGACTTCGAGAACGACGACCTGCTCGATTAAGCTTCATCTTTTATCTATGCATTTAAAATTCAATGTTGCTTCATCTTTAATTTGATTAAGTACGAACTTTTATTTTGAATGTCTTTTTCATTGACTTAAATAAAATTTCGTTTTACTTATAGATGAAGTATGTAATATTGTGGACAGTGCCTCGTTGCACTGGTATAGCATGGATATTGCTCCCACATACAACGAGACTATAAGATGCAAATTCTCCTCTTAAACATATAGGGAATCTCCAATTTTCAAGGATATTTCTTGAAAATTGTGGATAATATATTGAATATCAATATGTAACTCGTCAAGAGAATGGCCAGAAGACCATCTACTTACGATTTCATTGGACCCCCGTCGGACCCCTATAATTACAGATATTCATCCTATAGAAAGCCAACTCGACTGAGCACCAGAAGTGCCTCTCTTTGCCATAGTTTTTAACTCTGGCAAAATGGACTTGGTCATCCTGGATCAGCGATGATGGACGCATCATCAAATGAATCCATTGGAGAACCTGAAGATTCTTCAAAGGATGAGTTTCCTTGTCCCCCTTTGTCATAAGGGAAAACTAATAGAGAGACATTCCCTCCTGAAAGTGGGTTTAGAGTCTCCTGGCTTCATTGAGAGAATACATGGTGACCCTTTGCGGGCCTATTCACCCCGCAAATGGCCCATTTTCGGTACTTCATTACTGTACTGATATATGCATCTACTAGATGGTCTTTTGTGTGCCTTTATATTCACTCGCAACTTAGCTTTCTCAAAAGCTTATAATGTGGGTGAATTTACTACACATATCATTCAAGACTTCTGCCAAGCAACTGGCATTAAAATTGAACATCCTGCAGCATGTTCAAATTCATAACGGGTTAGGGACCATCACACTGCATTCTGCATCGCTTATCACGATACGGCCCGCTTGTTGCCATATCTTATTGCTGATGCTGCTTGCTTATGGTTCACCACCAAGTCTTGATAAATGTGAATTTGATGAGCAAAATCTCATTGAAATAGGCACGCAGTCTAAAGAAGCCTGAAGCTTCTGAGACCATTTCATGGGACACAAAAGTCCTCATCTCGTTATGATCCGCATACTTTTTCTGTGTAAAGTTGAGATCCAGAAGATCCTTCACATTCAGACTAAAGTACATCAATTGACGGATAAATTTGCGGACAACCAGAAGATTGTTCGTTCACACGTCCCTGTTGCCAACACGCCAGCTAGGATTGACATTCCCAAAGATGGATGCAATTCACCGGCAACAGAATTGGCCGTACCTCAATTAAAAAGAGGACGCCTGCCAGGTTCAAAATATAAAATTTCTCAAAAGAGGAAGATTCCTGGATATATCAAAATGATCCAACCACAGGATGCTGAGCTCAGACCAGCAACCTCTCTCCTCCTAATTTCCCCTGCAGAGGAAACAAAGGAGAAACATCATTATACTACGTACGTACTGGAGAGGTACTGGACAGATATAGCACAGTCGTCGACGACGGTTTTGCTTTCGCTATTGCCATTCACGTCGCTGAATACGACGATGACGTCTGCCCACTTTTCTACAGCGTAAACGCATAGAATGGCCAAAGTGGGACGAGGCAATAAGAGTAGAGCTGGACTCACTCTTGAAAAGCAAAATCTTTGGACCAGTAGTCTATACACCTGAATGTGTAAAACCTGTGGCATATAAGTTGGATTTCATAAAAACAAAATTTAAATGAAGGAAATGTGATCATTTTCCTACTAAAGCCTAAATTTCTCTTAAAAAGCCAATAAATGCAGCTCATGGACGTTGTGACTGCATATATATACGGCAATATAGATATAGAGATCTATATAAAACTTCCATAAGGGTATACTCTATCCCCAGAGATGAAAGAGAGGCTACAAAGATCATTAGTTGATCTTAAGCAATATTATGCATGTGTATCTTTTTCGAAAGATCGTTGACAGTATTTCTGATATTCGCCGTATATGTGGTCGACTTAAAGCTAATAGGATCTCCTGCAGAGACCATTTAGAAATCTGATAGCTTTAAGCATACCTTGTAAATGAAAAACCTTGGTATAACAAGGTATTATCTCGGCTTATATATTTAACACCTTCGTGGTGGAATACTTTAATATCCTTCATACACCTGGAGTTTGTGAAGAATGATGTCCACTTGCATCCTATTAAAAATGTATGCTTATTTATGACACCTTCCAGTAGCTGGAAGAGGGGGAGGACATCCTAGGTCCCGAAGAGCCTAGCTTTAGTGTACTTGTTACACTTCTTTATCTGCCCAACTGCACGTGTCTTTGATAGAACGTCTGCAGTAAAGTTGTCAACCAGATAAAGTGTTGCCCTGGAGAGCACCACTAGACCAAGGATAAGCTGCTTCTGCGCAACTTCCAAGGGTCAAGGAATATATATCGCATATGCAGGTTTAAAGATCATCGCGATGACTAAAACACAATAGGCCGGCCACCTCCTAAATATCTACACATCATCCTCCAATGTCTACATCTTCTGAGAAGCTCATCATCTAAGAAGCAAGTATTAGAAACGCTCAGCCAGGTCCAGCAGTACCTCGCAGACACACTGAAGACTGATTCAAAGAATACTTTAGTGGAGTCATCTACCAACTTCGAAGAACTTTCCACTCCGGAGCGACACTGCCTTCCAATAGCCGCTGATGAGTGAAACTTGTATAGATGAGTGATGATTGTATTTTCTTTCAGAACATGATGGATGTATATATGAATAGGAGATGATTGTATAGATACATATGAGATCTGCAAGCCTGAAGCTTGTACAGATCAGGGGGAGTCCCTCGATAGTTGTACTCTTTTCCCTTAAGCTGCTGGTTTTTCCCACTGGGTTTTCCACAGCTAATGTTTTAACGAGGCAACCACAGTGGCTCTGGATCCAGAAGTATCCACCCCATTAGCATACTGAATCCTGAAGTATTCATATGCTTAACCCAAGGTAATGGAGAGATGAGGGGGAGTGTTGTGAGTTGAGGGAGGACTTTGGCCTCCCCCCCTCAACATCTCACCATTACTCCCCACTAAGTTAGTGGGGAGTCCCTTGGACTCCTATTTTCTCTAAATTGAATATATAGAGAGCCATGGCTTGTGCCATGGCTACTCCTTATGAGAGATAGTTTACTCTCTTCTCTAGAATCCTTCAACACTTTAATGCTATGTTTGGAGGGAGGAAAAATGAAAGAAAGAAAAATAAAAAGTAAAGTAAAAACGAAAAAGAAAGAAAAGTAAAAAGAAACAAATTTCCACGTCATGTTTGGTTTGGTTACTGATGAAAATAATTTGAAGGCGGGAAGTTTAAGCAAAATCAGCAACTTTCGCAACAAAAATTGAAAACAACACAGTAACTGAAAATCACACACAAATTGAAGAAAACTTCAGGATCAAAAACCTTGCTTTTCTTCGAATTCACATTTCTATGGTTCCTACTCAGCTCATAGACCTCCCCAGAGATCTGGGTTTCGATCGGAATGAAATACTCCAAACACTACACTGATTAGCACATAGACAAGAAATTAACTAAAAATTCGATCTTTAGTCACTCAATGAGTGGGATTTCCAGAGAGAAGATATGGGCATTGAAGGAATTGAGCAAATCACTTCGAATTAGAGAGAGGGAACAAAATTAGAGCTCTGATGCAAGCGAATATATCAACGTGGGAGAGAATGGGGGCTGAGTTTCGAGAGACTGAGAAGAGATCCCGCTCCGAGATCAGGCTTTGTCGATTGACAGGAAGACGCTGATCAAATGTACTTAAAAGAAGAAAGCAGCGTCGATCAAGGCTTTGGAAAAATAACGGAGTGGGCTAATGTGGGCTCTGCTATTGCGATTTTCTTCTACGGGGACCGAGGCAGGCAAGACCGACTAATCGGAAACGAGCCAGACAGGAACGAAGGAACGGGGCACTCTGCTGTACTCGCCGATCGAAGAGATAAGGAAAGTTCCTGTACAAATCCCCACGGTCTTGTAGTTGTTTGGGGTAAAAGCTTTTTTTTAATTCGGTTTGAATTTCCCGTCAGACTTATTTATCACACCACGCATCAATAATAATTTCACATTTTAAAAGATGATAATATGCCCCCCAAAAAAATTAAAATTCAACCTAAAACAATACATGTCCCTAATAAATACATAAACTCACCAAACACAAAATATACAAATAAGTGTCTTACAAAACAAGCATCCACTAAATATAACATATTCTGAAATCCATGAGAATGACACTCAAATCATCATGCTGATCATCGTCGCCCCCTTTGCCTGGCTGTGCGGCTCGATCGCTTGTTCCGATGTCCAGGTGTAGCCTACAAAGAAAGAGAAAAACAGATACAGATTCATATAACATTAACATGTACATACAATGCAATCAACAATTGACAACCATGTGTCCTAATTTTGATTTTCTCATATCCTCTTTACACAACTTCAATGCATGAACTTGCAATAACCCAAGTGCATATACGCATGCACACACCCTAATCTAGCACACACGCACACATACACGCCCCCATATGCACCCTACGGTGTACCCTACAAAGAAAGAGAAAAAACAGATGCAGATTCATATAGCATTAACATGTATATACAATGCATCAACAATTGACAACCATGTGTGTCCTAATTTTGATTTTCCCATATCCTCTTTACACAACTTCAATGCATGAACTTGCAATAACCCGAGTGCATATAGTGCATATACGCATGCACACACCCTAATATAGCGCGCGCGCGCGCACATACATGCCCCCATATGCACCATAACCTTAACACGCACACTCTCACCCATGCACGCATCCTAACCGTAATATGCACGCACCCTAACCTTAACCCTAACATGCACGCACCAACACACTCAAGCACCCTAACCCAAACGTGCAAGCGGGAATGCACAAACACACCCACGCACGCACCCTGACATTGACCCAACCCTATCATGTGCACACTCACACGCCACCCACCCTCATGCACGCTACTTAACCTCAACACATATGCGCGATCAAGTGCATTTGAGTTCACATAAAGGTTATAATTTAGATTCATATACAAAGTTACTTAAAACATATTTAAATGCACTAACTTCTTAATAAAACAAAAAAAAATGAAACATTACCGATGGTGTAGTGCTTGAGAATTGAGAGCTCATCATACTCATCCATTGCATGAACGCACTTTGCATTTCCGGCGCCAACTGTGTCGTCATGAAACCCCTCACCGCATTCATCTGCTCCTCATGCTGCCTCTGCAAATTCTCCTGCTGCTGCATAACCTTTTGGAGAGTCTGTTGCATTGTAACGATCTCATCTCGATAAACCGGAGAGCGATAGGTCCCGTTGGCCGCGGACGATGCCTCGTCCGAAAGCTGAAGATTCCTCGTAGCCCCAGCTCCTCTGGCTCTATACCTGCCCTTCTTGCTTGGCCCTAATACCTGCTCGATGCACGCATCCTCCTCTTCTCTAGACAACACATATGACTTGCTGGAGCCCCCTTGAGACTGAATGACCGTGTCCTGCACCGACTTTGTCATGGCCTCCTACGATACACAAATGATAATTGCATCTAAATTATTCAAAATAATTTATCTCATGGCAAGCATTAAATAACTCTAAATTTTAAGAAGATTTTAATACCACAAGCTCCAAATTTTTCTGCTTCTTCTCTCCCTTGTCATAAGCCTTGCTGAAGGTGCCCAATGTTCGTGAAAGTAAAGGAACAATTCCTTTTTTCCCCTAGAAAACACATATCAAGTGCATAAACACAAAATAGCTTTAAAAAGCAGACAACACAGATAAGATTAGTATTCTACCTCAGTAATCTCTAATCTATGGGCATGCTGGCCATAGCTCAAGGAGCCAGCATGATGATCATATCGGGATGCACGTCGATTGTCCATATTCTTTGCAGCTTGCCTCTGCGAATGTTTCATAGGAAAAGAAAACGCACATATAAAGGAAGCAATCATAAAAGAGCGCAACTGTTGAAAAATAAAAAGGTTTTATACTTACCTCAGCTTCAGGACTCTCCCAGTATGTCAAACAAGCAGCAAATTGTACGCAGTCCACTCGCACGTCCAGCTTCCAAAAGCGCTCCCAATCCTCCGTGGTTAGCTTGAAGAACTTCTTCTTCACCTCTTTCCTCCAACCCTTTAGCATATCTGGAATTTTCTTCTTAAATACGTAATCCCAAGCCTCAGGATTCTCGTCAAGTACATAACTACGCTGCATTTAGTTATTAGTACAGCATATATTCAACTAGACTTAATTGATAATATTCATATACCATAGAAACTACCTCGATCTCCCTCCAAGTTTTCTCCAGATTATCAAATGACTGCTCTGGGAAAGTGAAGGCTAGGTTGAAGTAATCCGAACGCTTCGCCATGCATCCTAAAAAATTCGTAAATGACTTTCCCCATTCTCCTACTGGCTCACCGAGATCATTCCACTTGATCACAACTCGCTTGCCCCTTACTGGAACCAAATTTGTCAATTTGGTTCCACTCCTTCCTCTTTTCGGTGGTGGTGTGTCACCTGCAAAAAATTTGCGCTCTAAAAGATAGAATAGCATATTCATGAAGAATATACAGCTCATAAAATATATACACATAGTTATACCATAACGAGCAACGAGCTCAGCTTTAGCTGCATGTATTCGAGCAATGCAGATGTCTTTCTGTGTCCGAAACCTTTTCTCGGCCTTCATCCACTTCTCATTTTGCTCCCTCCTATAACTCCTGGCAAGCACAGGTAATGGCCTCGATAAGTCATCAGGCTGACAAAGCACAAACTCTGCCAGGAAGTCACGGTTGCCATTCCTTGGCAAAGCAGGATCATGCTCCTCAACGTCAGCAACAGCATCATGGATGTGGGCAGCTGTCTCTGGCAATATCTCATCTGGGCCTAAGTGGACGACACCCTGCTCACCTGGAAATACATTAACAAACAAAAACAGAATATTTATCATTACATATCGATATGGATGCTATAAATAACACACACACAACTAAATAATGCCTTGAAGTAAAGCGGAAGACGAAAGTTCCATATACATTGTTCACATTCAAAAGAGAGTTGTTATGCTTAAGTGTCATTGATTAGGATCCTACGTAGCTTTCATCTTTTGATTCTCAATCTCATTTCTTATTTCTATTATTCTCTATTAATCTACATTGAGTTTGTAAGAAAATATTCATCATCCATATTGTGTTATCCAAGTCTATTGCTCTATTCTTGCTCGTTATCACTAGAGCCTTACTTGTAACCTTTTCTTTGGGGCTGATATTCCTTCAAACTTAATTAGTCCCCACCCTTGTTTTTAAGAAAAGCTTCATTGCACATTAAAATTGTGTACTTTGCAATGGTCCAATTGTTTGAGAGTGGATAGGTGAAAAATGTAATCACTTCAGGAGGTAGATTGGTGGCAAATCGTGGAATATCACTAGAGAAGCAAGTTGGCGGAATATCACTAGAGAAGCAAGTTGGCAAGTGAAAGAAAGCTAATGAAGTGAGAAAAAAGTGTGGTTAAAAATTCTAAAACAGATGCATCTAGCTAGTGAAGTAGCATCATTGGAGAAGAGCAACCCAGCATATATGACTATGTCATCTTGAATTAGATCTTCATTTATCCATCTGCATGCTCCTTTACATAATACTTTTTATTTATTTTGCTTTCATTATCCGTATTATCACTTGTGCATTCATATATAGTTTCATCCAACTTAATTTAGCTGTTATTCATTTAGGTAAATTAGACTAAATATCCTAAAACACGAATCCAACTTAAGACCGCCATATACATACCATATTCTAGATTAACCCATCCCACTTGACAGTTTAGTCAACTTTTCTATGAAAAATCGACCTCGCGTGAGCAAATATGGGTTCAATGAAGTGCGTCATATGGCGGAATTGTAAGGGACACTGCGGGGCTACACACACACTAGAGAGGGGGTGAATAGTGTAATGGCAAACAAAGTGCGTAATTAAAAGTAACTAAAATTACAGCACAATAAGCAGCAGAAAATAACAGAGTGCTCAACAACAACCGCAAACACAAGGATTTTACCCAGGTTTCCCAAAACTTGGATACGACTAATCACACCAACATTCACTAAAATTCCCACAAAGAGAAGTGAATACAATAATCTCAAACAGAAATATACCTCACACAGAGGATTTTGGATTTCCACAAAGAGACATACTTGCTCTCTCACAGAGAGACTAGTGCTTCCACACAGAGAGACTTTGTCCCATACAGAGACACAAACTCCCACACACAAAGTAACTCTCACAAAGAGAGTAACTAATTCCCACAAAGAGAATTAGAGGTTTCACAAAAGATGAAACGAAATAACACTTACATATGCCTGAATATGATCTTACCAATATGAAGAAGAAGGCATACAAATGAAACTCAAGTGCTTGAAATGAGGCTTTATTTGCTCTCGATGACTTTTCTCTCTTCTAGAAATAAATCCTAACACTACTCACTTGAGTGTATGAATGAAGAGAAGAAAAATGTTCTCCAAGAAAAGGAATGTGATTGAAATCCATTGGAGAAATTTCCTAAAGCTTAGATGTTATAGCATAAGATTGAAGCTCCAATGAGGGAATGAAGAAGGAGTGGCTTAGAGAAGAGATTCAATGATCTTCTATGATTTCCTAACCATTTAAAGAGTTCTAAATAAACTAAGTCAACTCCCATATATAGGAAGCCAAGAGGAGCCCATAAAACTAACCAAAACCCAAAGAGAAGAAATCTGCAATGGCTAGATTTTGGCAGTTTGCGGTACAGACAGTCGACTGATGAATAATTGACAGTCGACTGGTCAACGGCTAGAAAAATCCCAACGGCTATAATCTGAGCCAGGACAGGCAACTGTAAAAGACTACACAGGCGACTGTAAGTAAGCAGGCGACTGTCACTTGGGATGGAAAGGAGCTGAGAAAATGCAACTTTCGCACTTACGCCTTCAGACGATATATGACATTTCACAAGCGACTGTAATTATACAGGCGACTGTCAATACGTCATCAGTCGACTGACTTGCAAATTGGGATGAAGCCCAGAAAATACAAGTTACGAACAGACGACTGTAGAGCAATTCACAGGCGACTGTTGGAAGACAGGCGACTGTAAAATGAACTTCAGTCGACTGAGACGTAAAGCTCAAGAAAGAGTCAATAAAATGTTGACTTGAGCTGTGCATACCAGTCGGCTAAAGAAGGCCGGGCAGGCGCCTGGAAGTCATCCAGTCGCCTGTCGTGCATTTATCAGTCGACTGTGTGAGAGCCAAAAACTCCAGTAAGAGTTTAAGGCATGGTGAACCTAATGGGATGATATCTATGATAATCATAAGGCTCACTAGATGGTTAAATGCATATGCATAAGAGTATGACTATCTATCAAGGCATTACAAAAAACATAGACTCAAAAAGAGAAATGCAAGTAATAGAAATTACATGGATTACATATTGTATCTCCTAGAGTCTAAGTCTTTAAGCTCACGATACCTTGATGCTCCCCAACATCATCCAAGCTTTGACACCCCTTGATGATCTTCCCTTCATTAAGCTCCAAGCTTTGGCATTGCTCCTCTAGATGACCATTAATCATCATGCTCCAAGCTTTGGCTTCATTAGATGATCTTCTTGACTTCATCCAAGCTTGAACACACCATCACTCTTGTAGGTCTTTAATATATCCATTGCAACATCCTCCAAGCATTATGCTTTGTCTCATCAACAGATAGTCATTAAGATAAACTGAGACTAAAACATAAGATTAATTAGCACACTAACATAATGTCTTGATCATCATCAAAACAACGTTAGTCTTGAACCCAAGAACTAACAAGAATCCTCATTAACATCTAATCTTCTCTCTTGTCATCTTCTTCCTTGACTTCGTTTTCTCCCTTAATCTACAATTCATGATAATCCTACCCAAAATTCAAACTCCAACCATTATTGTTACCACCACCACCTTCTCATATTCTCCTCCTCTTCCTGCTTGTCAATTTTAACCTTAACTAATTTCTTCATCTCTTCTTTATAATTTATCACCATCACCACTTTTGTTATGTCCTTATCATCCCCACCACCATCATCTCTTCTAGCTAAAACCGTCACTACCCAACTCTAACCCTAATTCTAATATCAACCCCTAACCAAAGCCCAAATGTCCAAAAATAAATTATGAATATATTCAATTAACAAAGTTTAATTTTATTAGATCAACTTTCATTACTTATAAGATACATAGGCCCATTTTATTGGAGAAGTTGACTGAGCCGTCATTCAAGGAGGTCAAACTAGAATATGGTAGCGTCGGGGTTCTTAAACTAAAATAGTTGAAAATGCATGGGTATTTAGTCTAATTTATCCCATTCGTTTAGATTTTTAGAAACCCTGTTAACCCCCGTTTATATGTTGCCATTGTGACTTACAAATTCAGAAGTGGACTCTAATGGGAATATTCTAAATTGTGGCATTATACAATAGTATAGCTATAGATTTTTGTTCACTTGTTCTCCCCTATCTTCTTCTTCATTATGGTATTAACATATTGTTGATTATTCTTAGAATAGACAGCATCCATACCACAACCTTTACAAATCCTCATAAACCAGCCCACTACGAACATAATGGCTAGGATAAAATTATAAATAAGATCTTGCTTAGAATAGCAATCAGATAGAAGTTCAAAAGGTCAAAAGAATGTGATACCATTACATCAGTATCCAATGATCAGGTCAAACCTAATCAGTGCATCATCAACAACGAAAAAATATCTAAAAGCTCATTAAACACCACATAACAAAAATGAAGAAGCCAACTTTCATTCTATAACTAATGAGTTTATTGTGTAGTACTAACGGAACATAGATGAAACATCAAAATTTTGTAGGCGGTAATTCCAGACTCTCAAGAATCTGTTAAAATGAACTCCTTCCCATATGAAATCATTATGAGGAATGAACATCAAAATGAGGACACAAAACTTCAATAAAAGAACATCCATCTATCAAAGATGAAAAAGAAAGGAACTACTAGATCAACCTCCGAAAATTAACGTGGAGTTGAGTGCGAACATTTTTCTGTTTTCCATATTGAATGTAGTTCACATTATAAAACCTTAGACAAATATTGAATCCATCATAAATTAATGGAATCATCAAAAGGTTTGCATCTCATGATCTTTCAAACATGAAAGAGTCCAACATGAGTTCCTGTCAGTTCCCTCGTGATGTTAATCAATATACAATTAAGAAGTCGGCATAAAAAAGTCTGATCACCACTTGAATATCTACTCAACAATAAAAATTAGGGCTTCACACACCTGAAATGACATCATATTCCACACAAAACTGATGGTTTCATATGAAATGGATCAGGATCAGATCTCGTGATAATACAAGAAAAAAGTGAATCGCCAAAGCAACGGTGGGGTTGCCAAACGGCCATATGCCGAATCAAATATGAAATTACATGTCATAAACAAAAAATTGATTTTGGCATATGAACCAAACATGATAAAACCAATAATAACAAACGCTTATCACAAAATGTTTAGTTTGGCATCATGGATCTTTCTTTCATTCCACTCACTTAAGGGATATTTGTCAGTGCAATTGAAACACTATCGTACGCTTCCTAATTGTCTCCATCTGTTTTTAAGCCATACATCTAGGCATCATTTCTCTTTTAACTACGTTCATATCAGTGTCCTTATCAGCGCACTTACTGGCCTCCACTGCAAATGCCCAAACCATCTCAATTGGTTTTACCGCGTCTATCCTCATTTTACTGACATATTCCCAATGGCTAGCAAATGATTGGTCTTCAGCAAATTTATAGCTCCAACACAATTATGGTGTCAGTATTACCAACCATTTCATCAATTCCAACTATGAATAATATCGGCCATTAAAGATAAATCCATGCTATGTGCATTCATCAAAATGGTTCATCCGGCGAATTCAACAAGTGATAATACAGATATGCAATGCAACAGGCTCTGCTAAAATTTAAGTAACTGAGGCCCTGTTTGGGTGCAAAGTTTAGATACCAGAGGCACCCTTTTTAAGTAGATACAGAGGAATTGCAACCCCCACCTTTGTCATGCAACCCATTACCTCCAAAAATGGAGGTAGTGAAAACCTTTGATCTGATTGGAATTTCTTTGCATCCACGTTTCGGCCAAAAATTTGGAGGTATACAAACACATTTTGCAAACTACAGCAACAACAAGATCGGAGAAGATGTAACTCACCAATACGATGGACTGGCTCCATCTCCTCCTCCTCCTCCTCCTCCTCCTCCTCCTCGAACTGGACATGTGAATGTGCAAGAGTCTTCATCTTTTGGATCTCCAGAAATTTTGCAAGCTCAATCCTTTGCTTCTCGAGCTCCATTATCTGCTTGTGCTTCCTCTGAATCTCCAGCGAATTTGCAAGCTCGATACTTTGCTTCTCAAGCTCCATTATCTGCTTGTGCTTCCGTTGAATCTCCAACGATTTTGCAAGCTCGACCCCTTGCTTCTCAAGTTCCATTATCTGTTTGTGCTTCTCCAAATCCACCTTCTCATAAGTCTCCCCCAACCTCAGTGTCGCCCTTGACCGCGACCTAATCCCCTCATCATTCTCTTCCTCCTGTGCCGCCACTGCCGCGACGGCCGCCAACCTCTTCAGTTCCTTACTTGATCTCCTGGTCGGCGCTGGCGGCGGAGCCGGCGGTCGTCGAGGCCACTTCCTAGAAGGAATCGAGGCCATCGGAAATGACGAATCAGAAGACGGTTCGTCGTCATCGTCATCAGGCGAGTTTCTGCTACTTTCCGAATCCTCCTGCTCCACCTCGATGGCGACGGCGGCAGGGGGGCAAGGGCGGCGCTTCCGACGAGGGGACAGAGGGAGGGCGAAAGGCTGCGGTTGCAGCGGTCTCTTTGACGCGGCGCGGCGGCCGCCAGCGATCTTGGACCTCTCCAGTTTCTAATTCTTGTTGCAACAAATAAAGTGTCCGCCAAAACCTAGCCAAAACTCAGACGCAAAATCCCTAATTTGTTAACCTTGAAGATGTAGAAGTTGAATCGCAATTTAGGAGATGGATAAATAGAAATAAAAAAGTGAGGCAAAATTAACGAACTTAATGCAGTAAATTTCGGTAATTGTTATTCGCACGTACCGAATTACTCTACTCGCTTTTACTTTTTACTTTTTACTCCATACACCGTGCACGAAAGGAAAAATAATAATAGTCACGTTTCTATCCAGCTACGTTTAAGACTATCGAAAATACGTTCAGTCAAATAATCAAATAAAATCGCACATAAAAACTTACAACATATACGAATCGAATGACTGATATCGTAAAATCGTGACAACACAAAATGTGGAGATCGAACAAAAGAATGCCGAAATATGACCAGCGAGTAAAACTTTTTGCAAAATTCTCAGTCAGGTTGGGTTGTTCACGTACATTAATTTTATTAAAAGCGGACGGCAGCTATATTTTGACCTTGTGTGCGATGAGTAAAAAGAAAAGATAGAGACAAATTACTCAACGCGCACCATAGGCAAAAGAGATGCCTGTTGTGCGATTTTGAGGAATTTTGTAAGCCACTAACAGAATTGCTCGACCCGCACAATGGGCCTATCTTTTGCTCGGTATGAGCGTTGAGCAATTCTGTACAGAATTGCTCAACGCTCACAACGGGCATTTCTTTTACCCGTTGTGAGCATTGAGCAATTTTGTAAGTCACTAACAGAATTGCTCAACGCACACAACGGACCTCTATTTTGTCGGTTGTGAGCATTAAGCAATTTTGTAAGCCACTAACAGAATTACTCAACGCACAGAACGGGCCTCTATTTTGCCAGTTGTGCACGTTGAGCAATTTTGTTAAGACAGTAACAGAATTGCTCAACGCACATAACGAGCTATCTTTTTCACCGGTTGTGCGCGTTGAGCAATTTTGGTTTCCAGTAACAAAATTGCTCAAACACGCACAACTGGCAAAATAGAGGCAGGTTGTACGAGTTGAGCAATTTTGTGGACTTTCATAAATTTCAATATAGCAGATATCTAAAGTTTGGTCTTTTCTTCAATGTAGCAGCAATGTATCAGAGATGTAAACGTCGGACAACATGAATGCAGGAGATATGTCAAATTTGGACTATGTTTTTGCTTCTAGGTATGAAATATGGCAATTGTTGTCTGTGCTTCAATGCAGCATCAATGTATCATATATGTCAAATTTGGACTATGCATCAATGAAGAATCAACGCATCAGATATATCAAATTTAGTGACAATGTATTATATGTAAATATGTATGTATTCCATCATACTACAATTTTGCATACAAATGTAAAGTAATCAAAAAAGAAGAAATACAACCCAAACAAAACCACATCATTGGGGACATATCAAGCAATACCCTTTGGCTTGACTGTCCAGCTGTTATTGATATATTGTACATCATATAATTGCTACTGGAATCTTCTCTTCTGTTAATTTCCCTAGCACAGGGAAAAGAGTAACTCGTATCCTCATGTTTATTTCCATAAATCCTTGCTTGTTCTCGTAGCCTTAACCTTAACTTTGATATTTTCTGTAGCAAATTGATGGCATATTCTTTTCCACGAGGACACAGCTTCCTCTAATCAAACCAAACAAAAAAATTATAGTTGTTGCTCTTGTTGTAATTGATACAACTATAAAATCTTCTTCCAATATTTTCCCTTGTCATTGCAGTTCTAAGTGGAGCAGGCAGGCCACAAAAGCAAATGGGAACTGTCCTCATTGCATTACTATTTTCATTTGACATGATCTGCAAATTTGTGTGAATAGAAAGTTAAGACGAAGAATTAGGAGAAGGTGAGGGCTAGAATTTATTGTGAGAAGATGATGGATCGTGGGCATACGTTTATAGTAGAATTGGACATGAATGATGTGAAATGGAGATGCCCGTGAATGTACAAAAATGTACCCGTTAATGTACAGATGAATTGAGGTGAGGAACAAAAGTAGTCAATGCGCACACCTGCAAAAGTTAAAACGTTATGACCGATGTACGCGTTGGACAATGTTATTAAGGGAGAACAAAATTGCTCAATGCGCACAACCAACAAAAGTTATGACAGTTGTGTGTATTGAGCAATGTTGTTAGAATTCCTATCTTTCATCTTTTGCTCTCCTACCTAGAACCAAAGAGAAATCTTCTAGGTATTTGGTGCAGTCAAGAGAAAGTGCTTTCCTCTCTTCCAAGAGAGCCTTTCAACACACAACACACTTCTCCTTCAAGTTCTACTTCAAGGCATAGGTGATTGTAAGTGTTGCTTAATTTCATATTTCATAACTTTCGTTATTTGATTTAATCTCGGGTTGTGAGAGTGTTTTGCTTGATCCCAAGTTATGGGAGTCAAGGACATCAATCGTATTTCGATTTCACTTGTAGGGTTGCTACAAGTGGGTTTTCAAAGAAACCTTAAGTTAGGGTTCTAACTTGAGTATACGATGGTATCCGGGTGGAAGGGACGTAGGATTACCGGGAACAAGTCGGGAAGTGACTTGGGTAATCCGAACCCTTGAAACATCCTTGCGTTTGCATTGTTTCTTTTTGGGGATTACTTTTATTCCGCATCAATTATTGGTTAGCAATTTAATTTGGTGTAATTATCTTTTTAAATTGCATAAACACTATTCAACCCCCTTCTAGTGTTTTTCTCATAGCCAGGGTCCTTACAATTGATATCAAAGCACAAGTTTCAAGCTATGGCATCCAACAATAACAACGTTCCTCCACCGACTTTGTACAACAATCACGATCATGATGGAGCGTCCATAGTATTAGAAGGTCAATCAACGGTGTGTCCTCCGCGTTTCAATGGCACAAACTTCGGCTATTGGAAATGCCGGATGGAGACGTTCCTAAGGAGTGCTTCCCTTTGGAGAACCCTCCACAAGGAATATGTCGAGCCCACCGAAGAGGATTTCGACAAATGGACGCCCTCCGAGAAGTCCGCCGAATTCAACAACGCAAAGGCAATGAACGCTCTTCATTGTGCGTTAGACCCGGATGAGTTCAGTAAGATATGCACATGTAAAAGTGCATATCACATTTGAAACCATCTCGTCGTTACCCATGAGGGAACAAACAAGGTAAAACTCTCTAAACTATATGTTGTCGTGCAAAATTTAGATATGTTTCACATGCAGGAAAATGAAAGCATAGCAACGATGTACAAACATTTTACCGATATCACCAATGAACTGGAAGCGCTTTTGGCAAACCTACACCCAACCAGAGAAGGTGAGAAAGATCATAATGGGGATGACATCCAAATGGGAACAAAGAGCTATCGCCATTGAGGAGGTCAACGACATGAAGAATTACACTGTTGTGAATCTCATCGGCACTCTCATGTCTTACGAAGTAAGACGGAAGAACCGATTGAAGATTCGAGCTATGATGAACCATTCGGATGCCAAGAAGAAAGCTTAGCATTCAAGACTAATTCTTCATCCTCTGATAGTGAAGAATCAGAAAATGAGATGGACTTGGAGTAGATGGCTCAAATGGCGAAGAAGTTCCAACACTTCTTTCGCAAAGGTAAATTTCCCTCTAAGAATATATTTGAGTCTACTAATAACACTTCCTCTCTTTGCTTTAAGTGTAATAAGCCAGGGCACATCAAGAAGGATTGCCCAATGCTCCGAAACAAAGAGAAGTGGAAGGCTCCGAAGTACCACAAGTCCGACAAGAATAAGAAAGATAAGAAGAAAGGACTAGTCGATACATTCGAAGACTCAAGTGGAGACTCATCAAGAGATTCTGATGATGAGAAGGGTGAAAGTGCCCACATGTGCTTCATGGCCCGAGAAGATTCACTCTCCGAGGAAAGTGATTCCGACAACGATGAACCCAAGGTAATTATGGATGAATTGTGTATTGCTAATAAAGAACTATTTGCTAAGTATCAATCTTTAATGCTTAGATATACTAGTTTAAAGAAAGTGAATGTTAGCAAGCCATCCATTCCATGCATTATCAACAATGACACCATTGTTGATACACTAACTCTTGAGAAAGCAAACTTGGCTTCTCAAAATGTCACTTTGAGAAATGAGGTGAATACCCTCAAATCTCAACTAGATCCAACATATCCTAAGGATAATAGTGATCTAGCTTCACAAAACACACAATTAAGTTTAGAGAATGATTCTCTTAAACCCCAAGTGCACGAGCTCAAAGCACGGGTGTCCACCTTGGATACCAACATTTCTTCTCTTAAGGAGAAATATGAACTCATGTCCTCCCGTATTATGAGATTTAAAAATCGAAAAGGACAATTGGACGATTTGCTAGCAAACCAATATCCGGCCATACATCATGTTAGTCTTGATTTTGTGAAAGCGAAGGCATTCAATGCTCGCACCTCCTATAGTGGTATCACTATAAACTTTGTGAGGCTATCCTCTGGTGCATCCACAAGTGGTGTCAAAGACACTATAGTTAGCAAACCTACCAAGAAAGTCACTACTTCACAATCTCTTCCTTTTGGTAAGAAACCCATTACGGGTGGAAACCAAAAGAGATGTCATGCTTACATGTACACCAACCTTCATCCACGTAGGAAATCTCCTACTTCACAAGTGAACACTCATGACACTTTCTATGCTCCACACCCACGGACACGTGCAAATCCACACATGAGAAATACTCATGTACGTGCTCCTACACACTCAAATGCTCATGCACATCATTCCTACATGTATGCTCACCCTCCACATGTCATGCATGCTCCATATGGTTCATACAACGTGCATGTTCCTAAGCATGCATACAACCCACATATGTCTAATGCATATCCTCCTCCTCATTTTTATGCTAGAACTCATGTTCCTAGGATGCACACACATCATAGAAATCAATCTATTGTGCATGCAACTAGAAAAAGGACTCCCAAAACATACACTATTTGGGGCCCTAAGAACACTAGCTTAAATCATAGGAATGCCTATGTTGATTCCTATTTTCATGATATTATTAATAGTGGTAATTATGTTGGGAAGCGGAAGTCCACTTGGACTTGGCTTCCAAAGGGCTAATCCCCTTGGACCCAACAAAATTAGGTACCATAAGCTTATGGTATATCATGTAGGTATCCAAGAAGAAGAAAGAGAGCAATAAACGTCATATTGGCTCTAAAAGGAAAGGATGTATACTCGACAGTTGTTGCTCCAAACACATGACAGTAGATCCCTCACTACTCTCCGAAGTGATTAACATCAAGGATGGTGCAACGATCACTTTTGGAGGTAATCAAAAGGGAACCATCATTGGAGTAGGTAAAGTCGGTAATCCTTTCAAACTACTCATTACTAATGTGTATTTAGTAAGTGGTTTATGTCATAATCTTATCTCCATTAGTCAACTTTGTGTCAAAGGTTACAAGGTTAACTTTGAAAAGGGTATGTGTGAAATTATTGATTTTGATTCACATGTTTTATTTATCGGTATTAGGCGTAAGAATATTTATTATTTGAGCTTGCCAAAAACCGTAGAACATTGCTTAGTTGCTAATACAAATGAACAACTATTATGGCATCGCCGTTTAGGTCATGTTCATTTCAAGCACTTCTATAAGTTAGCTAAGCATGATATTGTCAAAGGTTTTCCAAAAATTGCTTTTAGTAAGAAAAATTTTTATGATTCATGTCAAAGAGGTAAACTTAGTAAATCATCTTTCAAGCTTAAAGAAGGCATAACTTCTAAGGCCCCTACAATTACTCCATCTGAATTTGTTTGGGTCAACTAGAACCGCTTCTTTAGGTAATGCTCATTATGGATTAGTTGTCGTTGACGACTTCTCTAGATTTACTTGGGTCTCATTTTTAACTAATAAAAATGAAGCCTTTGAAGAGTTTACCATATTTTCAAAGAAGATTCAAAATTTCTTAGGATCCACCATTATCACTATTTGTAATGATCATGGAGGAGAATTTGAGAATGAGTCTTTTTCGAAGTTTTGTAATGACACCGGGATAACTCACAATTTTTCTTTTCCTCGTGCACCACCACAAAATGGTGTTGTAAAGAGAAAGAATAGGACTCTTATTGAGTGTGCTCGTACCATGCTCCATGATAGTCATCCCGGACTACAATTTTGGTCAGAAGCAGTGCACACTGCATGTTATGTACTCAATAGGATCTTAGTGAGACCCCGAACGAACAAAACGCATTTTGAGTTATTTTATGACAAAAAGCCACAAGTTCAATATTTTCGAGTTTTTGGTTCAAAATGCTTTATCAAGAACACCTTTGGTAACTTAGATAAATTTGAGCCAAGATCCGATGAAGGAATTTTTATTGGTTATTTCACACGTAGCAAAGCCTACCGGATATACAACAGAACTTCTTCAACGATCGAGGAATCACTGCGTGTATCATTTTATGAAGATTTTGATTTTCCTAATGTTATTGATGATAGTGTAGATGCTATATGTGATTCCCTTAGTAATGTCAAGATTAATGATTCTACTCTTGAGACTAACACTACTAATGAGATTGTTGAAGATGTTCCAAGTGATGCAGGAATTCCCAAAGCTTACCCAACCGTTCGCAACCACCCTCTTGACCAAATTATTGGAGATATTGGTGTGGGTGTTCGAACGAGGTCTAGAATTGAAGAATTCTCTCATTACGCATTCGTCTCTACCATTGAGCCAAAGAACATCCAAGAAGCATGTGAGGATAGCTCTTGGATAGTGGCAATGGAAGAAGAACTCATGAAATTCGAGAGAAATGAAGTTTGAAAGCTCGTTCCTCTTCCAAGTGGTCACCAAGTGATTGGGACCAAGTGGATCTTCAAGAACAAGACCGATGAGAATGAGGTCATCATAAGGAACAAAGCAAGGTTAGTAGCTCAAGTCTACCGGTAAGAAGAAGGTATCGTGTAACGGCCGCTTTCCGACCATTCGTATTTCCTGCGTGCACGTGCTTTATCGTGCACGTATTCTTTTTTAGCTATTTCTGAGCTCCGGCATGAGCGATGCGATATACCGTTGCGATCGTTTGGGAGTGTAGAATTTTATAGTAATTTTTGGGAACGTCTTTTCACGGCTCGTTTTCTCGCAAAACGATTTTGAAAGATAGGGGCGTTTTAGTCATTTGACTCAAAACGCCGTTTCCGATTTTACGTAAATTCTTGGTAGGCGTTATACACGATCGAGCTCCGTAGATCTGTGCGTCTCGTCTTCACGATCGTCCCGGTATTTTCAAATTATTTTTCCGATACCCGTAGTGGAAGATATCCTCTAATCAATTTCAACCGTTGATTAGCCTCTAACCAACATTCAAATTCAAATCCTAATCTCAATCTTCATGAGATTCTTACGTATGATGATAGGGATTCTGGGTCTATTTTCACCTAGCTTTTCCCCTATCTACACACCCACTCATTCACCCTCTCTCCTAGTCATCACACAACTTATACCTTTTTTTACTCTCCTTAGCAAACTCTTCTCTTTAAAATCAAACCAACTCTACCCTAGAGCATCTCACGTTGGAACCCATCATGCAACCGCATCTTCCCTTTTTTGTGCCCCTCCTCACAGCCGGCGAGGCACCACCGGCCTCCCCCAACTCCGGCCATCCCTCCTCCTCCATCTCCTCCCATTTTCCCTCTAAAAAGCTATCAAAAACCCATCACAAAACACAACCCAGGCCAAACTTTGACAGCCCAGATCTGACCGCCGGAAACCTCCACGCCGCCGCCCCTCCGGCAACCTCCGACGGCCACCACCACCTCCCTCGGATCCCCCTCGACCTCCCCTAACATCTGCACCCACTCCTCCTCCCTCTCCTCCTCTCCAAAGCCCTCAAAAAACCCTAGAAATCCAAGACTAGGCTGAAAATTCTGTGCACAGCCCCTATCGCCAGAAACCCCACGCCGCCGGCCATCCGCCGCCACCGGCGACCGCCACTACCCCCACTTGACTCCGCTTTGACCCCCGGATCATCTCCACCTCCCCTTACCCTCTTCCCTCATCTCTATCTCCCTCAAAACGCTTTCAAACACAACCCAAACGACAGTTTTACAGATCTGCACCATCGCCGAAAAAACTCACGCCCACCGGCCATCCGGCTACCTACGACGACCACCCTACCGCCGTTGGATTTCTATCGAAACCACCTACCAACTGCAATTTTCCTCACGCTCATAGCCCACCTGTAGCTCCCGGAATCCTGATCGGAACACGTCACATCCGCTGTTTTTCACAGATCCGGAAGCTGAACTTCGCCGCCCGCGCACGGCCACCTCCGACCACCCCCGGTGACAACTCCACTGCCATTGGCTTCGTCTTGAAGTCCTTTACCCACTGCAGTTTCCCGTTTCCGCTGTTCATCTCTGGAATTTCACTGAGACGTGCAACAACGGACGTGGTACGAATATGTCCTCCCCGGCTTCTCACGGCCGCCCACCGTCGTGCGCTCACGCCGTCGGCCATCCACCGGGCCGAGCATCTTTCTTTGGTTCCACTTCATCTACCAACAGCCCCTTTGGACTCTCAGAGTTCACGTGTGTTGCCGCACGCACGTACTTTTAGCCGACGTCGCCGTTATCGTGAAGAACCGTTGCGCTACTCGCAACGGGAGGAGGATCGTTGATTAGCTCGCTGATTTCACGCCGCCACCCCGCTGTCCAGAGGTGCCTTGCTATGCTACCCGCGGCCGAGGAGTTCCAGACGACGTCGAAGTTTCGCCGTTCAGACCCGACTTCTGCTTGTTGGACGACATTACGAGGTTAGTTTCCCTAACAAGTAGTAAAACCCACGCCGTAGCAAAACTGAACCCTAAACTAAAACTGGACAACTAAAATTAAATTTACTTTTTCGCATCAGTAAAATGTTGTCACTGTAGAAAATCGACCATCGGACAATTTTCTGTGCATATAGGGTAGTGGTCGATTTAGGCTGAACAAGAACACCAAAAAGTGACTTTTGACGAATAGGATAGTCCCGATAACCTAGAAACGAAACCTAATAGGATTTGATGAATTTGAGACCTGACACCGTCGCCGTGGCGATATTTCAGACGGAATTCTGCGGACGAGACGCTTGGACGAGACGCTTGGACGAGACGCTTCGAGAGGACGACACACTCGCCATTTCAGGCAAGTGTACCCACTTGCGTTTTTGACCGTGCTTTGGTCTTAGATTGCTAGAACTGTTAGAATGTGAATGTATAGAACCGGACGTGAAATGATAGCGTCCGGGACGCCCCTGACGACTCAGACTTGACGACGAAGTCTGAGCCTGACAACAACAACTTTGATGCTGTAGGGCTATTATGTGTGTGTGTGTGTGTGGACACCCTAGAATAACTCTCCCGTACACTGGTCGTGTCTTGTCACTGTCATACACACTGGTCGTGTCTTGTCACTATGTTACAAAAAGCCTTCGGGCGTTTCAGATGCTTCCCGAGCGGAAGTGATCTCCGTGTTACAAAAAAGCCTTCGGGCGTTTCAGATGCTTCCCGAGCGGAAGTGATCTCCGTGTTACAAAAAGCCTTCGGGCGTTTCAGATGCTCTCCTTACGGGAGTGATCTCCGTGTTACAAACAGCCTTCGGGCGTTTCAGATGCTCTCCATGCGGGAGTGATCTCCGTGTTACAAAAAGCCTGCGGGCGTTTCAGGTGCTTCCCTAGCGGAAGTGATCTCTGTACTTCTTGTCCTGAGTTCTGGGGTTTGGGGTAGGGTTGAGCGTGCGCACGGGGAGAGGGTCTGATCCCCCTCAACCCGTAAGGTGTGAACCCTTCGTGTCGTGTCGTGTCGTGCCGTGTCCTACATGTCTTGTCTGTCTTCGTCTTGTCCTGACACCTTTAGGTTAGTCCCGTAGTCGGTAGCACACGCTACGGCTATTGCCTGCTACGCTTTACTTTCCTGCTACATACTTCTTTTGCTGCCTTGTTGTAACCTCAGCATGCTAATCAACCAGTAAAACGTTGTTTAATAGTTCAGTACACTTGCAGTTTGGTCTAACCCTTTTTGTAGACCTGACCTGACGTACAGTTCCTTCTTTTAGTGCTGTACGTCAGGTGTTGAGCCAGAGTACGTCGACGAGGCAGACTTACTGGAGTACGTGGAGCCGAGGACGTCGTCACCAGAGTGCGTATTTGACAAGGACCAGACCTTGAGGTCTTTTAGTCGCCACTTTCAGAGGTTGCTACTTTTCGGTTTGTCTTTAAACTTTTGTTGCCATGCTTAGGCTTCTTTTAGACTTTGTACCAGTTGGATATTATTTCTCCATATAAATGAATGTCATTTCCTTTCTGTACTTTTGTTGTTCCTAAACTTTATAAATGCACGAACCTGAAACTTTTAAATTGGTACCCCTACAGACGCTTATTGGGTCCGAGCTTCTAAAGCTCTGGCCTAAGCGGGCCTAGTCACGCTTCGCCTCCGTATTTTTGGGAAGCGGGGCGTGACATATCGACTTTGAAGAATCTTTTGCCCCTGTAGCTAGATTAGAAGTTATTAGATTGCTTTTATCTTTTGCATCTTATAAGAATGTCAAATTGTTTCAAATGGATGTTAAAAGTGCATTTTTAAATGGTATTGTTAATGAAGAAGTTTATGTTTCTCAACCACCCGGTTTCATACATGAAAAATTTCCAAACCATGTTTTCAAACTTAAAAAAGCGTTGTATGGGTTGAGACAAGCTCCTAGAGCTTGGTATGATCGACTCAAAACCTTTCTTTTGGATTTAGGTTTTAAAATGGGTGAAGTTGATTCGACACTTTTTACTAAGGATTATGAAAGTGACATCCTTTTAATTCAAGTTTAAGTAGACGATATTATATTTGGTTCTACTAACTTTAATCTTTCTCAAGAATTTTCTAAGTCCATGAAGGATGAATTCGAGATAAGCCATATAGGTGAGCTCGACTATTTCCTTCGACTGCAAATTTGGCAAATGAAGGATGTGACTTTCATACATCAAACCAAGTACACAGGGGAGCTTATCAAGCGATTTGGGTTGGAATCGTCTTCAAGCAAACGAACTCCCATGAGTACGACGACCTATCTACACAAGGATGAGAGCGAAAAAGAGGTAGATGTTCGTCTATATCGAGGTATGATCGATAGCTTACTCTATTTAATTGCTAGTATGCCCGATATTATGTTTTATGTATGCCTTTATGCTAGATATCAAGTTAGGCCTAAGGAGTCACACTTGATTGCAGTCAAACGAATTTTTCATTACCTCAATCATTCACTAGATTATGTGTTACTTTATCCCTAAATCTAGCACATATGAGTTAATCTCATATAGTGATGCCGACTTTGTCGGATGCAAATCCGATAGAAAGAGTACTAGTGGTACTTGCCATTTTCTAGGAAATTCCCTAGTTTCTTAGTTATCCAAGAAATAGAACTCGGTATCATTGTCCACGACTGAAGCAGAATATATTACCGCGGGTATTGCATATGCACAAGTTCTTTGGATGAGACACACTCTTACGGACTATGGTGTCAAGTGTGATACTTGTCCTATCATGGTTGATAACCAAAGTGCTATATGTCTTTCCAAGAATCCGGTACATCACTCCCGTACCAAACACATAGATGTGAGACATCATTTTAACAATGATCATGTAGCTAAGAAGGACATCATCTTAAAGTACATTGAAACCCAAAAACAAATCGTCGACATCTTCACTAAACCTCTTAAAGAAGATTCTGTTGTGATGTTGCGTGTTAGGGATTATGGGTGAATCTGAAATTTAGGAGTTCAACCTTCATGTTATATCATATTTGGACTCATATCATCATGATACTTCTCTTCTGTTGATATATTATATGTTTCTCTTATGTTTGTTTTAAGAGAGGTTATTGAGATTTTGTTGATTTCGTGAGTTTTTTGGATTGTGTTAAGAGATTTGCGTGTTAAACGATTATATCTTGATATTGATTTCTTGTTGAGATTTATGTTAGCGTATAGGTCCTAGGGTGACTTGTATCTATTCTCTGGATTTTTAACCTCATTGTGCATTTTTGGACCAAGACAGACGACTGTCTTTCCTTCGACAATCGACTGCCCTACTGTATGTTTCTCATACTACAAACTGTATCTTTCGCACAGGTGACTGATGAAGACTTTACAGTCGACTGTCTGATCAAAAGACGACTGCAGTTTGGTCATCAGGCGCCTATCAATATCTTCAGTGGTCTCCGTTTTTATGTCATCAAATCTTTGATTCTCATTCAGTCGACTGTTGAGTAATATACAATCGACTGTCTCTTGGACATGCGACTGTGATTTACCCTACAGTCGACTGTCTGTCAACCTAAGCAACTTTTTTATCATTTGTACCAGTCGACTGAAGATAGTTTATCAGTCGACTATCCTACTCTATGTTTCTCATACTACAGACTGTATCTTTTGCACAGGCGACTGATGAAGACTTTACAGTCGACTGTCTGATCAAAAGACGACTGCAGTTTGGTCATCAGGCGCCTGTCAATATCTTCAGTGGTCTCTGTTTTTATGTCATCAAATCTTTGATTCTCATTCAGTCGACTGTTGAGTAATATACAATCGACTGTCTCTTGGACATGCGACTGTGATTTACCCTACAGTCGACTGTTTGTCAACCTAAGCAACTTTTTTATCATTTGTACCAGTCGACTGAAGATAGTTTATCAGTCGACTGTCGACTGTTGTGGCGGTTCGTTAATTTGATCTGAGCCGTTGATTTTTTGATCCAACGGCCCAGATCTTTTGACCCCTGGTTATATCTACGAGAACCATCGATTCAATCGCTCATTTTCTCTCTCTTCCGATTGAAAACTCCCCTGTCTTCCCCTTTCGAAATCCATTATCGATCTCTCCTCCGTCGATTTCTATCCGATTCGTAGCATAACCCCTCCATCGACATCGATCTGGTTTGTTTTCCTTTCTGTCGTTATTCACTGATTAGGTTTCATTCTCTTCTGTCGATTCTATCGTAAGCTTTTGTTCTTTCGTTTCCTTCGTTTGATTGAACAATAGCACCCAAGACCAAAGGGAAGACTATTGTTTCTAGACGCCCTATGATCTCTAAGTCGACCAATGTCAAAACCAAGCGACCCCACAAAGCCCGCACCAAGAAAGCCGACCCTTCCTCCGATTCGTCGAGAGGCTATTCTCCCTCTTCCTCCGATTCTAAGCCTCTTGTGAAGCGTCCATGCAAGCACGTTGGTGTTCACATCAATGAGCATATTGCTGCGGCTGAACATGCTCCTGAGTCTAGTTCCGATGACCAATCTGTAGGGATTTTCAAGGTCCCTTAGAGCTAATTTATTACTATCCGTCCTAAGTCGGACGAATAAAATAAATAAAACAGCGGAAGAAATAATTTATTAAACTATTTAATAAATAAAGCCCTAAGGATAATAAAAATTCCCTAAGCCAGGAAATCTACTGACTCGAGTTGGGTCCGACCAACTCGAGAAAGTTCTAACTACTAATAAAACTAATTGCATATAAAATTGACTCACCCGGAATCTTGCCCTGGAGCAGGCAAGATGTTCCGCACCGTCTTGCGCTCCATGATCTGAGCCGCCTTCCGAGCCATGTTGCGTCGCTCCTCGTCGCAGACTGGATCAGCTCCCATAGCGCACCTTGCCTCCGAAGCCATCACTAGCCGTAGAAGATTTCACTTGAGTAAACCCGCGTCGTAGACTTCCGAATCAGATTCGGACCTCCTCGTTGTCTTGCTAGGACTCGGTTGGAGGACAGGAAAATTTATAGAGGAAGAGAATAAATTTAGTCTAGATTAAGTTTGCTCAAAATATTCGTGAGCTCCTTAATCCGAGACTTGGTGCAATCAACAAAGAAGGGAGTGCCCACCTATTTATATAGGAGGCCGGCTCCCCTTCTTTTGTCATGAGCAATGTGGGACAAAAGTTAGGGAGAGGGATTTGGATTGATTCAATTTTAGTTAGTATAGCTTTCATAAAGCCTTAACCTTCAATCAATTAATCCTCACTCATCGTTGAGCTCCAGAGATGATACAAGTTATCATTTCGAAGAGCTAGTGATGGTGAACGCGTAGGAACAAACGGCGACGAAATCCGAGTTCGTTTGACCCTTCAAACAATTGCTCAAAGTTGAGCAAAAACCCAAATTTCATAGCCGTCAAGGGTTTCAACAAAGAACCCTAAAACAACTTAAGTGGCGGGCGACCCGCTAAGCTTAGCGGGTGCGCCCGCCTAAGGCTACTGGGCGCGCCCGCTAGGGCACGCCCTCGCGGGCACAGCCCGCTGTCACCAGCGGGCTGCGCCCGCTGGGGCAGCGGGCGGGCCCGCTGGGTCAGCGGGCCCCACCCGTTTTGCTAAGTGGGTTTTATCCCACTTCCCCTTTTGCCTTTCTTGCGTTTCTGGGCTCATCCGAGCTCCGATTCCTACACGGTTTGATCCTCTGGATTCCATACGAAATTTTCTCCATTCCCAAATGCTCCAATTTCACAACCAACTTGCGAATTTAATATTCTCTTTACATCTAATGATATCCTCTATACATTCTATCTGTTACTACGACGTGAATGTTACTCGGTGTGAGACCCTACAGCCTGACCCTTACTACAGGCCGAGACTCGAAGTCTCAAGACGACAGTGACCACTAGCAGTATGTGTCGTCCCTGTTTCGGGATCATCGATTACGTGATTGGTTCGTTTAGGCAAAAGTGTCGACGAAATCACTCTGACTGTGACTGTGATAATTTCCGCAGTTTTAGTCCCTTCGTCATAACTATGTCACTCGGCAAGTCTAGGGTATGGTATACTATCAACCCCATTGGCTAGCAGTGGTCAGTATACATCGGTCTCTGGTACATACAGGTTGTACAAGTTACAACATACCTTGGCCAAGGTTTTACCGAGAGCCGTACTGACCTGTGACACTAACTTCCCATTAACGGAAGAGACGAATCCTCTGTTGATCACTACTTAGCTCATATGTTTCAAGTGTCACCCAGCCTAAGATCTTTCATCATGCCTAGCCTCGAAGTTAGATCTTTAAACCTAAGTGACACTGTCCACACATAGCTTCATACAATGATCTCAAGTCCTAAGGACCAACTTACCTATTATCACTTAGAGTTATTAATGATAGTTTAGTTAATGTATAACCATTTAATAACTCCCTGTTTGGGTCGTTCAGTGAACTCAGCTTTTACTGAGCACCTGCGTCCTGTTTCCGACTTCACCAAGTCGCTTGGTTATGAGACCAACCAGACAGGGACGCAATGGTCTGTCTGATGCGTTGATATCCCTTATCTCGACACATCTATGACCATGAACACTTTTAAGATTCAAGCTATTAGAGGTCAGACATTTCTTATAATCGTAATCTACATTGCGAAACATGTGTGACCTAACTATGAATCCAAGGGAATAATCCGAGTAATGAACAACTCAGACATTGCTTTACCAGAAAGAATACTGTCATTTATTGAACAAGATGTTTCATCAAGATAAATAGCCACGAGGGCATACATTTCTCTACATCTCCCACTTGCACTCAGGCCTATTTATTTTGGTATCTCATACCATATTTACACGCTAGTTTCTCTAAACGATCACGTGCCAGCACCTTTGTGAATGGATCTGCTAAGTTGTCTTCTGAAGAGACTCTAAGGAGTTCTATATCTTTCCTCTGCTCTATCTCCCGAATCAGGTGATACTTGTGAAGAATATGTCTGGATCTCTTGTGGAATCTAGGTTCTTGAACCAGGCTGATGGCTGCATTGTTGTCGCAATACAACGGTATTGGACTTTCAACGGCAGGAACCATCCCGAGCTGGTTAATGAACTTCTTCATCCAGACTGCTTCCTTTGCTGCATCGTTAGCTGCTATGTATTCGGCTTCCATTGTGGAGTCTGCAATAGTGACTTGTTTGGAACTCATCCAACTGACTGCTCCTCCGTTGAGAGTGAAAACATATCCTGAGATCGATTTGCTATCATCCATATCACTTTGAAAGCTTGAATCTGTGAACCCTTCAACATTCAGGTGTTCACTTCCATAAACCAAGACCAAGTCTTTAGTTCTTCTTAAGTACTTAAGAATTGTCTTGACTGCTTTCCAGTGCTCTTCTCCCGGGTTAGACTGATATCGGCTTACTACACCTAGTGCATAAGCGACATCGGGTCTGGTACAAATCATGGAGTACATGATAGATCCCACAGCAGAAGCATATGGGATCTTGGTCATCTTTGCCCTTTCCAAGTCGGTTTGTGGAGACATCTTCTTGGTGAGGGCTATCCCATGATTGGCTGGCAATGAACCACCCTTACTGTTTTCCATGTTAAAACGTTTTAACACGGTTTCAATGTACCTGGTTTGGGAGAGTCCTAGCATCCGTTTAGATCTATCTCTATGGATCTTCACACCCAGTATGTAGGATGCTTCTCCCAAGTCCTTCATGGAGAAATTGGTTGATAGCCATCTTTTAACAGACTGTAACATCTCTATGTCGTTGCCTATTATCAGAATGTCATCTACGTATAGAACTAGGATGACTAAAGAATTTTTATTACTGGTTCTTTTGTAGATGCATGGGTCATCCTCATTTCTGACAAAACCAAACTCTTTGACTGTTTTGTCGAAACGGATGTTCCAACTTCTTGATGCTTGCTTGAGTCCATAAATGGACCTGTGCAGCTTGCACGCCTTTCCATTGCTCCCACTGACTTCGAAGCCCTCTGGCTGAGTCATGTAAATCTGCTCTTCCAAATCACCGTTTAGGAAAGCAGTCTTCACATCCATTTGCCAGATTTCGTAGTCGTAGTAGGCAGCAATAGCGAGCACTATCCGAATAGACTTGTGCATGGCTACTGGCGAAAAGGTTTCGTCATAATCTACTCCTAGAATTTGACGATATCCTTTTGCAACCAGTCTAGCCTTGTACGTTTCTACTTTTCCATCTGCTCCAATCTTCTTCTTGAAGATCCATTTACAGCCTATGGGAACATTTCCCTTAGGCACGTTTTCTAAGGTCCATACCTTATTTACGTGCATGGAATCTATTTCGGATTTCATTGCATCTAGCCATTTGTCAGAGTCTATACTCTTTATGGCTTCCTGGAAGTTAATAGGGTCATCATCAATTATGATGCTATCCTCGATTCCCCCGTCTACGAGAAAACCGTAGTACCTTTCGGGGGCTCGAGGAATCCTACTTGACTTCCTACTGACTGGTTGGGAGATGTCAAGTTCTGACTCTCCCACTGGTTCCGACACTTGTTGCTGTGTGGGTACTTCCTCCGAGCATTCATTCAAATCAATTACCTTGCCAGTGGATTCCTTTACAAGGAATTCCTTTTCTAGAAAGGTGGCATGTCTAGAGACAACAATCTTTTGTTGTTCTGGATGATAAAAGACATAACCTAATGAATGTCTCGGGTACCCTATGAATTTACACAGTATAGACCTGTCTTCCAGTTTGTCTGGATTTTGTCTTTTGACATAAGCAGGACAACCACATACCTTCAAGTGATTGAGGCTGGGTTTCTTCCCTGTCCATATCTGATACGGAGTCAAATGCACAGATCTTGACAGAACTTTATTTAGAATGTATATAGCAGTTTCCAGGGCATAGCCCCAGAGGGAAGTAGTTAACTCAGCCTCACTTAACATAGACCGAACCATGTCTAACAAGGTTCGGTTTCTCCTTTCTGAAACACCGTTATGTTGAGGTGTGTAAGGAGGAGTGACCTGAGAGAGAATCCCATTCTCTTTTAAGTAAGTGAGGAATTCATGGCTTAAGTATTCTCCTCCTCGATCGGATCGAAGAATCTTAATACTTTTCCCAGTCTGGTTTTCGACTTCGGCACGATACTCCTTGAATCGCTCAAACGTTTCGGACTTATGTTTCATCAAGAACACATGTCCAAACCTTGAGTGGTCGTCAGTAAACGTGACGAAATATGAAAATCCACCTTTGGCTAACGTAGACATGGGTCCACATACATCGGAATGTACTAGACCCAAGAGTTCGATAACTCTCTCCCCTTGACTGGCAAAAGGAGTTTTGGCCATCTTACCTTTGAGGCAAGACTCGCAAGTGTCGAATGACTCATAATTCGAGAGGCCCAAGAGACCCTCTTTATGTAACTTGCTGAGTCTCTTCTCTCCGATATGGCCTAGTCTACAATGCCAAAGATAGGTTTCATTAAAACTAGATTCCTTACGTTTTCTAGTATTAACGTTTAATACCACCTTATTGCTTAAAGTGTATATTCCATTGCTGAGTGTCCCAAATCCTAGCAACTTACCATCAAGGGCAATGTTCATGACATTTCCGCTGATAGTAAAATTATAACCATCTTTAGCCAAAGCTGAGACAGATATAATATTGCATAGGAAATTTGGGGTATAGTAACATTGCTTCAAAAGCAAGTTAGCTCCACCAGCTAATGTGTGTTTAAGATCTCCTATGGCTACAACATCAACATTTGTTGCGTTTCCGACTTGGAGAATTATCTCATTCTTTTCAAGTTTTCTACTGATTCTCAATCCTTGTAACTGGTTACAAATGTGAGAACCTGCACCGGTGTCTAACACCCATGCAGTAGAATTAACTGAAAGAACTACACTTTGCATTTTAGAGGTTAAGGCATAGACTTCCTTTAATTTTTCCCTTTCTGCTATAGACTTCTTAAACCAGCCACTATTAATATTAAAACCAGTTAATAAGTTCTTATCTCGGATATTATTAATCTTACTCATCATGCTGCAAAGATTAGAACTCCTAATTAGCATGTATTCAAAATATTTTTAAATATAATTAGAATGGGTTTTGTCCAATTATACTCTCCCATTAATAAACAGATCGTTTTTCTCCAAAACATGATTAAAATTAAATGGGAGCAGGAATCCAACAACCTTGAGTCGCCCGACCTTGAGTGTAGCTCAACAAGTCATTCGACTCGGCTGTAGGTAGACGAACTCTTTGTCGATCATATCAAAATATGACTCCCTATTCGATTTTACCCCTAGTCATTTGTGATCATGAGTGTGCTCAACCGGATCACAATGGCTAGCCTAGTCGGACCCTTGTTTTCGTGTCAAGCCTGACTTGCCCCTTTGCTCGGTGTATGCACGACACGCCGGTTTGGGTCAGGGCTTAAGACTACATTCTTGGTTAGACTTACGTCGAAGCTCGAGGGATGAGACAACGGTTTCAGTCAGGTTAAGTTGTCAATCAAGAAATCGGTTTCTATAAGATTGACATGTTACGGCTTGAGTGTGCTCAACAACCGAAACATGTTTCTTACAGTTGCCAACTCCTAAAACAAGGAGGGCTACGATTTATCTTGAATAAGATTATTATCGTATTAGACTTAGGTATAGTCGATGGACTTACATAGTTATGAATCGACACCTTGCGGTCCAGCGGACGCGGCCAGGGAATTGACTAAGCCAGGACAACTTGTTACCCAGTCTAGCTAGGTTGGTCCAAAAACTTTAGCCAGGCACATTGACCGACATCATGATCCATTGAAGGTGTTGTCATCATTTCCATGTTCGTTCAACAACTAAGTGGTTTTTAAATTACAACTAGTTAATCCTTATCAACTAGTGGATCCCTAAAATTCAAAATTTTATGGGTTTGTTAGACGATTTTTATTAAGTCCTTATCAACTATAAGGATTTAAAATATATGCTGCTACCCTAATCGTCCAATAGGCAATTTAAACAATTTAAAAAAACATAGCAGTGTCTCAAAATTATCACATAAGGTTTGAGGAAAATTAATGGCTAACCTAATCGTCCATTAGGTAATTTTTAAACAATTTAAAAATTTATTAAGCATGGTGTTAAAATTTATCACATAAAGTTTAAGAGTCAATTAATGGCTAACCTAGCAAGTCTTTCTTGTGACATCAAAATAAAACAAGAATGCGCCATTAAACTAATTATCACATAATTAAAACATGCAGTTAAAAAGCAGTATAGAACAGAGTAGATCTGGCTCTGATACCACTGTAGGGATTTTCAAGGTCCCTTAGAGCTAATTTATTACTATCCGTCCTAAGTCGGACGAATAAAATAAATAAAACAGCGGAAGAAATAATTTATTAAACTATTTAATAAATAAAGCCCTAAGGAAAATAAAAATTCCCTAAGCCAGGAAATCTACTGACTCAAGTTGGGTCCGACCAACTCGAGAAAGTTCTAACTACTAATTAAACTAATTGCATATAAAATTGACTCACCCGGAATCTTGCCCTGGAGCAGGCAAGATGTTCCGCACCGTCTTGCGCTCCATGATCTGAGCCGCCTTCCGAGCCATGTTGCATCGCTCCTCGCCGCAGACTGGATCAGCTCCCATAGCGCACCTTGCCTCCGAAGCCATCACTAGCCGTAGAAGATTTCACTTGAGTAAACCCGCGTCGTAGACTTCCGAATCAGATTCGGACCTCCTCGTTGTCTTGCTATGACTCGGTTGGAGGACAGGAAAATTTATAGAGGAAGAGAATAAATTTAGTCTAGATTAAGTTTGCTCAAAATATTCGTGAGCTCCTTAATCAGAGACTTGGTGCAAGCAACAAAGAAGGGAGTGCCCACCTATTTATATAGGAGGCCGGCTCCCCTTCTTTTGTCATGAGCAATGTGGGACAAAAGTTAGGGAGATGGATTTGGATTAATTCAATTTTAGTTAGTATAGCTTTCATAAAGCCTTAACATTCAATCAATTAATCCTCACTCATCGTTGAGCTCCAGAGATGATACAAGTTATCATTTCGAAGAGCTAGTGATGGTGAACGCGTAGGAACAAACGGCGACGAAATCCGAGTTCGTTTGACCCTTCAAACAATTGCTCAAAGTTGAGCAAAAACCCAAATTTCGTAGCCGTCAATGGTTTCAACAAAGAACCCTAAAACAACTTAAGTGGCGGGCGACCCGCTAAGCTTAGCGGGTGCGCCCGCCTAAGGCTACTGGGCGCGCCCGCTAGGGCACGCCCTCGCGGGCACAGCCCGCTGTCACCAGCGGGCTGCGCCCGCTGCATGCAGGGCGTGCCCGCTGGAGCAGCGGGCTGCGCCCGCTAGGGCAGCGGGCAGTGCCCGCTGCACCCAGCGGGCGCAGCCCGCTGGGGCAGCGGGCGGGCCCGCTGCACCCAGGAGGCGGGCCCGCTGGGTCAGCGGGCCCCGCCCGTTTTGCTAAGTGGGTTTTATCCCACTTCCCCTTTTGCCTTTCTTGCATTTCTGGGCTCATCCGAGCTCCGATTCCTACACGGTTTGATCCTCTGGATTCCATACGAAATTTTCTCAATTCCTAAATGCTCCAATTTCACAACCAACTTGCGAATTTAATATTCTCTTTACATCTAATGATATCCTCTATACATTCTATCTGTTACTACGACGTGAATGTTACTCGGTGTGAGACCCTACAGCCTGACCTTTACTACAGGCTGAGACTCGAAGTCTCAAGACGACAGTGACCACTAGCAGTAGGTGTCGTCCCTGTTTCAGGATCATCGATTACGTGATTGGTTCGTTTAGGCAAAAGTGCCGACGAAATCACTCTGACTGTGACCGTGATAATTTCCGCAGTTTTAGTCCCTTCGTCATAACTATGTCACTCGGCAAGTCTAGGGTATGGTATACTATCAACCCCATTGGCTAGCAGTGGTCAGTATACATCGGTCTCTGGTACATACAGGTTGTACAAGTTACAACATACCTTGGCCAAGGTTTTACCGAGAGCCGTACTGACCTGTGACACTAACTTCCCATTAACGGAAAAGACGAATCCTCTGTTGATCACTACTTAGCTCATATGTTTCGAGTGTCACCCAGCCTAAGATCTTTCATCAGGCCTAGCCTCGAAGTTAGATCTTTAGACCTAAGTGACACTGTCCACACATAGCTTCATACAATGATCTCAAGTCCTAAGGACCAACTTACCTATTATCACTTAGAGTTATTAATGATAGTTTAGTTAATGTATAACCATTTAATAACTCCCTGTTTGGGTCGTTCAGTGAACTCAGCTTTTACTGAGCACCTGCGTCCTGTTTCCGACTTCACCAAGTCGCTTGGTTATGAGACCAACCAGACAGGGACGCAATGGTCTGTCTGATGCGTTGATATCCCTTATCTCGACACATCTATGACCATGAACACTTTTAAGATTCATGCTATTAGAGGTCAGACATTTCTCATAATCGTAATCTACATTGCAAAACATGTGTGACCTAACTATGAATCCAAGGGAATAATCCGAGTAATGAACAACTCAGACATTGCTTTACCAGAAAGAATACTTTCATTTATTGAACAAGATGTTTCATCAAGATAAATAGCCACGAGGGCATACATTTCTCTACACAATCACCTGTCGTGCCTCCTTCGAATCCCCTTATCCCTATTTGTCGTGACGACTCTTGTCTGGCAAAGTTCCATTCCTTGCTAGGGATCAAGCTCCTTCGTGAGCGATTCATTGTTTATCAGGCTTTCGCCGCTGAGAGACTCTCAGAGATTCTCTCTTCTACTCGCTTGAGTGATCTTTTTCGATTCTCCCACATCGATTCCCCTCGTGCCTATCCCTTTCTGGTCAAATTATTCTATGCAAACCGCATTCGCGGTGAATATGCTGACACAGGTGTGATGCACACTGTCGTTCAGGGGACCCGCATCCGTCTTGACCCTACTCTCTTAGGGACCATTCTTAGGATCCCCTCCTCTTGCTCCCTTCCTGCTGACATCTCTATTTCAGATGTTAGTGATCTTGATCAGACTGTCCTTCACGACATGTTTTGTGTGATCTCTTATGTTCCCTCTTCTGGAGTCAGGGCCTCCATGTTCTCGGTTAGGGATTGGGCTGTTCACCTTGTGGTGAGGTCCAACATTATGCCAAAGTATGAATCTTCTGACCAGCCCTCCCAGGAGATCCTGCTATGCATGTTTGCTATCTTTTTTGGCATGTTAGTAAACTGGACCGGCGTCCTCCTTGTTAGGCTGGACAAGGTCGAGTTTACTACTGCCTCTTCGCACATTCCATATGGTGGTCTCCTTACTCTTGTTTTCCGTTACTTTGGCATTGATTTGATCCCATTCGAGCCTTTGCCTCTTGGTCCTCTCCTAGATGCTTCTGCCAAGTCGAAGTCTTCTTCGGCTTTGCATTCAGTATCTAAGAAGAGGCAATCTACTTCTGCTCCTTCGTCATCCTTCATTCCTCCAGCTGATCAGCCATCTATCTCAGCCGCTCCCTCTCATGACTTATTGGAGGAGAGGATTTCTGGTATCTATGAATTGCTCTTTATGTCATTCCAGCATCAGGGAATTCCATTCCCTGATCATCTCAGACGAGTTGTTCCACATCATCGTTCTGACCCTCCTCCTCCTACCTTCACTGAGCTCGTTGAGGATGTCCCTGATGTTGCTGCCCCTCAGGATGTCCCTGCTGATGATGTTCCTCCTCCCGAGGATGTCGCTATTGATGCAGAATCTCAGGAGTTCCAGATTGTTTTGGTCTCCTCCTCTGCTGCTGCTAGGGACAATCACCCTAAGACTTAGACATTTTGTTAGGGTTGAGTGTTTGAGTGCTTTTGTTTGGATGATGTTATTATGTATGCTGATGTAGCTATGTATGTTGATATGAATGGTATATGTATTTTGATCATTTTGTGTGTAATGTACATGGGTATTTTGGATGTATTTTGTACCCTTGTAACTTTGCCCATAGTTATATATGAAATTCCAGTTTCTTCATTCTGTTTCACACATTGTATCATTGTATATCCTATATGTGTGAATTTTGTGAACCTGTCTCTTTGTATGCGATATCACTTTTATAATGTGATTTAAGATGATTTTTTGTGTGACTCATAATATTGATATTGGACTTTCATTCCTTTAGTCAGCTAAGTTTTAATGTGATTTTCGACTCTTGTGATTGTTTTAGTACTTATTTAGCACTATTGTTATTGTTATTCTACTCCCACCTTTTGGATAATGCCATAGAGGGAGAGAAATAAACATATCATAATTATGTGCTAAGTAAATTCTAATTCAAAACTAGCTTGAATCTAAGATTGAAGTTACCTTAGATTCAGGGGCAGTAAGATAAAATGAATATGGATTATAAAATCCTAGATTTCATGAATTCAAGTATATCTTACTCACTTGCTTCATTTGATCTATAGATGCCCTAATATTTATTGACTAACTTGATTGGCATCTATGTAGGGGGAGTAAGTTTTCTTTAAGCACAATTATTTATCTTTTTATTTATGTTTGTTTGTCATCATCAAGAAGGGGGAGAATGTTGAGTATTGGACTTCTCCCTACTTGGTGTTAATGATGAGCAAACATAAATACTTGTGACTAATCCCCTAATTGCAGTTAATCCATTGCCTAAACATATCATGAAGATCAATTAGTAATGGATGACACTCAAAGATCATTGAAAGCAAAGGAAGTAGATTGGATGATCAAAGATGGTGATTGAAGCTCCTAGAAGACTTCAAGCTCATCCGTTGGATAGAAGAGAGAGCTCTTCAAATGTAATTTTCTTGTTTCTCTTCTAGTATGTAGTTTAGAAGTAGAACTATGTTGGAGCACACACACATCTTCATTTCAGTCTCAGGAAATCATTAGATCAACTTTCCTTAGACTCCAATTCATTTCTATCTAGATTGTGCCTGTCATGATTTCAACAGTCGACTGCTGAATGATTTACAGTCGCATGTCTCAAAATAGTCTACTGTGTTTTGTTCTACAGTCGCCTGTTATGCACAAACTTAATCAGTCAAGTTTTGGTCTTCTTAGCTTTTAACTATATCAGGCGACTGTTGTGCATTTCACAGGCGCCTGTCCTAGTGACAGTCGATTGTGGTTTGTTACTCATTCGCATGTCTATCTTCAGCCCAAACCTATTTCTCAGTTTTGATCTGGCCAGTTGACTAATGTTGTATTTACATTCGAATGTCCAAATGGTACAGTCGACTGTCAATTCTTCAACAGTCGTCTGTCTTTGAGCCTCTCTGAAGACTCAACTCTCTGGAAAATGTCAGGGTTTGTGACAGTCATTTGTAGAAGGAATTACAGTCGCCTATTGGATTTTCAGTCGACTGTCTTCTCTTCATCAGTCGCCTGTCTTGTATCCCAAGGCTTTTATGACCTTCTTGACTTACCCTCATTTCGGCCAGTCGCCTGTTTAAGGATTTACAGTCACCTGTTGGTTTAACAGTCGACTGTCTACTCCTTACTAGTCGACTGTCCACGTGGTAAGTTACCGTTTTGAATTCTCTCCTACCCTCTGTCATTGTGCAGTAGTCGACTATTAGTTGTTCAATAGTCGATTGTCGCGGACGCAAATTCTATCCGTTGAGTTTTTCTTCACGGATTTCAAAGGGGTTTTTGGGAATTCTGTTTGAAGGGTTTGAGAAAACTATAAAAGAAGCCTCTACTGTTCCATTGAGAGGTTGACTCATTTGATTATCTTTTGCTCAAACATTCAAGCTTTCATTTGTTAAAGATCAAAGCTCTCAAAATCCAAAAGCCCTAGAATTCATATCTTTCATCTCTTGCTCTCCAACCTAGAACCAAAGAGAAATCTTCTAGGCATTTGGTGCAGTCAAGAGAAAGGGCTTTCCTCTCTTCCAAGAGAGTCTTTCAACACACAACACACTTCTCCTTCAAGTTCTACTTCAAGGCATATGTGATTGTAAGTGTTGCTTAATTTCATATTTCATAACTTTCGTTATTTGATTTACTCTCGGGTTGTGAGAGTGTTTTGCTTGATCCTAAGTTGTGGGAGTCAAGGACATGGAGTGTATTTCGATTTCACTTGTAGGGTTGCTACAAGTGGGTTTTCAAAGAAACCTCAAGTTAGGGTTCTAACTTGAGTATCCGGTGGTATCCGGGTGGAAGGGACGTAGGATTACCAGGAACAAGTCGGGAAGTGACTTGGGTAATCCGAACCCTTGAAACATCCTTGCATTTGCATTGTTTCTTTTTGGGGTTTACTTTTATTCCGCATTAATTGTTGGTTAGCAATTTAATTTGGTGTAACTATCTTTTTAAATTGCATAAACACTATTTAACCCCCCTTCTAGTGTTTTCCCCATAGCCAGGGTCATTACAGCTTTTCTTTGGGGTTGCTAATCGGGTAGCTATGCAGGTAATTAGGATAGCTAATAGGTTTAATTAGTAAAATCGTGATTAGTTAAATAATACTTGAACATACGAAATGATTTTGCCCCCGAAATGAACGTGTCTGAAAATTCCATAAACAGTACCACCGGTCCGTATCATCGTGAGGATCACGAATACGAAGTCTATTTTCTGATTTGAGGGACAAAAAATAGAAAAAATTCATTTACTCAAGTTTGAAATCGTCTTGTTACGGAAATACGTGCACGACAAAAACAGGACGTTACATGAGCCGTTCTACCCCAGGAGTAGATTGTAGCTTATGGACCAACCATGTACTAGTTGTGTGTTTTTCATCTGGAATTGTATTGTAATAATTAAACTCATATTTTTTGAGGAACTGTTGTTTGTTGAATTGGGATGTAATTTATTATTTCTACGGTTAGTTAAATAATTTTCATGGAGGACCTGTGGAACTACTTTTAGCTTGGCGTATATAGATCAAGGGAAAAGTGGAGAAAACAAAAATAAACTCCTTTATTTCCTTTGTTTTAAATACATCACAGCCTTCACGTTCTGCTCCCCAAGTATTTTATAAAGCAGGGCATGAACGGCAATCAACCAACAAGGAACTTCAGTACTCAGTATTTGAAAAACCAAGCCCATCTCATTACTGTGGTGTGGACCAAAGGAGGTGGATGATATGAAATAATTATCAAAGAGTTGCATTGGCAACCACCTCAGGATGGATGATGTAACGACTAGTTTTCATGTATTTGGATTATCTATATTATATTATATGTTTTGGTGGATTTTCTCCTCATGTGTGGTTTTCGTTTCCGTAGCTTTCATTTTCGATCGTTTCGTCGTGATTTTCTAGCTTCTTCCTTAGGATCGTCGATTTCGGAGTAAGTCATTCGTGACGAGCTTCATATCGGTCATATCTTATTGATAGATCAAGCCTAGGAGTCTTAGGAATCGATCCCAGAGCTTCGCGCTCCATTTCGGAACTTTCTGTGCACGTTAGCCGGTACAAGAAGGGGAACCGACCGACTAGATGACGATTTAGTCGGTCGGCAAACCTTCATAGACCGACTAGTGGGCTTTGTAAATTTCTCAGGAGTTACTGTTTATCGTTAGTCGGTCTAAGAACGCTCGTCGACCGACTAGGTTGCAAACTAGTCGGTCAGAAAATGTTCTTTAACCGACTAGCTCTATGATCATTTTTGATACCAAGTACTATTCATTCTTAGTCGGTCTAAGAACGTTCATCGAACGACTAGATTTGAAACTAGTCGGTCAGTATTTGTTCTTTGACCGATTAAATCTAAATCCTATTTTTGTACAGGAGTTACTGTTTGGACTTAGTCGGTCTGCATTGGTCAACCGACCGACTAGTTTCCAAACTAGTCGGTCAGTGGTTGCTCTTCGATCGACTAATCAGTGTCGAAACCCTAATTTTTGGGCAGCCGCCAGCACTTCCTATTTAAATCCCCCAAACGTTTTCTTTTCTTCTTTCATTTCTCCTGAGCCTCCTTCTTCCCCAAATCATCATCCATCTAACCCTAGCCATCCTCCTTCATCAAGAGCCTCTCCCCCTCTCCATTTTGGCCGGCCACCACCTCTAGGTCGCCGGAAAACCCCAAAAACCCCCAAAACCACATTTCTCCAGATTTTCCCCATCCATTCCAGATCTGAACCCTAGGTTCTCCGGATCATTTCTTCCGTTGTCGTGCTTGCTCGGCATCGTTCTTCCGCTTCCGATACGGTAATAACTCGATCTCTTAATATCCTCATAGCCCATTTGTGTTTTTGTGAAACCCTAATAAAACTAGGTTGGATGTTGTTCTAATGTTGTTTTGCCTTGGCAGCGATCTCATCTCCGTAGTTAGCATTTGTGTGACGACCTCGTTGATCGTCATCCTCGGTGCTAGGCAAGTGAAACTTGCCACTTAGGGTTTTAGGCCATGTCTTAGGCCATTTCCTTGCTTTAGCGTAAAAGAGACTAGACGGTGAAAGGATAGCCGTCTGGACGCCATTGACCTAGCTTGACAACGAAGCTTGGTCTGTCACCTTCATCATGCTTGTATGTCACGTTTAATTTCACTTAACGGTACGCGTATTAACTGTTCATGTCATCCATGCATCTTTAACTGCCATGTTTAATTTAAATTAACGGTACGCGAATATCTGTTCATGCCATTGCATTTTGCCTGTCATGTTTAATTTAATTAACGGTACGTGAATAACTGCTCATGTCATTGCATGCTTGAACACTCATCGTGATTGCGTAGCATCGCTACATACTAGTGCTACTTGTTCCGGCTAGGCACCCGTTTGCAGGCACAACCCTAGGCCAATTACAATCTGGCTCGTGGTCCAGAAAATGAGCTCAACACAGCCTACGGGCAATAGGGCACTCGCCTGTGTGTGAGTGATCCCTTGTACTTGAATACGGCCTGCGGGCAATAGGGCGCTCACATGTGTGTGGGTGATCCCTTGTACTTGTTACTTGACAAAACATGTCACACCTACCACTTGTTACTTGATACTTGTACTTCACTTGTTACTTCCATACAATACTTGCCATGCCATGCACCATACTTTAACTGCTAGGTTGTTAGTTTACCTTTCTTTCAGTTTCCTTGCACAAGTCTTTCGACTTGCTGACATGTGCCCCTTTTCTCTTTTGGGTGACACATGTAAGATCCCGAGCCTGAGTTTGTCGCTGAGGACGTGGTGTTTGCTGACGCTGAGTCAGAGTCCGCGTTGATCGAGGACTTCGTGGACACTGGAGATCAGTCTTAGTGTCCTCTTAGAGCTTTCCCTTTTGCTTTAGACTGCTTTTAGTTATCGGTGCGTAGCACCCATACCTTGTTATGATTGTCCCTTTTGTTGGCCTTGTTCTATGCCTTTAGACTCTTTCTTTTAGCCTGGTGGCTTTTCTGGATGTTGAACTTAATCTTTAATATTGGACAAATTCTGAGATTTGAGATTTTATTTCTGTCTCTCCTTGTGTTATTATTGTTGTTTCGTTTGTGGTTACAGTGACCTGCTTATGTTTTACTGACGCTTATCGGGTTTGAGGCTTCACAGCTCCACTCTCGTGCGGACCTTTTCACGTCTCGCCTCCATTTTAGGGAAGCGGGGCATGACAGGTTTTGTTGGTGGCCCATGCAGGTCCTCTTCTGTAACTGCGATTATCGGAATGACGATAATAATATTAGAATGTCCAATAAACTGAGTTCGACATCCGAGTCATATGCTATGAGTCTAATTGTTTTGTTTTCTGTGTCATTAGATGGCAGGAAGGTGATTCACCCGTGGTGGAGGTAGTGGTGCGCCCCCTCATGACGAGGAGCCTGAGCGGGAACCCACCAATGGAGAGATGATGTGGATGATGCTTCAGATGATGCAAGTGCAGCAGGGCGTGCTCCTACAAGTCCAGAATGCTCCAGTTGTTCGAGCTGGTCGGGCTATCCAGGATGCCCCTCGCTCCGAGCCAGGAGCGAAGCAATTTTAGGAGCTAGGTCCCGTATATTTTGATGGGTATGAGGGTCCTCTGGCTGTCGATGAGTGGATTCAGAACATTGAGGATAACCTGGCGATGGCGAAGATTAACCCGGCTGGATGGGTTGATTTGGCTAAGATGCAGCTGAAGGATAATGCCAGAAACTGGTGGGATGCTGAAGAGAAGATGCTGGTGGAGCCGATAGTTTGGGCTACCTTTAAGTCCAGATTTGATGGAGAGTTCTTTCCGAAGGCTGCTAGGCAGGTGATGCTGCAGCGCTTCATAGATTTGAAGCAGGGGAGTTTGTCGGTGGATCAGTACCACCAAGAGTTCACGAGGCTCAGTCGGTTTGCACCAAAGATGGTGCAAGATGCCGATGAGAAAGCTCAGCGGTTCCTCCAGGGACTTGCCTTGGAGCTTCAGAGTTTTGTGACCTCTTTTGACCTAGAGACATATCAGAAGGTTCTGATTGCTGCGAGGCGGCAGGAGTTGAATTTGAACCAGATGAAGGGACATGTTTCAGGAGCTGGGAAGAGGCCTGTGGAGCAGGTCAAAGCGGTAGTTAGACCTGGATTCAGTCCTATCCAGCCTGTTCAGTTCAAGAGGCCAGGAGGGCCTATTCTGAAGACTTGCCATTTCTACGGCAAGACCGGGCACCTCAGGGATCAGTGTAGGAGGTTCCTGGGGCAGTGTATTGTCTGCGGAGATCCTGTCCATACCATCAGGGAGTGTCCCAAGTCGAAGCAGCCTTGGCGGGCACCTATTACGGCACAGCCATTGCAGCAGCGTGCTCTTGTGCCCGCTGGACGTGGAGCACCCCTTGTTCCACAGAGACAGGCCTTTCAGCAGGCTGTTCCGCCGAGAGGGCAGGCTTTCCTGATGACTGAGGAGGAGAGCATGGCCATGGATGAGGTTATCACAGGTAACTTCTCTCCTAGCTGTTTCTTCCTTAGTTATGTTTGATTGTTAGATTATGTTAATTGCTTGCATATGATTGTTGCTAGACTAGGGCTTGATTGTTAGACTGTTTGTAGGTGTGATTTTGGTGTGCACATTTCCTGCACGAGTTCTTTTTGACTCTGGTGCATCGATGTGCATTATTTCTCAGAGCTTCGTGGAGAAGCATTCCTTGTCGACGTCCCCTCTTTCCAAGAGTTGGAATATCGTTACAGGGAATGGCGTGGTCTCGGTGCATCGTGGTTGCAACTCTTGCTCGTTGGTGGTTTGTGGACATGAGCTTTACGCTGATTTCATTGTCCACGACATCATCAACTACGATGCAGTTCTTGGGATGGACTGGCTTGCGAGCTTCTATGCTACGATCAACTGTTGGAGGAAGAAGGTCGTGTTCGAGATTCCCGGACACCCAGTGTTTGAGTTCAGCCGTGGTAGCAGTTCGCTTGGTCCTGTCAGATTTCGGGCCAGACTAGTGGAGGTTGTGGCTATGCAGATGGAGTTGGAGAGGCCAGCTGTGGTGCGAGATTTTGATGACGTCTTCCCCGAGGAGATGTCTGGTTTGCCACCTGATCGGGCTCTGGAATTTTCTATTGATCTTATTCCAGGAGCGCATCCCATTTCGAAGGCACCATATCGTATGGCGCCAGCAGAGTTGGAAGAGTTGCGTAGGAAGTTGGATGAGCTTGTGCAGAAGGGTTATATCAATCCTAGTGTGTCTCCGTGGGGAGCACCGGTGCTGCTGGTGAAGATGAAGGATGGTTCGCGTCGCATGTGCGTGGACTATCGGGAGTTGAATGCGGTGACCATCAAGAATAAATACCCGTTGCCTCGCATCGATGATATTTTTGATCAGCTTGGAGGTTCGAGGGTGTTTTTGAAGTTGGATTTGAGGAGTGGTTACCACCAGTTGAAGGTGAAGATGGATGATGTTCCGAAGACAGCGTTCAGGACGAAGTATGGACACTACGAGTTTGTGGTTATGCCTTTCGGTGTAACCAACGCACCCGCAGTTTTCATGAATCTGATGAACCTTATTTTCTATGACTTTTTAGATAAGTTTGTCGTTATCTTTATTGACGACATTCTGATCTATTCTAAGTCGGAGGAGGAGCATGCATCGCACTTGAGGACAGTGTTGGAGATTTTGAGGAAGCATCGGTTGTATGCTAAGTTTTCGAAGTGCGAGTTTTGGCTGGACAGAGTTGCTTTTCTCGGGCATGTGGTGACTGGAGAGGGTATTTCAGTGGATCCCGAGAAGATTAGGGCCATTAGGGAGTGGCCTGTTCCGCTGTCAGCGTCTGAGATCAGGAGTTTCCTTGGACTGGCTGGTTACTATCGGCGCTTCATTAAGGACTTTTCTCGTATTGCTGAGCCGATGACCAGATTGACGCGGAAGGATGTACCTTTTGTTTGGTCGGGTGATTGTGAGAATGCTTTTGGTGTTCTGAGGGAGAGATTGACGACTGCCCCTATTCTTGTTGTGCCTGATCGCAGCGGTGGATTTGAGATCTTTTGTGATGCTTTTGGCAAGGGTCTCGGTTGTGTGTTGCATCAGCATGGACATGTAGTGGCTTATGCATCTCGTCAGCTCAAGGTTCATGAGAAGAATTACCCGACGCATGATTTGGAGTTGGCTGCTGTTGTGTTTGCTCTTAAGATTTGGCGGCACTTCTTGCTGAGTGAGAAAGTGAAGATCTTCACCGATCACAAAAGCTTGAAGTATATTTTTACTCAGAAGGAGCTCAACATGCGACATCGCTGATGGTTGGAGCTCATGGCGGATTATGAGATTGATTTGCGGTATCACCCTGGCAAGGTGAATGTGGTTCCTGATGCGCTGAGTAGGCTTCCAGCGGTGATGATTTTGACTTTGCAGTGGAGATTGCAGCAGGATTTTTGCGAGTCTGGTGTGGAGATTGTTCTTCCTGGGAAGGCTTCTTCGTTGATGTGTATGCAGATACAGTCGACGATTGTGGATCGGATCAAGGCTGGCCAGGCTGAGGATCCGAAGCTGGTGAAGATTCGGGAGCAGGTGGAAGCCGGTCTGCGGACTGACTTTTTGATTCATGAGGATGGCTCGCTGAGGTTTGGAGCTAGGTTGTGTGTGCCAGCTGGGGATATTAGAGAGGAGTTGATGGTGGAGGCACACAGTTCGCCATATTCTGTGCATCCTGGTGGGACCAAGATGTACAAGGATCTTCGTCTGAACTATTGGTGGTATGGTATGAAGAGCAGTGTGGCTCGGAGTGTAGCCAAGTGTTTGGTTTGCCAGCAAGTGAAGGCGGAGCATCAGCGTACGGCCGGGTTGCTACAACCGCTTCCGATTCCAGAGTGGAAATGGCAACACATCACTATGGATTTCGTGACTGGACTACCTCGGAGTCCGAAGCAGAATGACGTGATTTGGGTGATCGTATATCGATTGACCAAATCCGCGCACTTTATTCCATTCCGAGTGGGACAGTCCACTGAGGCGCTAGCGAGGAGATATATGGAGGTAAATTCTTTTGCTCTCTGTTTTATTTCCTTTTCCTAGTTTAGATAGTGATGTAACGTGAATCGTGCAGGAGATCGTACGACTTCATGAAGTCCCCGTGAGCATCGTGTCGGACAGAGACACGAGGTTCACATCTCAGTTCTGGTAGAGTTTGCAGAAGAGTTTGGGTACGCGTCTGAGTTTCAGCACGGTGTACCATCCGCAGACGGATGGCCAGTCCGAGAGGACGATTCAGATCTTGGAGGACATGCTCAGGGCGTGCATGTTGGATTTCAAGGGTTCGTGGGAGGACCATCTACATCTGGTAGAGTTTTCTTACAACAACAGCTTCCAGTCGAGTATTGGCATGTCACCTTTCGCCGCTCTTTATGGGAGGAAATGTCGATCACCATTGAGTTGGGATGACGTTGGTGATCGGGAGCTGTTGGGACCTGAGATGATTGTGGAAGCTGTGGATGTTGTCAGGAACATTCGGGAGAGGTTAAGGATTGCTCAGGACCGTTTTAAGCATTGGGCGGATGCTAAACGTCGTCCTTTGGAGTTTCAGCCGGGCGACCATGTGTTCTTGAAGATTTCCCCGAATCGTGGTGTGATTCTCTTTGGGAAGCGGGGGAAGTTGAGCCCACGATACATTGGACCGTTTGACATTCTGGAGAGAGTTGGCAAGGTAGCCTACCGCTTGGCCTTGCCGCCATCTTTGGAAGGAGTTCACAATGTTTTCCATGTGTCGCAGCTTCATCGATACATTAGCGATCCATCTCATGCTGTGGATTTCTCGGAGATTACCGTTCGCCCTGATATGACATATGACCAGCAGCCAGTGCAGATTCTGGACAGGCATCAGAAGTCACTTCGGAACAAGGTTGTCAATCTTGTGCGGGTGATGTGGCGACACGGCTCACCAGGAGAGTCTACTTGGGAGAATGAGGATGAGATACGAGAGCGCTACCCACTTTTGTTTCCGGACACGTGAGTGTTGGAAAATTCCGAGGACGGAATTTTTCTTAAGTTGGGGAGGATGTAACGACTGGTTTTCATGTATTTGGATTATCTATATTATATTATATGTTTTGGTGGATTTTCTCCTCATGTGTGGTTTTCGTCTCCGTAGCTTTCATTTTCGATCGTTTCGTCGTGATTTTCTAGCTTCTTCCTTAGGATCGTCGATTTCGGAGTAAGTCATTCGTGACAGGCTTCATATCGGTCATATCTTATTGATAGATCAAGCCTAGGAGCTTAGGAATCGATCCCGGAGCTTCGCGCTCCATTTCGGAACTTTCTGTGCACGTTAGCCGGTACAAGAAGGGGAACCGACCGACTAGATGACGATTTAGTCGGTCGGAAAACCTTCATGAACCGACTAGTGGGCTTTGTAAATTTCTCAGGAGTTACTGTTTATCGTTAGTCGGTCTAAGAACGCTCGTCGACCGACTAGGTTGCAAACTAGTCGGTCAGAAAATGTTCTTTAACCGACTAGCTCTATGATCATTTTTGATACCAAGTACTATTCATTCTTAGTCGGTCTAAGAACGTTCATCGACCGACTAGATTCGAAACTAGTCGGTCAGTAGTAGTTCTTTGACCGACTAAATCTAAATCCTATTTTGTACAGGAGTTACTGTTTGGACTTAGTCGGTCTGCGTTGGTCAACCGACCGACTAGTTCCCAAACTAGTTGGTCAGTGGTTGCTCTTCGACCGACTAGTTCCCAAACTAGTTGGTCAGTGGTTGCTCTTCGACCGACTAATCAATGTCGAAACCCTAATTTCTGGGCAGCCGCCAGCACTTCCTATTTAAACCCCCCAAACGTTTTCTTTCCTTTTTTCATTTCTCCTGAGCCTCCTTCTTCCCCAAATCATCATCCATCTAACCCTAGCCCTCCTCCTTCCTTAAGAGCCTCTCCCCCTCTCCATTTTGGCCGGCCACCACCTCTAGGTCACCAAAAAACCCCAAAACCCCCCAAAACCCCATTTCTCCAGATTTTCCCCATCCATTCCAGATCTGAACCCTAGGTTCCCCGGATCATTTCTTCCGTTGCCGTGCTTGCTCAGCATCATTCTTCCGCTTCCGATACGGTAATAACTCGATCTCTTAATATCCTCATAGCCCATTTGTGTTTTTGTGAAACCCTAATAAAACTAGGTTGGATGTTGTTCTAATGTTGTTTTGCCTTGGCAGTGATCTCATCTCCGTAGTTAGCATTTGTGTGACGGCCTCGTTGATCGTCATCCTCGGTGCTAGGCAAGTGAAACTTGCCACTTAGGGTTTTAGGCCATGTCTTAGGCCATTTCCTTGCTTTAGCGTAAAAGAGACTAGACGGTGAAAGGATAGCCGTCTGGACGCCATTAACCTAGCTTGACAACGAAGCTTGGTCTGTCACCTTCATCATGCTTGTATGTCACGTTTAATTTCACTTAACGGTACGCGTATTAACTGTTCATGTCATCCATGCATCTTTAACTGCCATGTTTAATTTAAATTAACGGTACGCGAATATCTGTTCATGCCATTGCATTTTGCCTGTCATGTTTAATTTAATTAATGGTACGCGAATAACTGCTCATGTCATTGCATGCTTGAACACTCATCGTGATTGCGTAGCATCGCTATATACTAGTGCTACTTGTTCTGGCTAGGCACCCGTTTGCAGGCACAACCCTAGGCCAATTACAATCTGGCTCGTGGTCCAGAAAACGAGCTCAACACAGCCTGCGGGCAATAGGGCACTCGCCTGTGTGTGAGTGATCCCTTGTACTTGAATACGGCCTGCGGGCAATAGGGCGCTCACATGTGTGTGAGTGTGTGATCCCTTGTACTTGTTACTTGACAATACATGTCACACCTACCACTTGTTACTTGCTACTTGTACTTCACTTGTTACTTCCATACGATACTTGCCATGCCATGCACCATACTTTAACTGCTAGGTTGTTAGTTTACCTTTCTTTCAGTTTCCTTGCACAAGTCTTTTGACTTGCTGACATGTGCCCCTTTTCTCTTTTGTGTGACACATGTTAGATCCCGAGCCTGAGTTTGTCGCTGAGGACGTGGTGTTTGCTGACGCTGAGTCAGAGTCCGCGTTCATCGAGGACTTCATGGACACTGGAGATCAGCCTTAGTGTCTTCATAGAGCTTTCCCTTTTGCTTTAGACTGCTTTTAGTTATCGGTGCGTAGCACCCATACCTTGTTATGATTGTCCCTTTTGTTGGCCTTGTTCTGGGCCTTTAGACTCTTTCTTTTAGCCTGGTGGCTTTTCTGGATGTTGAACTTAATCTTTAATGTTGGACAAATTCTGAGATTTGAGATTTATTTCTGTCTCTCCTTGTGTTATTATTGTTGTTCCGTTTGTGGTTACAGGGACCTGCTTATGTTTTACTGACGCTAATCGGGTTTGGGGCTTCACAGCTCCACTCTCGTGCGGACCTTTTCACGTCTCGCCTCCATTTTAGGGAAGCGGGGCATGACAGATGAGCAAAAATTAATTGTGTTGGGGCTGCACAAAGCTAGGAGCTGAAGGCGGAGCCATTCTAAGAGGTTGCAATGGACAATGGATGGGGGGATGACTTGTAACCTAGAGAACAATTCTACCCTGGAGACAGAATTTTGGGGTCTGCATGAAGGACTCCAACTAACCTAGGAAAAGGCTTCCAGGAACTAGAAGCCCACACTGATTCGAAGATGTTGGCTGTAATTATTGATAAGGTAGAGCTTCAAACATCCATAACTACCAATTGATGCACCAGATTGATAAGGCAGAGCTTCAAACATCCATAACTACCAATTGATGCACCAGATTTTCAATCAACGCGAAAGAAATTGGTTGACAAATTTTTTCAGGATTATCGTGATACTAATGCATGTGTTGATTATCTTGCCAAAAGAGGATTATCATTGCCCTTATGTCCCAATTATTTTGACAGCCCTCCTAGTGAATTAGGTGTCTTTATTTTGTCTGATATTTATAGGGTGACTTTCACCCGCCTTGTCATTGCTTAATTCTAGTTATAAAATGGTAGCTTGTCTCCCCTCTTTCCACGGAAAAAAATTCTATTGGTACCTTTTTGTTTCTTCCAGACACTACACTTATCCATACTCTTCCTCTATCTCCGTCGTAGCCTCATCTGTCGATGTTATCGCCGCATGCCTCCTCTCCTTCTCTGCTATTTTCACCTATTTGGAGTTAGAGTTGGAGAAGGATGTAATGGCAGTCAAATGATGAAGAAAAGGATGATGAGGAGAGCGATAAAACATGTATTTTTGAAAAAAAAAATGTTATTTGTTTAGCAATATTTAAAAATATATAGTGTGCATAGCAATTTAATATTTTAGGAAAAGTGTAATGTGATTGAGCGCTGCTAGTTACATTACACATTTTGCTAAACATATTACACATGCACAAGAAATTGCACGTGCACATGGTGCACGGGGACCCTAGAAAATACCCATACAGCAAAGGCATTACCCATGTGCAAACGGAAATGAGAGGAAAGTGTGGGTAGGAGTAGCAATTCGGGTTGGCCCGGTCTTATCGGGCTAGGCCGGGCCGTCCCGGTCCGGTTTTCTTAAAGGACTGGGTCGACTTGGTCCAATAAGACCGGGACGGCCTGGCCCGGTCTTATCAGGCCGGGCTGTCTCGGTCTGGTTTTCTGAAAGGACCATGTCGGCCCAGTCCAATAAGACTGCGGGCCATTCCGGTGCGGCCCGGGCCTAGGCCAATAAAAATTCGGGCTGCCTGGCCCTGCCCAATAGGGTTGAAAGAATTATTAGTCTCTATTGTTTATTAGATTTCCACACACACTGTATTAATGATGTATCTTTAAATGCTAATAGAATTTAATTTAGAATGCTAACTACAGGTAAATTCTAGAGCAAATTGATAGTTTAGTGTGTGATCTTTTTTCTCGGAGTAAATTCTCGAGTGATGAATTTTAAGAATGTGAACTCAAGCTATCCACAAGATGTCCAGCTAGCTTATTTTTTGTCTGTAGGTTTGAATCGAGTTACTTTGTTTTTTGATAATTGTATAGTTCAAAGATTGGTTTTATGATCGAGCTACTTTGTTTTGTGAATCAAGCTACTTTGTTTGAATCGAGCAAAATCAAAAGGATTACGTGTCATTATGTGCCACCAAACGGGTCGAATAACTTGGCCCGGACCCGGCACGAAAATGAACCGGGCCGGGCCGGGCTGGGCAAGCCCACGATAAGGATTTCGGGCCAAAATTGCTGGTCCAGGCACGGTTTTACGTGCCGGGCCCATGCCAGGTCGAAAATTGCCATGGGTAAAATGGAGAAAAGCATGGGCGTAAGTGCAAAAAAATCCAGGGGTTAAAGTAGAAAAGGCCCAATGGCAAAGACCATAAATATGAGAAAGAGAGTGGGGTTTTTGTATGTGTTATGAAAAAGGAATAGCAAATATGTAAATAAGTGAAAGGGGTGGTTGTTTGGGATGTTAAAATGGCAACGTCAACCATGTAATTAAGTGTGATGTGGAGTTCTTTGTTTGAGGGGTGAGGTGGCATTGACATTACCACATAGGACAAACATGACACCTAGGACAAGGGGTTGTTTGGGATGTTGAAAAGGCAGTGACAACCATGTAATTAAGTGTGATAGTGGTTTTTTGATTGAGGGGTGATGTTGCATCCCATGTGACAATGTGACATTGCCACATGCGACAAACATGACACATAAGACTCTTGTGCCATTGTCCTAGGTGTCATGTTTGTCCCATCACATCGCCGCATGTGATGCCATCCTATCCATCAAACAAAAAGAACCCATCCGACTTAATTATATGGTTGACATTGCCCTTTCAACATCCCAAACAACACCACTTTTCAATTAATTACATGCTTCCCGTTCCTTTTTTCATAACACCCAACAAATGCCTCCATCTTTCTCATATTTATGGCCTTGCCATTGGACTTTTTTCCACTTTAGCCCTCGTGTTTTTTGCGACTTATGCACATATTTTTCTCCCTTTACCCCCTAGACGTCACACACATGCATTCTCTCATTTCCGTCAGTGCGCAGAAAATGCATTCCGTCAGTGCGCAGAAAGTGCGCAGGAAATGCGTTACTTGACACCTGACCATCACATGCTCCCGTCAAACAAGCGGCAGTCACGTTGGGACTTTTCTGAAACTTAAAATGAAAGTATGAGGTAGTTTTGCGATTACATATTAGTAAGAGATAGTTTTTTGGAATTCAGCGAAAATATGAGCTAATTTGGGATAGTAAGTTGTAATCGATTCATTGAAATGAGATGGGTCATGCGTTATTATTAAAGTCGGGGTAATTTCGTTAATTCTTTTTTCCGTTAAAAGACGTTAGTGGGTTTAACGAAATCGAAACATGATAACTTCAGAATAGTTTTACGATTATATCATAGTAAGATGTATTTTTTTAGAATTCAACAAAAGTACAAAATGGTTTGACAAAATTAAGTCACAAGTTTATCATTATCTTTGTTAACAAAATATAAAAGATAATGACAAAAGTGTAAATAAATGCAAAGATGCTAGCAAAACGTGAATGTGACTAGCGGCACCGCAAATAATCAAGAAACTATTAATTTATGACCGCGTCAATCCTTTCACTCTCTCTGTTATTTATACGGTTCTCGCTTCCTATCCAATCTAGAAAACGATCGCGACGAATCTCTCATTAATAAATTGCCTTTCTGCAAAAATTTAAAAAAAAAATTAGTCGCAGATCTCACTTATTTTCTTCCCATAATGAAGCTTAATTAAGTACCAACATAATCGAAAAATTAAATTTCCTAGGCTAAAAGACCGTCCTTTCTCTTCACCAATCAGGGCTGCTGCTTGGAGTTCTTGGTTTTTGAATCGCTGGAATCGGTAAGTTTTAGTTGAAAATAATTGAATATCTCGTTTTTAGTCCAACATTTTTATGGGTTTTAGTTGCATTTTGGAGATAAAGGTTCAATCTTTGCAAGGGGAGATCCTTTGGATCTTGTAGAAACCGTGGATAGTTTGATTTTTGTCTTGGTTTACGGGGAAAAACGTGTTCACTTTTTCTTGATTTGTTCTTCGCAAAAAGCGAATATACGATGTAAAAGATTGTGGTTTTTGCAGGAATCAGGAATCACTAATTTGAACTTTAAAAGGAGAAAGAAAAAAGAAAAATTGTGAAAGCATACATTGTTAACAATTCGGCTTCTTGTGATTCTGTTCTTTACTGTTCCGTTGATTTTTTATTTCTGAAATTGGATTTATTGAATGTAAGTATGAGATTGTTTACTTATGAATTTTGCATAGATTGCAGTCTCTTGTTCAATTTGGAGATTCATGCTAAATAATCAGTTGTTTTTGCAATTTCTTTTGATTTCTTATACCTTTTAGGGTTCTGTTGTGCATTCTGCACCAATACTAGATGAATGTTCTTGAGTTCGAGATTATGATTGATTATATTGAAAACATTTAGATCTTGTGAAGGAAACTGTGGGGATGTTGAGAATTAGGTTATTCATTGTTTGAATACTTTAGATCATGTTTAGATCTTTTATTAGACTTTGAATACCCTAATTCAGCTGCCGTGTTTGTAGTTCACGATTTAATTGACTTAGGCTGTATAAATTGTTTCCATCTTATTTGTAACCTTCATTCAATTTGATCTTAAGAACTTACCTTTTCATTTTTGTAACTCATGTTCTCCCTTAGAATTTCCCCACTGGCATATAGCGGAATTTTCTTGAAATCTCGTGCATGTTTGAACTTTCCCCCCTTTTTTCTTTTTTTTTTGGTGCATCAGAAAAGAAACAACCAACACAATCTAAGGAGGTTTGAAACCTCTAGCAAATCTAACGCCCATCGCATCAGCAGCCAAGAGATTGGCAATTCTCTCCGGGACACTCTCATGAACCACCATGTCCTCCTCAAGCCGAGAACCCAGTTCCGCAAGCTTATCAGCAACAAAATTGCCTTCCCTCAACACGTGCACCACCGAGACCTCCCAATCTTTTCGTAACAAAACTCCTATATCCTCGATAAGCGAAGAACAAGGGTGTGAAGGGCTACACTTACTCATAACGAGGTCAATGGAACTTTTCGAATCCGTCTCGCAAATCAATTTCCTTAATCCCAGCTTCCAAGCCAAGTGCAACCCACTCCTAATAGCGTATAGCTCCGCAGTGAGACTGTTGCACACCCCCAAAAAGGAAGAAAAGCTAGAAATCCAACCCCCGCTCTCGTCTCTAACTACTCCTCCAGCCCCTGCAGCTCCAGGATCCCCCTTGGCTGCCCCATCAACATTTAGCTTCCACCAGCCAGCAGGGGGAGGGGTCCAACCAATCCTGTCGCCGAGATCAACCTTTCTACTGCTGAGCACCTCCTTCTTCACCAACTCCGCAGCCTTGCGTTTAATAGCAACCACCAATTGAGCAACCTCCTGCCTCGCATAACCTGGCTGAAAGAGGCATTTGCATCTCTCCGTCCATATTGTCCAGAGCCCGGTGACAAACTCCGCCTTGCATATGGCCGGCACCTTCTTATCACAGAATCGCTGCTCCAACCAACTACCCAGCGGTCTTGAAAAGAACTCGCAGTGCTCCTCTGTCGGAATTAGCGACATCCAGACCTGAGTGTTAAGATTACAGTCCCATAACGCATGTATCACATCCTCCTCCGCAACACCACACCCCTTGCAAACTGCCGATTCCGCGATCCCTCTCAAAAACCGTAGCTGAGCCGTGACTAGCCGCCCACGAACAGCTAACCATAGGAAGAACAGTCTTCTAGCAGGAAAATGTAGTCGCCAGATCCATGCAATCTCCGCTACAAGCTTTCGTTCTTTATCCGCCATCAACACCATATAGGCCATCTTAGTGGTGAACTCCCCATCATGAGCATGTCGCCAGAAGTAGCCATCCTCCTGTACATGAAATTTGGCTAGCGGATGCGCCATCACCCTCAACGCCACATTCTCAGGTAAATTCAGAAGCAATTTGTCGACATCCCATTTTCCTTGTTCGTCCAAAAAATCCGACACTAGAACTTCCTTTGAGCTTGACTCGGGAGGAGGAGAAGAGTAAGAAAGCAACGGTTTGTCAAGCCAGCAGTCTTTCCAAAAATTAACAGACTTACCCGTGCCAATCCGCCTTCCCAAACCATCTGCCAGACTCTTCATGCCCACCATAGTAGCTTTAAAAGTTGAAGACCAGCAAGGAGAAAACTTTTGTAAAGATTTCGCCATCCCCACCACGTCCGCTCCGATTTTATATTTTGCTCTGATGGTTCTAACCCAAAGATTCTTGGGCTTGTTAAGCAAGCGCCATGCCAACCGCTGTAGAAGTACAGAGTTGTGATGCCCCATTGTTCTCAACCCCAATCCTCCCAAGCTTTTTGGTTTACAGACATCTTCCCAATTAACTAAGTGCATCTTCCTTTCGCCCAAATGTCCACCCCACAGGAACGCCCTATTCAACTTCTCCATCATCTGAATAGTGTGCTCAGGGATCTTAGCCGTCATCATGGAGTATGTCGGTATAGCAGAGGTAACAGCCTGAATCAGGGTAGCCCTTCCAGCCAAGCTAAGTAATTTGGACTTCCAACCAGACAACTTCACATTCATCTTCTCAATAATATATCTGTATGTATCCTTCGTTATTCTACCGTGGATGAGAGGAACACCTAAATACTTTCCCAAATCCACAGCCACCGGAACCCCTAGGACGCTTCCAATCTTCGCACCATGACCCATCTTCGATTTAGGGGAAACATAACATTTGGATTTCTCAAAACTGACTTTGGCGCCCGACGCTCTGCAGAATCTCTCCAACACATCCTTCATCACCCTAGCTTGAACCAGACTAGCTCTACCAAACAAAAATAGGTCATCAGCAAACAATAAATGAGAGATTTCCAACTCCTTCGAATGTAAGGCAATGGGCTTCCACCTCTTGATATCAACGGCATCCTTGATGCAGATACCTAATCTCTCCATGCACAACACAAACAGATAAGGGCTCAAAGGATCACCTTGCCGTAGGCCACGCTTAGTAGCAAACCACTCCGAGGTTCTCCCCTCCCAAAGGACAGAAACCAGAGGTGTTGACACACAAAACATGATAAGTTTAATCCATTTCAACGGCAAACCAAATAGCTGCATTGTCTCTTCCAGGAACCTCCAGTTAATTCTATCATACGCCTTCTCCAAATCAATCTTAACTGCCATCAATCCCTCCGAACTCTTCGACCGTCTGATAGTGTGGATTAGCTCTTGAGCAATGAGAATATTATCCGTAGCCTGTCTGCCAGGAATAAAGCTAGTCTGAAAAGGGCTAATTAAGTCCTGCAATAAACCCCGCAATCTCCCCACCAGAACTTTGGTGATGATCTTATACGCCACAGGAATCAAGCTGATGGGCCGAAATTGACTAAGAATCTCAGGATGATTCACCTTAGGAATTAACACAAGCAGTGTTCTATTGAGCTCAACATTGAATGATCCAGTCTCAACTGCCCCCTGCACAAGTGATATTAGAGAAACTTTAACATTATTCCAAAAATTCTGAAAGAAACCAGCATGTAGCCCATCAACTCCAGGAGCTTTCCATGGCTTCATACTGAATAGTGCCATTCTCACTTCCTCCTCAGAGACTGGATTTTCCAACTCCTTAGACTCCTCCTCTGATACTGAAAGGCCACGAGAGTGAGAAAGCTGAGAGAACCCATCATTATCATCAGAGAGAAAAGCTTTGAAGTAAGTCGAACATAAATTCTGCAGCCCAATAGCATCAGAAACCCAGTTCCCATTCCCATCCTTCAACAATTTTACCTTCAGTCTTTTCCTCCTACAAAGGGTAGAGAGATGAAAGAACCGTGTATTCTTATCTCCATACTCAAGCCATTGGCAACGGGACTTTTGATGCCAAAATATCTCTTCCTGCTCAAGGATATTCTCATACTCAGCTAAGAGGTCCTCCTCCAACCGACTAAGTTGGTGCGAATATTGATTCAAGAGAACTCTTTGAATTCCATCAATTCTGCCTCTAATCCACCTTTTTTTGCGAAATAAATCCCCAAATGTATGCTTGTTCCAGCCTTGGATACCTTTAATAAAGGACTTAGCCTCCTGCACAAAGTCCTCAGCTTCACAACGCCAAGCCTTCATCACAAATTCCCTAAACCTCTCGTCCTTCAGCCACATTGCTTGGAATCTGAAGACCTTAGGAGTAGTACTATCACTGACCTCACCCTCACAGCAAAGCCGAACGGGACAATGGTCCGAAAATAATCTGGGAAGATGAAATAAATGTGCCTCAGGGAAAGCCTCGCACCATTCATTATTTGCCAGGACTCTGTCTAGCCTCTCATGAACCCTCGCCCTCCCCTGCCTGAGGTTACACCAAGTGAAAGGTAATCCATGAAATCCAATATCAATAAACCCACAGGCGTGAAGAAACGATTGAAATCTATCGCACCTGCTCCCCGATACCACGGCACCACCTAATTTCTCCGCAGCCACAAGATAATCATTAAAATCTCCCAAAGCCATCCAAGGCACCTTCAAGCCAGACCCAAAACGCTCAATCTGCTCATATAACTTCCACCGTGTGGTTCTGCATGGGCTTGCATAAATGACTGAGAGAAAGAAGTCCGCAGCTCCAGTCCGCTGCACAATACCATGAACCAATTGTGGTGAAGAACTAGTGACATGAAAATGCAACACACTATCATCCCATAGCACCCATAGTCCACCAGCAAAGCCCATTGGGTCATCAACCACGTACTGACTGAAATTAAGCTTCCGAATAATACCAAGCGCTTGATCTCCAGAAATCCTTGGCTCAGCAATGACAAAAATAGACGGCTTAAACTTCCTTATAAGCTCTTTAGCTTCCCTGACAAAAGACTTCTTCGCTGCCCCTCTACAATTCCAGAAAATGTAATCCATAATCAACATGTGAAAAGAGGAAACAAACCCACCAGAAACTCAATCCAAAGCAAGGTCCATGCCTCCCTGCCCATTGCAAATGTCCAAATCTCCTTCCCCTATAGAAAATATCATCGGCATAGTCTGAACTTCAGGAGGATGGCATATAACACTCTCCCCATCTTGAGATACACATCCAACCCCCAATCCTTCAGCGACCTTCGAAGCGTTAGAAATGTCAGACAGCAGCTTTCGCTTCCCTGGGACTGGCTGTGTCGTATCACAGGACGCAGCTCCAAAATTGAAATCCAAAATTTGATCCACCACAGAACTCCCACCAACCTTCGAGCCTATAGATGTCTCCCCATTGCTAATCATCAAGGCCACTTGGGCCTTGTGGGTCTGTTGAGCTTTCTTACTCTTCAATTCACCCGCTACTCTGGGCTCCGAATTAGGCCGAACAGCAATTCGCGGCCCATTACACCGTCCATTGCTATCAACAGTAGCCAAGACTCTCCCCATCCGGCCCATACCACCTCGATTCTCCTCCATCACATCCCTTCCATCATCATCCCCCATCTCCCCATCAGCCAACGAGCTGAACCTGGAACCCGTTCTCTGTTTTAACCCAATCTTATCTGCAGCTCTTCCCATCACAGAGCCTGAAGAGCGACGAGACCGCCTATCATTGGCGACAATCCATGGCCCAAGAGCCTGAGGAGATGCTTGTACCTTCGAACTTGGGGAGGATGAAGAATGAAGCGGAGGCCCCGACTCCTTAGAACCCTGCTCACCTCCCTTATCTGGTGTATCCCCACTCACTGACTGAAAAGGACACTGCTCCCTGTGCCCAATACGCCCACACTTGAAACAGATAATCCCCAGACCTTCATACTGCACTTTCTGCCAGCGACCTTCGAAAAAAATTTGGGATTTCAATGGTTTATTCAGATCAATCTCAACACAAATACGCACAAATCTGGCCTTCATTACTAACCGAGTATGCGCATCGAACTTCACAACTTTCCCCACACAATTACCCAACACCTCAAGCACCCTCTCGTCGTAATACTCCACCGGGAGGAAGGGAAATCTGACCCACACTGCCGTAGAACCTATCACAGTCGACTCCGGTGAGAAATCCGGTACCCAACGCTGAGTGGTCAGGTAATGACCAAACACCATCCAAGGACCTTCCTCCAGAGCAAACACCATGTCTTCTTCACAAACAAAACGCACCATGACGAAGCCCTCACCCAAATCAACAAATTCGACATCACCCTTTGGTCTCCACAGCAACCTGATCTTACCCTCTAGTACCGGCAACGAAATATTCCGTCCCAGTAGCTTCACAATCACAGCCTGCTTACACTTGCTCCGCAACTTCTCCCTGAACTCCGGCGACAGATCCACGCTATCCCACTCCCCCTTGGTGGAAACCTTGATGTCCTCCTTCAAATCAAAACCCCCATCATCCAAGCTCGTAATATCAGCATTCGAAGCCCCCAATCCAGAGCAGGCATCCTTGAAAGACATCCTTGCCGGCGGATCTCCTAGCCCTACCGGATCCCTTCCAGCCCTCCGGTCGCCCTCCCCGTCCGTAGCCCTGAATTTCAGAGGCCTCTGCGATGAGGATCCATCTTCATCCCGATCTCTCTCTCGACCATCCGACGCCGAGAACATCGACCGCCTCATGGCGATGTCGCCGCCTCCCTAAAACCCTAACAATTTTTTTCCCACCGAAATATCGGTTCTCACCTCGTAACCCGTGCCCATTTCATTTTCATCATTAACAACTTTCCCCCCCTTTTTTCACCGTTTAGATGACATTCTTTCTTTTTAAACCTTTAAAATAAAACATATATGATATGTAAAAATGGTTCTACTAAACAAAAAATTCCCGCGTCCAACAGACCGAGACATGGCCGCATGCCCATCCATGCCTGACAATTAGGAATGTATAAACTACTATTCACCCAAAAAAATATGTACACGATGAGTTCTGTTATACCCCATTTTGATAAAAGGTATTGTTTCATGGATCGTTTTGCTTAAATCATGTTTCTTTTTATATCTATAACATCAACACATATATACACATTAGTATGATATCTATTATATAAAACACAACTGCTTTTGAATCCTAGGGCTGACTAGGACAAATCTCAGTCATCAACAACGATCAGGATGCATCCACATCCTTTGTATCTAAGGGTCAAGATTTAATTCAAAAAATGGGGAAACTTGAACTTCTGTTGGAAAAATCGAGAAGTTGAAATCTGGCCAGCATTTGGCCACGTCCCCCAGTGGCGGACCTGTGGCTTAGCCTATGGGGGCACGGGCCCCCATAAAAATATTGAATAAAAAATTTTTAGTGTTAAAATTTGGAGGGCTGCAACCAACTTTCAGGCGCGGGCCCCCACAATGTAAAAGATGAGATAGGGAGGCTCATAGCTGGTTGATGAGATGTGGATAGCTCCATAGCTGGCTGATGAGATGGGGCAGAAAAAGATGTTTTTTTTTACAATTTTGTTTCTCCCTGCATTCTCTAATCTCTCTGCATTTTGTTCTTTTTTCCCATTCGTTTTTTGCGCTTCTGAGTTCTGAGTCAGAGAGCTTGCTTCTGAGTTCTTTTTTCCCATTCGTTTTTTCCCATTCGTTTTCTCTGCAAACGAATCATGGATCCTTCTAAGCAGAAGATCCCACCATCATTTCCCTCTACGAGCTCACCAATTCTCCTCAAATCGATTGAAGAAAAGGAGGACCTCCAGTTGCTGCTCAAGCTTTGATCCATCAAGAGCGAGCCTTCGACGTAGTGGAACCCCGTCTCCATCGAGATCAGCCTCTCCTGGTCCATTTGAGTCTGACTGACCTAAAAATTTGAGCCCTCGTTCTGATTAGGGAGAAGCACTGCAATTGAAGACTGGAGTTCAGCGGTCATCCGAGCGCGAGGTAATTTTGCATTAACTATGTTGATATGTATGTTGCTCTAGAGAAAAATATGCAGAAATGAAGAATCTCATTTATGATTTATTATGAGGAACTCCGAAAGACTGCAAGTCTGCAACTAAGTGAATAGCTCATCTCACCAGTGTTCTAAACTGCGTTTTATGCGGCCGCATATGCGGCTGCATATGCGCAAGCAGCCATCAACCGCACAGAAACCTCAGTATGCGGGCCAAAAATGCGGGCGAGCGCATATAAGGCCGCTTGACCACGATGTGGGCGCTTAAGTGCATATATGCGGGCGCAGCGGATCCGAAAATTACCGGGCGGGCTGAGTTTTTCAAACCCGCAGCATTTCGAAGAGCAACGACTCAAACCAGTAGCATTTCGAAGAGCAGCGACTCAAACCCGCATCGTTTAGGGCATCTCGAAGCGCAGCTGCGAAACATTAGGGCATCTCGAAGGTTTTCTCGCAGCGAGGCAGCCATCGACTCGGTTAGAAGGCAGCAACGAAGTAGGGGATTCGACGGAAGCGGTACTCCAAGGCGGCGAGCGAACGAGTCCACGGCGGCGGCGAACGACTCCAAGCGGCGTACAGGTCAGTTCTCTTTCATCTTTTTCTTCTTTTATTCTTTTTTTCGTTTTTTCTCTTCCAAGCGGCGAACGAGTTCATTTACAGTGGTCATTGTTTTCGTTTTTTTATTCTTTTTGGCTATCGTGATAGATGGCTTGCTGATTACTGTACATTTGGATGCATGTATTAATTCTCTGTCATTGTGGATGGATGAGTTTATTTTTGGATGAGTAAACAGTAATATCCTTGTTCTACTGTAAGCACGCATTCGTGTATGCCACTTGTTCTTCTATAGATGCCCTAATGACCTCAACAGCCAATGTAATTGCAAAGGCATCAAACTTGTTATATTGGCTTAGAACCTAGCGATCTATCATTAGCGTTTTAAAATGTTCATGCTAATCTTGAAGTCTCTGTATGTTACAAAGGGAATCATATTTTCTACTCATTCTGCGAGACAACCCCAGAAGGTAACTCTACACTCTTCTTAGCTAACAACATCTTTATTGAATAATGAAACTATATCAACTGATGAATGGTGTATTTGTCTGTTTGTTATACTTTTAAATTGCATGTCATAGCATATTCTTTTTTAAACTAACTAACACATCATATAATATTAATCTTGTCAATGCCATCCTAAATGTTGCTTACATCCTGAACATCCTGAATATTGCTTACATTCAAATAAATGACAGTAGCATAAATGACAGTAGCATACATGAAATTACAATCATATACACGTTTCAAAAAGAATCCTGATCTTGCCAATGCCATATGATATTAATTTTTTCATCTTCATCTTCGCGGTCTACTTTCCAATGTATGGGATGCTGCTTAAGACATCTCTTATGAAGGGGAGGCCAGCATCTTGTGCTACAACAAACTCTGCTTCTGGCAATGGCGTGTAAAGACGAGAAACACTAACCTGAAAGGCAATGAAAAAGGGAACAGAAGTTAGAAACATCATAAGCATTTGTTTTCCTCCACTCAAGTACTCAATAAAACAAATGTGCAATAACATTCAAATATCCAAAAGCTTTACAAAAAGATGAACATATCTAACTGTTAGATTCTAACACAAGCACACCAAATGTTTTTAAAAGTTGATATGATTTTATACTTACTACTTATGTAAGTTATGTTATGTATTTACCTAAAATATCTATTTTCGCGTAAACCGCATAATCCGCATATGCACTATGCGCTCCTGGACCGCACGCATAATGAAAACGCATTTTAGAACACTGCATCTCATTATTTAGCATTATCAATTACAGAAATAAAAACTTCAGCTTTTCAGAGAGAGAGATGCTAGGGCGGGATCAATCGATCCAGAGATAAAGTCAAGGCTACTGTTTTTATTCGAAGTCGAAGTGCTCGATCAGAGATTCGGAATGATGACTTCCCAAAAAATCTGATCTTTTTGCTTCTTTGGGTGAGTTGCGGCAACAATTGCCTTTTTAAAGGCAACAATTTGAATAAGTGAATACATGATTTTTTAACTGCGGGCAACAGAGTATCTTGATTTGCCCACAGAGTATCTTGATTTTTCTTGTCTTTCCAGAATATTTGTTGTCTTGGAAGTTGATTCAAAAAATTGCATAGTCCATAATTCATCTATTGCCTTCTCCGTGTTTTGTGATCAATGTATGATTTTTGAACCCCCACTTTTTGGTCCTAATGATTTGGATGTTTATTAGTTTTTTGATGTAATTAGATGCCTCATTGATAATTATAATGTTCTATTGCATAGAATGTTGTGTTTCGAATATATTCTTAAGCTCTAATTTAAATTGTCCTTTGTAGAATATTTCTTAAATGGAGAGATACTTCAAAAGAAAGTCAATAGATGATTCATCTCAATCTACTGAGCAACAAGCACCTAATTTGAATAAAAGTCCTATAATAGTCGATGTATCAAGTCTCCCTGCAGACCATGGGCTTAGACCTTCAATTTGGAGCTATGATGTCAACATTAGGGATGAAGTTTGAAGATCTTACCTTCAGAAGGGTCCTTGTCAGCCAACTGGTCATGACTCCCAATCACAGTGATTGTGAAAAACCCAAGAAGATTCAAACCTAATTGGTTCAGTGAGTGTCCTAGTTGGCTAGAGTATAGCGTAGTCAAAGATGCGGTATTTTGTTTATATTGTTATCTCTTCAAACCACAGTGCCAAAGTATTTCTTCTCAAAGCATGGCTGATTCCTTTGTGAATGAAGGATTTAGAAACTGGAAAAAGAAAGAAAGGATTGAGGTTCATGTTAGAAAGATCAACAGTTCTCATACTGAAGCAAGGAATAAATGTGAGGACTTGATGAATCAACCACAGAGTATCCTTGCAATGTTTAGTAGTAAGACAACTAAGGATAAAATGGAATATCGAGTGTTGTTAACTGCTGCTACTGACTGTGTTAGATTTCTCTTACGCCAAGGGTTACCATTTCATGGTCACGATGAGTCTAAACAATCATTGAATTAGGGAAACTATCTTGGGCTCTTCCACTTTCTTGCTGATCACAATGATAAAGTTAAGAATCTATCATTTGCCAATGCTTCTGAAAGGCTACAGTTGACTTCACCAAAGGTGCAAAAGGAGCTTTGTCGAGCTGCTTCAGCTGAGACTTTAAATACCATTTTAAAGGATATGGGTAATTCTTATTTCTCTATTTTGGTTGACGAGGCTCGTGATATAGCAACAAATGAGCAAATGGCTGTATCTTTAAGATATGTGAACAAGTATGGACAAGTTGTTAAGAGATTCATTGGTATTCAACATGTTTTCTCTACTACTGCCATTTCACTTAAAACTGTTTTGGACGAATTATTTGCTAGACATCAGTTAAGTATATCGAGATTACGTGGTCAAGGGTATGATGGTGCAAGTAATATGCAAGGTGAATATAATGGTTTGAAAGCACTTATCCTAAGAGATAACCCATATCCCTTTTATGTGCATTGTTTTGCTCATCAATTTCATTTGGTTCTAGTGGCTGTTGCAAAGAACCATTTCCAAGTTAAGTCTCTCTTTGAATTTATTTCAAGAATTTTGAATATTGTTGGAGCATCGTGTAAGAGGAGCGATGTTCTTAAAGCCATCCAGCATAATAAAGTTCTTGAAGCATTACAGAATGGAGATTTGATTAGTGGACTGGGTTTGAATCAGGAAACCAACTTAAAGAGGCCATGCGACACTCGTTGGAGCTTACATTACACTTCATTAATCAGTCTCATGAACATGTATTCAATTGTAATTGCAGTACTTGAGATTGTTATGGATGATGGGGTGAATGATACACATTCAGTTGATGCTAGTGTTTTGTTGGGTGTTATGCAATCTTTTGATTTCATATTCACCTTACATCTCATGATAAACATTCTTGGAGTTACAAATGAATTGTCACAATTACTGCAAAGAGAATACCAGGATATTCAGAATGCGATGCGATTAGTATATGTATGCAAGTTGAGGCTACAGAGGATGAGAGATGACGGATGGGATTCTTTGTTGAATGAGACCTCTTCTTTCTGCAATAAATTTGAAATTGTTATTTCTGCTATGAATGATAAGTTCAAAGTTCGTGGACGACCAAGACGGAAAGCTGAAGAAATGACAAACGTGCATCACTATCGGGTTGGACTATTTTATAGCATAATAGACATGCAACTTCAGGAGCTTAATAATCGTTTTTCTGAGATTAATACAGAGTTGCTTCTATGTGTGGAATGTCTTATCCCCATTAACTCATTCTCTACTTTTAAGAAAGAAAAATTGATCCGTCTTGCTCAGATATATGCAAATGATTTCTCTCTCATAGAACTTATAATTGGGAATCAGCTTGACAATTATATTCTTGATATGCGCTTTAGTGACTTGTTCTCGGATGTCCAAGAAATTACCGGTCTTGCTGAAAAGATGGTTGCAAACATATGTCATTTGGTGTATCCATTGGTTTTTAGGCTTATCACATTAGCCTTAACTTTACCGATTTCAACTGCAAAAGTGGAGAGAGCATTTTCAGCAATGAAGATTGTGAAGACCCGACTACGTAATCGATTGGCAGACGAGTGGCTTAATGATTGTTTGATAACATACATTGAGAAAGAAGTTTTTGATCAAATTTCAAATGAAGACATTATGCAGTATTATCAGAATATGCAACCACGGAGAAGATTGTTGTAAGGTATTGAATGTTTTTAAGTTTTTAATTTAATAATGTTTTTTTAACTAATATTAAATTGTGCCCCCATAATTTCAAAGCGCTGGTTCCGCCACTGCGCCCCCCCCACTTTTTTTGTTTTTTTCTTTGGTTTTCAAACCCCACCACAATCACTACATTTGCGCAGAATACCGCCCATTTTCCCTTTTGCTAAAAACCCTCTCATTTCACTTTTCACCCCCACACCCTACACACACAGACCCCCACACTTATGCACTTCACCCCTTCATTTTCGTGCCTACCACAATCACTACATTTGCGCAGAATACCGTCCATTTCCCCTTTTTGCTAAAAAACCCCGCCCATTTCACTTTTTGCACCCACACCTTACACACACACCCACACTTATACACACCCACACTTATGCACTTTTCCCCTTCATTTTCATGCGTTTCTCTTCAGCGCGGATGCCTTTGGCGCATAACCCGTGCCCTCGGGTACGGTTCATTTAAGATATCTACTCAAAATCTTTGTTCTCCCCAAAAATTATTTCCCCTTCAAAATCTAAACGAACAAAAATCTTAAGCGTTTCTTTTTTGGCCCGGGTTAAATTTTTGTTCGTTTAGATTTTGGAGGGGGAAATAATTTTTGGGGAGAACAAAGATTTTGAGTGGATATCTTAAATGAACCGTGCCCGAGGGCACGGGTTATGTGCCGAAGGCACCCGTGCTGAAGCTAGTTTTTTGTTCTTTTAGATTTTGGAGGGGGAAATAGTTTTTGAGGAGAACAAAGATTTTGAGGGGATATTTTAAATGGACCGTGCCCGAGGGCACTGATTATGACTAGTACATATATTAAGAAACAACATCATATATAGTGCTGATTTTCTTTTGAGATTTTGGGTACATGATGTTGCCGCAATGCTAAATAATGGTGACTGGCATGGCGGGATTTGCCTGCAAAGGCACCACCGTGGTGATAATTAATTGCCTGCTTATTTGTTTACTGTTACTAATTAATTTTTTTTCATTTACCATGCATTGGACATTTTGAAATATGGATTGTGGATGACTAAATGAATCAAAATGTGGATAAAAATACGTTCTTTCACCTATTTCACTTGTTTATATTGTTTTGTTGCTTATTTGTAGGCTAAAAACTTGGCATAATTTACAAACACGATTTTATGTGATTATTTTGATTATTTGAGAATTTTTAGATTTAGAGTAATTTCTCCTTAATTTTATTTCTTTTAATTTTTTTTAAAATAAATAAATGCATGTCCCGTGGCGGCTACTCACTGCCGCGCCACTGCCGACTCTGCCATTTGTCACATTCAGTGATGCCTTGCATAGTTAGGATTTCATTATGTTCAATTTGTAAGTTGACTTTATACAATCAAGTTTTTTTTGGGTAATGGTTTGCTTTGTACCTACTGGTTGGAATGGCTTTCAAGGCTGCAGGCAACAGTTAGAGGCTAGCCGACCTATTCCAACAAATAATCTTTCAAAATATGATATGATAGCCTTTAGTTGAATCTGCGTTCAATATATAAAGTGAAAATAGAACTATCTTCAGTTTACATATAGGCTTACATATTGTTTGGTTTCTTAAGTACATGTGGTCTATTTTTGTAAACTAGTTTATTTGAACTTTTTCTTTGTATGCATCTTGCTTTAACAATTCCTACGAAATGTTGGATTGAAGGACCATGTCTTGCTGACAATAAATCGAGTGAGCTTAGTAGTTACCCCGGCGCTGTTATTAGCCACAATTGCATTTTATGCATGCCTTACCTATTCGTTACATTCTAAAATTTCATTCTCAGGCAGTATGATAATTGCTTGGATGCATCGTTTGATCATTATGATATCTTTCAGGACCTTGCAAAGAAAGAATGATGTTTCATCAATCCATGAGCCGCAGTCAGAGAGCTAGAGGCTCCAGAGCCAAGAGTATTTTTCAGGTGGCAGTGCTTTTGGCCGTGGTTGTGTGGTTGCTCTACCAGACCAAACATTCATATGACAAAAAACCCGAATATGCTGAAGCTGAGTACATCAAGCTTAGCGAGGGAGACATGAACATACAGTTTGGGCGGAAGGTAAATGCAGGGTCCGAGAACGTAATCAGCATAGATCCCCATGGAAAGAACCCAGATGAGACTACGGATGCTGGTGAAGCTAGGGAAATTGAAGTAGATCAGGATGTTTTTGGTGATGAAGAGAAGGCTGAAGAAGTTGGACATGAAAGTGAAGGATCCCAAGAAGACATCACAGATAGTGGCAAGGAAGAACCCCTACATGAACAAGCGGGCAATGTGGATGATAATGTCGACCACCATAATGCGAGCAAGGTCAATACTGAAGCTATGCAGGATGATTTAAGGCTGCCCAGTCAAAGGGATGGTGGTAGTTTTGCCCAAACTGAAAAGCAAACTGAAGATGTAAGATCATCTGAAGAAATTGGTCTACCAAATGGTGATGCTACCCCTGCTGATGGCTCGAACATTACTGATGGGGAAAAAATAAAGTCTGATGAAGCAATGTTGATCACTGCCAATCAAGCTGAAAATGGTGAGAATACAGAGCAGCAAAGTGAAATGGGCAAAGCAGGTAGTGAACATAGTGACAGTGCAGTACCTGTGGCACAAGAATTGACCAATTCATCTTTTTATGATGATCAGAGCAATCAAGATATGTCAGTAGACAATGATAGTCATGAAGAAACAGTTAAAGCCCAAGAAGCTACTGGGTCTGATGCTGAAATTACACACAATAACACAATCGAGGAGGCCAGAACGAGTGCACGATCAGATGTTAACAGCTATGCTGAAGTTGCACGTCCTGACCGAAGTTCTGAAGATGGGAGTGACAATTTTCCCAAGTCAATGGATGAAAACATTGTGGTGATGCCGGACAGTAATGGAGCCCCAGGTGGGGAAGAAGGTGAATTACAAACTGACATTACTACTGAGGGCCAAGCTACTGGTAACTACTCTATTGAAGCAGTGACTGCTGACACAAATTCTGAAGGTGAGAATGCAATTCTTCCCAACTCTTCCGAAGAAAATGGTACAGTGATGTCCGACAACAATGGGGTTCCTAAAGAAGTAGTAGTTCAACCGCAAATGGGTCGTGTTTCAGAAGGTGAAAAGGTTGATAACAACTCTTCAGAAGAGACAAAGGCTGACAAATCTGATAGTGAAGTGTTGGAAAAGGAAGCCAATGCTTCAGATGCGGAAGCTGCTACTGCCGTAACAGTTGAGAAAGAAAATGATCGAAAGTTGATTGACGAAGCTGCTAATTCATCATTCACTATTAATAAGGAGCATGCAGAATTGCCAGAAAACGCCAAAGTTCAATCTCATGGGAACACTGGTTCTGTGGCTGAAAATACAAGTAAGAGCTCCCTTGAAGAAGAGAGGCCTGACAATTTACTTGCCAAGTCAGCTGAGAATAATGAGCAAAATAATTCAGATTTGCCCACCAGCGAGATTCCTAATGAGGAAGGTGCATCTCATGAAGACAACACCTTTAAGGTTGAAAGTGCTAGCAAGAATGTTGAAGATGCTACAGGTGAAGTTGAAGCACAGTCCAACGATGTGATGGCCTCTGTCTTGGGCAATACCACTGAGCTATCATCTGGAAACATAACTGCAGAAGTGCAAAAAGGCAGCACAGGTTCAGAATCATCTGAACTGTAATATCATATTATTCATATCTTCATATCACTTCTTTTTTAGCATTCTGTAAGGATAAATTCAATATGATATATTTCCTTCTTGATATATCTTTCACCCACGGGCATTTCTCGCCACTTCTGTCAACTTCTAGCCACTAAAATCTTTTAAACTGTAAGATTCTAGAAAGTCTTTTCTTTAAGTCATCGTTGGATCTGAATTTTTTTTTTCCCCACACACAGCGTACTCAGCAAGAAATTCTTGAATGTTGTTTGTACTTGAGCCTGTCGCGTTTTCAGTTAACTATTCTGTTATGACGTGCCAAGGATTAGATAAAATGTGTGGGGAAAGTGGCTGTTTTTTTTGGTAGGTGAGAAACTAGGCAACAACAGAAACAGACACATCAACACACTACGGGGGTTTAAAGCCCCTCTTCACACCCAATCCCTCCGCATCCAGCTCAAAACAATAATGTAGGGAGCTCGGGCAAGAACGAAACATGATCCACTCCTCATCCAACCCGATTCCCTTCTTGGCCAAATGATCAGCGTAGAGATTTGCCTCCCTCGAAATGGACTCCAACTTGACCTCCCAATTCCTCTTCAACAACTCCCTAATTTCTGCCGCAATCGCCATAAACTGGTGAAACCTCCATTCTTTACTTTTGATAAGTGCTATTGCTTCCCTAGAGTCTGATTCACACACCAACCTCTTAAAACCCTCCTTCCACGCCAAGCTTAGGCCGTCGCGGATGGCTTGGAGTTCCGCGGCCAAACACGAGCAGATTCCCAAAAAAGAAGAGAACCTGAATATCCAATCCCCCTTGTAATCTCTGACGATTCCTCCCCCACCAGCTACTCCCAAGCCATCCACCACAGCACCATCCACGTTCAGCTTCACCCAATCACTCGCAGGTTTCTTCCACACTATCAGCAAACCCTCGTCCTTACTCTTCCTTTTCCTACCAAAATTCTTGCAAATTTCGGCATCAACAACCCGAATTCTATAGCAGCAGACCTCTTCCACAAACATATCTTCAACATCTCTAAACAACAACTTACACCTTCTTAGCCAGATAGACCACATTGCCGTCACTATCACCGCTCTCCTCAACTCATCCCCACCATCATCCTTCAGAAAATCCGCTATCCAACCCCTCAGTGAAGAAGAGAAAAAACGATGTTGAAGATTAATAGGGATCAATGTGCGCCATACCTTCCTTGCTTCCCCCACAGACCCTGAGTGCGTGTAGAGCATCTTCATCAGCGAGGCTGCACTGTATACAAACTGGCGAAGACGCCAGACCCCTTTCACATCTCAGCGCTGGTGTCACAATTCTTTCGTTGAACGCCAGCCAGATAAAATATAATCTTCTCACCGGTAAAGGAAGCCGCCAGATCCAAGAACAATCCAACCCATTCGTGTTCGCGCCCTCCACCACCACACTTCTATATGCCGATCCCATCGAAAACTTGCCACTATCCGTGTATCTCCATCTATAACCATCCTCCTCCGAAGGCAACTTTGACAGTGGAAACCCCGCTACTTTGAGAGCCAGGTCATCTGTCAGCAAAAGCAGGAGCTTCTCAATGTCCCACTCCCCCTTCCCATTCACAAAATCACCCACCGTAGCCTTCGTATTCTCAGATGAAGGTACCGAAGAGATCTGCGAAGCCAATGACCTGTCCAGCCAAGTGTCCCACCAGAAAGATATAGACGACCCGTTTCCCACATTCCGGACCACCCCCTTTGACATCTCCTTCATTACCATCAGAACAGACCTGAACGTCGACGACCACTTAGGCTTTGCTCTCTCCACTCCGTTCGCCATTGCCAAAACATCCCCATGTAGCTTATATTTTCCTCTCACCGCCCTCACCCACAAACTCTGAGGCTCCTGAAGAAATCGCCAAGCCAACTTCTGAAGGAGCACCACATTATGCAGCTTCATCGACCTTATCCCCAATCCGCCCATCACCTTGGGTTTATAGACTTTCCCCCAACCCACCAAACTCATTTTCCTGCAGCCCTCACTCCCTCCCCAAAGAAACCTCCTATTAAGCTTGTCAATATAATCCAAGGTATGCACCGGCAGCTTGGCAGTCAGCATGGAGTAAGTGGGAATCGTCACCGTCACAGATTGAATCAGAGTTGCTCTACCAGCAAGACTAAGAGCCTTCGACTTACATCCCCTCATCTTAGCAGAAATCTTCTCAACAATCCCTCTAAAAGAAAGTTTGGTGACTCTCCCCTGATGAATGGGGATGCCCAGATAGCATCCCAAATCCTTCGTCCTCTTAATGCCCAGAATACTGCTTCTTACCCCCGTGACCTGGCAAGCACCATGGAGAGATAAAACATCTTGATTTACCGAGGCTAACCCTTGCTCCTGATGCCTCACAGAACTTCCCAGTGATCTCTTTCATCGCCTTCGCTTGCTCCAAGTAACCTCTTCCAAAGAGAAAGATATCATCCGCAAACAAGAGATGAGAGAAACCCGGCGATTCCTTGTTAAAAGCAATGGGCTTCCACTTCTTCTGCAATACCGCTTCATCTATCAACCATCCAAGTCCTTCCATGCATAGCACAAACAGAAGTGGGCTCAAAGGATCCCCCTGCCGAAGCCCCCTCTTAGCTTGAAACCAGTCGGTGTGTCCCCCATTCCAGAGAACCGACATCTTTGTCGAAGACAGACAAAAGATTATGAGCTTGATCCATTTGCTAGAAAACCCAAAGAGAATTAGTGTCTCCTTCAGGGAAAGTGGCTGTTTAATCTAGTTAACATATAACATGTAATTTCTTCTCTCTTATTTAACTTGATCATTTATGTTCATGTTTGTGGATTTTATGCCAATATTATGTGTATGACTTGTGGTGGGTCTACTTCCCTTTTTCTAAAAGGGTAATACGGATTAACCTCCATCAATATGCAAACTTACAGAGGGGTCTTTGAAAATGTAGGCAAAGAGTAACAAAAAGAATCCTACGATAAAGGTGGCATAAATATTAAAAAGTTGGGTTTTTAGCATATCTGTCCCTTAAATTATGCGTATTTTGATATCTGTCCCTCAAATCTTGGTATTTGCCGGTAAGTCCCTCAAATATATGTATTACACCTTAATAGTCCCTCTTGGCTCATTCTGTTAGAAACGTAACGCAAACTAACCCAACTCAAATTTTTTCTGAATAAGTGGACAAACTTGCCCCTGGGTTAACACGTAAGCATGTCAGTGGGTGGAGTTAAGACACAAACCACTTAGCCTCAGAAATCGCGCTAGCTCCTCTCTTTTTTTTTGCATTTTTCTCTCGGATAAACCCGTCTCAAGTCGCTGAGGAAGATGATGAAAAGCTAAAGATTTGAAAGGGAAAATTGAAGATTACTAGTCCTTGGTGATTGGTGTAGTGAGATTTGAGGTAAAACCCCTAAATTTCGACCGCATTACAGTTGATTTACATGGTGAAGGAGGGTTTTTTGGGGGGAAGTTGCAATTTTTATGGGTTTTCTGACTTGTTTTAAGGTGAGAGTTGAGCCTTGACGTTGATACAAAAGTTTTAATTCTGAGAACAAGACATCAATATATTGTGTAAAAAATCAAAATTTTAAGTGTTCTTTGCATGATGTATGGATTTTTTTTGAATGGTTTCAATGCATATTGCATTAGAGAATATTCATTAGTGTTTTGATTACATATATATGCGCTGCATGTATATGTCCTATATGTTAATGATTTCATATGCATGTATACAAATATATGTCCTATGTTTTGATTTTGGACAGCATGTTTTTATGGGTGTAATGTTTGATTACATATAGAATGTTGCATTATTCTTTTGATTTCATTACAGGATGGAGGCATGTGTTATTGAGATAGTGTTAAGATACAATGGCTACTGGAGAAACATTCCAAGGAGTGGCAGAAAGAAGTATGAGTGTGGTAATTAGAAGACAATGAGAGTAGAATTGAGTAATATAAGTTTGAATTTTTTTGAAGAACAAATTGATCAGTTTTTACCTACTGCTAAGGATCATTTGCTGAAGTTGTCTTATACAATTCCTGGTTCAAATCCTAGGAAGTTCAAGAGAATTAAGTCAGGTGATAGTTTCATGAGAGTGTTGAGAACACATGAATTGGGTCGGAGGGTGGAGATGTTTTTAGTACTGGATGACAAACCTGGTTATAGAGGCAGGACTACTAAAGCTTATAGAATGAGAAATCCTCCAAGAGAAGGCAACAGGATGTGCATGTCAACATGCCACATCAATGTTGATGATAGCTCAAGTGAGGAAGAGTTTGACATTCCTGTGATGCATCCAGAGCATGATTTGAATGCTGCAGCCATAAGAGATGATGCAGCTGATGCAGATCATATGGAGGGTGAAGGGATGCAAATACAGATTCACAATGAAGAAATAGCAGAAGATGATGCAGATGATTGCTACTCTGAAGATGGATATCATTCCAGGAGCAGCTCTGGGGATGAGTACGTGTTTGATGAGGCTGATGAGGTTAGTGAGAGTTTGCAAGAAGAAGTTTTTAGTAGCAATTAGGAGGATCCATTGATGGATTTTGGACAAAATTTTATAGATGCGAAGGAGTTGAGATTATGCTTGCAACAATTCAGCATCAAGCATAATTTTAATTACAGGTTAGAGAAGAATGCTGTTGTAAGGTTGGTTGCAAGATGTGCTACTGAGGGTTGCCAATGGTATCTAAGAGCAAAGAGGTTGGTTGATGGGAAGACAATGGAGATTAGTAAATGTGTTAGTGAGCACTCTTGCATGGGAGTAAACACTTGCAGAAACTATCAAGTAACGTTGTTCTGGATTGCAAGAAACATTGCTTCAGAGGTCAAGCAAAAGCTCAACATCACTCCAAAAGATATTGCTTGGATGATACAAAACAAATATGGAGTGACAATCAACTATAACATGGCATGGAGGGGCATGGAGAGAGCAAGGGAAAACCTATATGGTAATGTAGAACAGAGTTATGATTTAGTGGAAACTCTCAAAGATTAGTTAGTTAAAAATAACCCTGGAAGCCATATAGAAGTGATGTTGGAAGAAGACAAAGCTTTTAAAAGAATGTTTGTGGCTTTTAAAGCATCTGTTGTAGGATTTAAAATGGGTTGCAGACCATTTCTTGGACTTGATGGCCGTCACCTTAGATCAAAGTATCTTAGGACCTTGTTATCTGCAACGGCACTTAATGGGAACAATTGATTGTTTCCTGTGGCATTTGGAGTGGTGGATGGAGAAAGCAGTGAAACATGGTCTTGGTTCCTACGACAGCTATTGCATGCTTTTGATGGAGAAGTGGGTAGCATGACCATCTTTTGAGATCAAGAGAAAGGGCTATTGGATGCTGTAAGTATTTGCATGCCTAATGCAGAACATAGAGTTTAAATCCGACACTTTTAGAAATCCTTGAAGAAAGATTACCCTGGGGATTTTTTGAGCAAACAATCTGGGATGCTTACAGAGCTTTTTATGTAGCTGCTTTCAAAACACATATGGATTAGTTGAGGGCTTTTTCTGAGACCGCGTACAATGATTTGTTAAGTAGAGACAAGTATGTTTGGGTAAGGAGTCAGTTTTCTGTGGTTTCAAAGAGTCACTACATTACAAATAATTTGTAAGAGTCTTACAATGCATGGATTCTTGAGGTAAGATATCATCCATTAATTAATCTTGTTGATATGATAAGAATTAAGCTTCAAGAAACGTATTATCAAAGGAGAATGCTTGGTGCAAAGTGGAAGGGGAAATTGGTGCCTTATGAAGAAAGGTACTGTCAGGACATAAGTAAGAAGATAGGGGGTTATGTGGTGAGGCATGTTAATGAGTATACAGTGGAAGTTGAGAATGAAATGGGCAGAATGATCCTAAATTTGAATGAGAAGACATGTTCTTACCGAAGGTGGCAACTCACTGGACTGCCATGTATACATGCTGCAAGTTACATAGGCTCAATAAGGAATGTAGAATGGGCTACGTATGGTGATGGATACTTTAGTGTGGAAAGGTAATTTTTGTTAGAAGAATACGCTAATAGTTTATGTTTATGGATACATGTAGTTTATATTTATGTGCACTGATGGTTTCTGATTATGTTTATGTTAATCTTTACACTTATATGGTATGTTTACTATGCAGTTACAAGAAGGCATATGCTATGTCCATTGGACCTCTTGCTTCTATGGACCAATGGGAAGAAGTTGTGAAGGACTACATAATAGGACCATCTCATGCAAAGAGGCCTAGAGGAAGACCCAAGAAGAAAAGGATCAGAGGCAAGGATGAGTTTGATGGGAAGAAGGTATTAAAAAGGGTGCACAAATGTAGTAGATGCCAAGGAACTGGGCATCACAAAAATTCATGTAAGATGCCAATCAATCCCAGAACAGTTTCAACTATGACTGATATGGGTTCCATGCATCCACAAGGAGAGAGTAGTATTGATATGTCCCAACAAGATTCAGTATTTGATGGGTAACCTTACTGTATTGTATACAATACTCTTATTTTTTAATTCTGAGATTCTGATTCTAATACTCTCCTTTTTATCATGTTAGAAGTGAAATGTCTCAGTACTCAGTGGACGATTTTGGTGAACCACTCCAACACCAACAACCAATGTCTCATTCTAGTTCTATTTTTAATCTCTTTTCTGAATAAGTTCATTTGTTATCATGTCTCCTTTATTTAGGAAAGTGAATACTATGACTTTATCATTTTTCCATGTAGGTCTAGTACCTCAGCTGGAACATCAAAACTGGCAACATCCAGATGAAGAAAATAGACTAATATACCCAGTGGGATGTGATTCGGGCTCAATATTACATATTTAACCCCCCATTTAACCCTATTTTGTGCTCATGCGATGCTACATTTATCTCTAATTCATACGTATTTTCTACACATTTATTTATTAGAGAAAACACACTATTTGAGCACAAAACAGCAATTAATGAAATATTTCTGCAATTTTTATATTTTTCCTAGCTTCGTCTCGATCTCACGATTCCAACGACTATTTATTTGTATTTTTCTGAGACCTGTGCTAATTACTGTGTATTTTTGAATGCAGAATACCATTTAATTGAAGAAATACGTTAAAATACGTATATACGGTCGATACGGAGCGATCTTGGCCGTTGGATCTCGATCCAACGGCCCATAGGCGAGGAAATCGAGCGGGCGACGCGGCATATGGAGCGCCGTTGGATTCTTATCCAACGGCCTGAACTAAGGCGGACCCGATCTACTGAAGCGGACACGTGGCCCCCATCCGCGCTAGTTGATGGAGAATCGAACGGCCATTGCACTTCCAAGGCGATATCGGAGAGCAGTCGACGCGGCCGATTCTTGGCCGCCCGATTACGATCGTACGGCGGAGCTTCAACCCGCAAGCGCAGCGACGGATCGAAAAGAACGGGCGACGTGGACGTGCTACGACCGTGCGATGAAGATCTGACGGCCCAGACTCAATCCAAGGCGAATTCGAAGAGATCGTGGGCGAGATCCGATAACGAAGGGACACGTGGCGCACGGAGGATCGATCCCGCATTGATCGAACGGCCAGTAATTGATCCGCTTTAGATCAGCGGTTCAGATCAATTCGGGCGCGTAAATGGAGCGGGTTTGGACCCGTTAAGCAACCCAAACACGCAATCTTATTATATAAGCGTATTTAGGGTTTTTTGGGCGTATTCAAGCAGTTTGGGGGCGTATTTTGGGCGTATTGGAGGCTCTAGGAGCCGTATCTTCCCCCTGAAAAATTCTGTAAAATTCCAGAGGCTTGTTTTATTATTTTCAGAGAGTTTGAAGTGTTTTCAAGGAGAATTGGTGATATTTTCTTCAACTTCTACCTCGTATTTTAGTGTTTTTCATCGTATTTTGCTATGAATTCAATGTATTTGGCTATGGATCTTGTTTATTCTGATATTATGAGTAGCTAAAACTTAATTGTGCTTGGTATGGAGTAGTTAGGTGATATAATTTGTGTTAGTTTGGTTGAAATTCCTTGTGCTAAATCGTTTAACGTTGCTAAAATTGTAATCGTTGTTCGTAAATCGACTTTTTTAGATTCCAAAAGAATTAATTTAGTTGATGATCGCCCCAAAAGGGCGAGCTTTGATCTCCCCAAAAGGGAGTTTCATACCGTAGTTTTGATCCCTCCAAAAGAGAGTTTCATATCGTATTATAATCTTAGCGACGATCTTTTTGAATATTTTGTTTGAACCCCCAAAAGGGCATCTTCCGATGAATTGCTCCCAAAAGTAGAATTCATTGAGTTATATTGGGTATTTTCCGGTGAATTGCTCCCAAAAGGAGAATTCATTGCGTTATACCTATCAACCAAATTAATACAAATCGTTGACCCTAGCGAACCCATACCATGTGCAAACTCTTTATAAGTATTTTCATACACGTATTTTCCTTGTTCGTATCATTCACGTATCCCCATTCACACCACCATCACCACCATTAAAAGTGTTTAGTTTCTCTTCGTTGGCTTTCTATTTGATTTGAATTGTGGTTGCAACAGATTTCTTCCCGTGGATTCGACATCTGGACTCCCAGATTTTACTACTTGTACGGACTCTTGCACTTGAGAGAGAGCACCTTTTCGGTCCCACCAATGCTGAGGAGAAGTGTAATTGGACCTCCATCATCTAGAGGGGCTGGAAGAGGACATGTAAAGCAAAGAAATTGTCATGGAAGAGGAAGGGGACAGACCACAACAACAAATATAGGGAATGCAACACCACAAAGCAACCAAACTGTGGGGGTTATGGCATCTCAAACCACTGCTCATTCTTCATCCTCTAGAGGTGCTGGAAGAGGAACTATATCCTAAAGACATGTGCAGGGAAGAGGAAGGGGGCAGTCAACAATAGCAACAATCAGAGAGAATGCAACAGCTCAATACAACCAACCTGGGGGTGTGATGCCATTGGAAGACACTGCTCATAGTTGAACAACTCTGTTTTTGTGATCTTGTCGGTTCAAAGAAGTGTGTATGTTGGTGTAGTCATGTGTATGCTGGAATAGGAACAATTAGTATGTTGTAAATTTGTGACAATATTTTGGTGACACTAAGTCCATTTTTTTGTAGGTATTGTTGGTGTAGTCAGGTTTTGTGATATTGCAAATGCTACCAAGTGCAGTATTTTGTGATACTACTAAATGGTACTAACTGATACTACTATTGTGTCCAGTATTTTGTGATACTAAGTGCTTTGTGGAGTTATGGAGTTATGGTTGGAGTTTTTTTGTTGAATTGTGGAGTTATGGAGTAATGCTTTGTGGAGTTTTTTATGATACTAAGTCCAGTATTTTGTGATTGGTTTTGGTTGGAGTTTTTTTGTAGATACAAGCTTGCTATTCTTATTGTGATACTATTTTGTTATTCTAATTTTTTTGTTAAGTAAATACAAGCTATTGAAGTATTAAAAATAGAAGTTTGTAGATACAAGCTTGCTATTCTTATTGTGATACTATTTTGTTATTCTAAATTTTTTGTTAAGTAGATACAAGCTATTGAAGTATTAAAAATAGAAGTGCAGCTGTTGAATTATTTGTTCATTTGTTTAGTTGTTTGATGATCAGTTGTTCAGCCATCAACTGATACTAAATGAATTATTTGGATGATGATCAGTTGTTTAGTTATTTGATGACTTATTTGGTTGGAGTTGATACTAAATGAAGTGCAGATGTTAAGTTCTTTAATAATGTTCAGTATATGCAGATAGTACATGCAGATGATAACAGTTCTCAAGTTCTGGGGTAATGCAGCATACAAGCTTCAGTTTTTGCTATGTTTGCAAGGGAATGAAAACTGCAAGCAAATGGAACCCAAAGAACACAAACTAGTTTTTGCTAGTGCTATTTCATTGTGTACAACATCACCTATGAATTTGATATACTCCATTCAGCCAGCAAATGAAAAATAAAACTTGATAACTTCAATCAAAAAAATCAATCTGAAAACCAAAAAAACTGCAAGCACAATCACCATAATGGAACACCCATTGTCAGCACCTCAGAACATGAGACCTGCCTTTCATCAATTCATCATACTTATCATCAAGCAAGTATACAACATACTGAACATTTTCAGATAATTTTTTTTGGCTCCTGCACTACTTATACTTATCACCTATTCATCAATTCATCAATCCATCATACCTATCACCTCAGAACATGTGCAGATAAGTAGTGCAGATAAGCCCATTTGAATTATACAATTCATCAAGCAAAGAGAATTAGGATCTTGAAATTCATCAATCCATCATATTTATCACCAATTCATACAAAACATGAGACCAGCCTTAATTGAGACATTGTAGCAAACACCTTCAATGCATATCAAATTACTAAAGAGAATTCAAAAATTGAGACATTCAGCCTTAATTGAGACATTGTAACAAACACATTTCCAACACCTCAAGTCTTAATTGAGACATGGTAACAAACACATTTCCAAACTACTAACACTTTACATTGACTTCCACAGCAACGAAACAAAAACTACAACCCCAAAAATCACTGACCATTTCAAATACAACAAAGCTCTATCAATCATATAAGCTAATACACCTATCTCTTTCCTTATCATCATTCTTACATTATTATTAGGATATTTAACACACTCAAAAAAACTGCAGCCTTTGCACTGTGGGCCCTTATATTTAGGGCACCCATAAAAATCAAATCCTTTGTTCTCTCCTTGCTTGCATTTCCAGACCTGGCAGTATATGCCACAATAGCACTTTCTTGTGTGTGTGTTGATGGAGCTAGAAACCTCTCCTTCCTCATTGTCGTAGCCCCCGCCATTAGAGTCATCCATCAGTGCCCTAGGTTTGTGAGGGGAGAACAAAGAAAAGAATGAAGATAAAGGATGCCGAATGAGGAGAGAAAAAATTGAGGATTCCGACTGTGATGAAGGCTGCCGACTGAGATGTAGCTTGCAGTTGGAGATGTGGAGGGCCGCGTGGGGGTGATTAAGGAGCAACAGATTGAACCGTTGGATTTTTAGATCGTTGAAGCTTGACCTTTTGTTTAATGCGTTGAGGCTGCGAGGGTAAAACGGTCACTCCATGTGTTTTCCTAACAGATTAAACTGTTAGAATTTTAACTGAGCCGAACTCAATAGACTATTAAGGTGTAATCCATATGTTTGAGGGACTTATAGGTAAATACCAAGATTTGATGGACAGATATCAAAATATGCATAATTTAAGGGACAGATATGCTAAAATTATATCATATGCTATTGTTATAAGTAACCTCCAAGCTATATGTGGATATTACGTTTAAATTGCATATTTATTGTAGGATTTTGAACCTTACATTAAAACTGATTGGCACCCTAATCCATCTTCATATGCAACATCTAGATGCAAATTGTATATGTAATATGCATATAAGCATCGTGGCATGAGCATACAGAACATATTATTCTAACATGCAAATTGTATATATGTGTGTGCATCTATCTAGGTGAGTAGTGAAAAGTAGGTTAGCCTAAGGAGTGAAAAGTTTGGTAGCCTGACCCTATTTTTGGGAAGAAAGGTTGGGAGGCTTACTGGTATGGATCAAAATTGTAATCATTAATTTTATTTTTAGTTTGAGTCTTTAGTTTATTTTGAGTGTTTATGAGTTTTAGTCTTTTGGGTGAGTTTAATACCACATCAGATGGAACATGAAAAGTGATGAGTTTTAAGCCTATATAAATATAGACTTGTTTTATTTTTGAATCAATGAATAAATGAAAAAAAATCAATGATAAATTTTCTCAAAAACCTATGAAAGGTTTTCCTTTCTTGGTGCAAAGCTTTAGAATTCTTGGTGTGAAGCCAATAAACGATAATATCTAGTTTTTCCCAAGTATTTTCCAAATCCTCCACTAAAATACCTAAATCTCACCACGTCCTACATCAATTTGGTATCAGAGTCGAAGATCCAAACTCCGCGCTTTCCGAATTCAGAATCCACGAAAAGAAAAAAGAAAAAAAAAATCAAAATCCTAACCCTAATTTCCCAGCCGCTACTTTCTTCCAAAAAAACAAAAACCCTAGTTCAAACTCTACCTGCCGCTCAGATCTCCTTTAAAACCTAGCTGTCGCCAAGAAAGCCACACCACCTCAAAACAGCCACCGTGATTCTCTCTGTCACCACTAACAATCCTCACCGCTCCGATGAACTCACCAGCACCTCACATCATCATCGTCGCTGTTTAAAACCTCTGAAATCATCGCCTTCAAGCTTTCGAGAGCTCGCCAGCCCCCACCGCCAGCGTCGTCATCTCCTAGAAGAATTCCCTGACAATGCTCCAACAACAAAAATTGTGACGAACGACCGTCGAATTCACCGGAAATCGTCGTCGCACAAACTAGCAGACTTTGCCGGCAGCGGCGCTTGTGACGATCGGAGTCGGTGACCCCCTAAACATTTTCGCCTCCCTCAGACGAAGCTACCGAAACAATTAGAATTTGGCATCGGTGCTAAACAAGCCGACTGTGCTACAGTGTCGATTTGGTTGAGCCGAACCTGTGTCCGAGCCGAGCCGACACTGTTCATTGGCTTGGGTGAGCCGACTCTGAGCCGATCCCGAGCCGGCTTCGAGCCGACTGAGTCGACGAGCCCACCCTGAGTCGGCGAGCCAAGCCCTAAGTCGGCTCAGCCAAGCCGGTTGACCCGGTCACCTGTCAATGGCTCAACAGTGTGCTGTGGTAATTTTTGCCCATTTTCGTTGGATTTTTTCTGGATTTTCTGATGATTTTGGGTCCGTTTGAAGCCTGAATTCAATGCCGTTTACGCCAGTGGGTAGCTTACTCAGCGACTACGCAAAGGTACCCCCCTTATAAGAAAATCTATGTAAATTATGGGATATTGCAGTGATTACTATGATGATGACTATTCTCTCATAACATCTGCTGACCTTGTGGCGTTCGAACGAGTACCAATCTTTCATGGCTTCAATGATAGACATATGTATGATAATTGGGAGTACTGTCTAGAATATTTCTTCTCCCATTTTGTTTTTTCAAATGAAGCAATATATAAGTATGCATATATCATGTTAGGTGGAGAAGCACGATCTTGGTATTTAGATCTTGTAGTTCCGTATCATCAATGGCCTATGTTCAGATACGTTCTTCGATATCGGTATTCTTCCAAGTATCAATATATTTCACAGGCATCCCAACAAACCTCAAGTCCAAAGATTGAGAATGATCCACCAGCATAGACGAGAGAACTCCTTGAGCAGCTCATGTCATTAACAACTGCTGTTCGTGATGGTACGACCGAGACTCGTCAGATTATAGATCGTTTAGAACGCCTAGACAACACTATACGTAGGAAACAAAAGAGTAAACTCAAACCACAACCCACGATAAAGATTGATCTTATGCCTGAGGCAAAATGTGAGCTTGAACATGAGCTGAAGCCAGATATAGACCAAGAGATTGAGGCAAAGTTTGCACATGAGCCTGAATTAGAGTCCCCGCAAGAGCTTGTGTACGAGCTAGAGTCGGAGCATAAATTAGATCTTGATCCAGTTCCATAGTCTGATTTAGAGCCTTATCTAAAGTCATCTATTGAACATGTGCTAGACCTACCGAAAGAAATACCATTGATTCAAATTGAGCATGTCAAATTTATTATACCAGATCCTTCTTTCCTAACTAACAAACATTTGCTGAATGTTTTTCTGACATTTGTAAGTTGAGAGAAATTTTCAGAAGATGTCCATTGACAAGTCTTTATATTGCTATACTTCAGAGTTCGAGGTCATGTCTTTTCTAACTGCAAGAGACTGATGTTCTCTGTCCAGTTGTGCTACTTTTGTCGTCCTTCACTAGGAGGTGAAGTTTTCAAGCAGGGAAGAATGATAGTGATCAAAATTGTAATATTTAATTTAATTTTTAGTTTGATTTTTTAGTTTATTTTGAGTGTTCAGAAGTTTTATTCTTTTGGGTGAATTTACTACCACAATGGATGGAATAGAAAAAGTGTTAAGTTGTAAGTTTATATAAAGGACTAGGCTTGTTTTATTTTTCAATCGATGAATCAACGAAAAGAAATTAATGAGAAATTTTCTTAAAAACATGTGAAAGGTTCCACTTCCTTGGTGTGAAGCATTTGAATCCTTGGTGCAAAGCCAAGAAACCATAGATATCTAGTTTTTCCCAAAATCTCTCCATTCTTTCCCAAATCATCCACTAAAATACCTAAATCCCACCACGTCCTACATCACTTACAACATCATATGGCATTACTAGGGCAAAGAAACCCCCACCATGCCAGAGGAAAGAATCTTAATGAACCTTTGTATGTCCAAACCACGATAAACCTTCGCAAATCATTGTTGCCTCTGTGTAGTTTCTGTGTGCCACATTTTTGAGCTGTTGCGTGGTAAATATGGGCATTACATTCTAGTTTGAAAATCCCCTAGTAAGATGTGGATGTAGATATTCGAACCCATAACTAGCGCGCCCTTGCATTTTTAGTTTGAAAATTCCCTTGTGTGTTGCTGATGGAGAAATTCAAACCCATGATGTTTCACAAGAGAAAACAAAGGTATGTCGGTCTATGCTCGGTTGGCCATATCCTGACAATTCTGTTAGGATTATGGTTTATGGCCATAATGACAGACCTGTAATTTTTGGGTACTGGGATGTTTGTAATCTTGGGCGTCCATGGGCAAATTTGTAATTGTGGATAAGAACCTTAAGTCAGGGGTATTATTGTAATTTAGGGGCGACGGCTCAAAATGAGTTTTATTATAAATAAAGAAAAAGATTGGAGAGAGAAGATGATGTCGAATACTGCGAAAGAAACCATAGATCTTGGAGGTTTTGGCTTCTCAGAAGCAAAAGCTAGTCTTGAGAGATTTAGGCTTTGATTTTGAATCCAAAGCTATGAGAACATGTTCCTCTCGAAAGAACTCAACTATCTTTAGTATCTTCCCTTATTTTCAGCTTCTTATTAATAAAAATTCCACCTTTCCCCTAAAATCTCCCTTCCTAACCCTAAAATCTCACCTTTCTACTAAAAAATATCCTATTTTCAACCTAAAATTCACTAAAAAGTATATTTTATCCTAAATTCACATCCGAATCATATCAAATCCATTAAAACTCACATCTTTCATCCCAAAATCCACTAAAAATCACATTTTTATACCAAATTCAGATCCGGATCATATCAAATTGGTATCAGAGCATAATGGTAGTTTTATAATTTTTGGGCACTTGGGTGTGTTTTAAATTTGGGGGTCCAGGGATAAATTTGTAATTGTGGATAAAAACCCGAGTGAATTTAATTGCACTGCAACTATTTTTGAATACATCGCAAATCGTATTTCATCGCACATGTTTTTTTCAACTAAAAATATGGACTTTTTAAACACTCTCCTTTCTCTTCCAAGTCATGCCGAGCGGGGCGAAGGTTCTTCTCACCATCTTCACGTTGTTGCCCCATTATGCGCTCATGGGCTTGGCCGATGCCTTCCTGGTTGTAGGAAAGATGGAGTTTTCTATGATCAGGCTCCTAATAGCATGAAGAGCCGGGGACGTCCTACTCGCTGATGACCTATGGAGTCGAAAACTTCCTCAGCAACGCACTTTTATCAGCCGAATCGGAGCTCACCAAGAGAGGAGGGAGGCAGGGATGGATTCTGGATAACCTCAACGCGTCATGTTTGGATTACAACTACGCATTGATGTCAGCTCTGAGTGTGTTTAATCTTGTGTTCTTCCTGCTTGTGAACAAATTCTATGTTTACAAGGCTGACATACTCGAATGCTTGGGATAATCAAATATTGGCTTGGGATGTGAGGATGAGTCAGATGTGTAGGTGTTTGTTTCATTGCTTTGCTGCAATCACTGATGAATATATATGAATTATTATTATTATTCCCAGAGATAATTGATTGGTGGTTGAAATATGGAAAACATATTAAAATTTCTACAAACCCTTTTGTTCATTCTTTCATCTAATTTTTTTTGTTAAATCTCAAGGGAATTAACTAAATGCATATTAAATGATTTGTATTAGTGTGGCGTCCAGTAAAATTAAGAAAGAAACCGATCAAATTAGAACTTTATGCAAAAAATTCAATTTGATGGATATTTTTTCACAAATTAAAGTTTGCGAAAATTCTATGCAAAAAATTCAATGTCCACAGGCTCCTCATGCTATCAGAGCCTGATCATAGAAAAACTCCATCTTTCCTACAACCAGAAAGGCATCGGCCAAGCCCATGAGTGCATACTTGGGCAACATCGTGAAGATGGTGAGAGGAACATTCACCCCGCTCAGCATGATTTGGAAGAGAAAGGAGATGGTTAAAAAAGTCAATATTTTTGGTGAAAAAAACTTGTATGGTGAAGTAAGGTTTACGGTGTATTCAGAAATAGGTGCTGTGATAATTTAGGGGCGGCGGCTCAATAGGAGTCTTGTTGTAAATAAAGGAGAAGATGAAAGAGAGAGAGAGAGAGAGAGAGGATGCTGTGGAATATTGTGGAAGGAGCTATAGATTTTGGAGGTTTAGGCTTTTCCTTCGATTCTAAAGCTAGTCTGGGGAGATTTAGGCTTTGATTTCGAATCCTAGGAGATCGAGTTTCTTTCGAAAGAGCTCAATTATCTTTTGTATCTTCTTTTATGTTCAACTTCTTATTAATAAAAATTCTACATTTCTACCAAAATCCCTCTTCTTAACCTTAAAAATACCAAATTTTCACTAAAAATCCCATTTCACCCCAAAAATCCACTGAAAATCATATTTTAAATCCCAAATTCAGATCCAGATCGTATCCAATTGGTATCAGAGCGCTACGATCCATGACGACGACTACATCGAAAAAAGTGAAACTTTTGGAGGAACGACTTCGAGCGTGGGTGGAGAAGATGCAAGTCATAGTGGAGCAAAGGTTGGATAAGGTCTTTGGCCCTCTAAAGTAGACCACAAAGCCAGATCTGAAACCAGATCTGTAAAAGAACGTAGACATCGGCTTAGATCTGGGGCCAAAGGCGGCGCCTTTGTATGAGGGTGAGGGGAAGATCATTTCCTTGGAGGAGGATATTCATACCAAAGACTATTCGGCTTTAGATCTGAACCCCAACGACGACGTTCAACTCAGATCTGGCACAAAAGGTGTCAATTTTGGCAAAAAGAAGGAAAAACAAGATCGGCAACGCAGACCTGGACAAAGGAGGTGTCACCCACCTCGGACAGCCACCACAAGGGGCAGCAGCCCCTAGGGCCATCTCTAGGGGCCTCCGCAGTGCCTGGCTTTGCAGCCAGACAACAGAATAGGAGCCCCCGAGGGCCCTGGCAAGCACTGCAAGGCTCCATCGGGCCCTGTCTTGTACTCAGGGCCCCCGCAGGGCCTGCCCAGCCTACAGTGGCCCTGCAAAGCCTGCACGGGCACCGCAATTGCCATGCAGGGCTCCACAGGCAATGTCCTGTACTGCAGGCCCCCACGGGCCCTGTCCTGGCACCCAGGGGCCTTGCATGGCCTCATGGGTTGACGGTGGTCTCATTCGAGTCCCACAACTAGTTTTGGGCCATGACGGATTTACGATGAACCTTGAGTATTTCCATAGCTTTTGTTCGAGCTTCGTGGAGGACGATGGAGACCATGGATGTCCTTACAATGGTGGTGGAGACACGCATGACATATGCGGAATCAAAGGAGGCCCGACCCACAAGATGGCGACAGTCCTCCCGAGAGCAACGAGGGTGGTGAAGTCATCTCGAGCTTTGTTCCGGGAGGGAACGAGTTCCATCAGTCGAAGAGGAGTGGCACAAGCACTTTATGTACCATCTTGAGGACAAGGTGGCTTTTCAGGGATAGAGCAATGTAAGGATTAAGGTTTATGGCCATAATGACAGATCTGTAATTTCTGGGCATGAGAGGTGTTTTTATAATTTTAGGGGTCCTGATGCAGATTTGTAATTATGGACAAAAACCTGAGAGTTGTTAATTGCACTGCATGATTCTCTGGATTCACCGCACCGATGAGTACACCACATTGATATTTTTTACTTTCTTAAAAATCACTCTTATTTCCAATTTATTTTCTTAAAACCCACCCTTCCCCCAGTCTGGTGGATTGCTCATTTCGCAGCCTTGAGGACAAGCACACACCTCCCTGGATTGCAAATAAGTGCAGATTCCATTCTTGCCGCACAGCCCGTGCACTTGACAGTACTGTGGGATAGCTTCCCTGAAATGAGCCGAGTCCCTGTCGACTCATTCAAGCTATATAGCCTAAGATTGCCATCATAATCTAATGCCAATCTCCTCGCTACTCCAATGCCCATGTCAAAGGCATCCATGGCCATTCTGTCGCTCGAAACTTCCCCATTTCGTTGAGTACTCCATACCTGCTGTTGTTATAGTTTGTTCTTCCATTCTCGAACACACTATAAATATCAGGTCAATAGATTCGGCCAATAGATGCTAGAAATATCAGGTCCATTGTAAATCAATGCTAGAAGAAGCCTCCATTATTATCTGATTGAAACGAAAAAAAGAGAAAAAAGAAGAAGAGAAAAAGTGATTATTTGGAGAATAATTACTCCATTATTAACGTAGAGCAGATCTCTTTGGTTGGATCATTGAGACCATGTAAACAAATGTGCAGATTTGTGTAGAGTTTACTTGCATTTAACTAAGATTTTTGTGGATTTGGTTAAAATTGGAAATAAGAGTGGTTTTTAAGAAGTAAAAAAATATCAATGTTGTGTATTTATAGGTGCGGTGCATTTAGAGAATCATGCGGTTTAATTAACATCACTCTAAAAACCTAAGTCAGTGGTATTCTTTCCCTCACTCCGTTCGTTAGCTAGAACAATTAGAGTAGGCGAGGAGAACTGCTTCTGAATGATTATGGTAATTTAGGGGCGTCGGCTCAATAGGAGTCTTATTATAAATAAAGGGGAAGATTAGAGAGAGCGGATGATGTCGAATACTGAGAAAGAAACCATATATATCTTGAGGTTTAGGCTTTTCTTTCGAAGCAAAAGCTAGTATTGAGAGATTTAGGCTTTGATCTCAAATCCAAAGGTAGAAGACCGAGTTCCTCTCGAAACAACTGTTTTGTATCTTCCTTTACGTTCAGCTTCTTATTAATAAAAGCTCCACCTTTCCCCAAAAATCACTCATCCTAACCCTAAAAATCCCACCATTCCACTAAAAGTATCATCTTTCACCCCCAAAATCCACTAAAAATCATATTTCTATCCAAAATTCATATCCGAATCATATCAAATCAACCAAACATCCCACCTTGCACCCCCAAAATACAGTAAAAATCGTATTTTTATCCCAAATTCGGATATGGATAATATCAAATTCATATGGATATGTTGACATATACATTAATTTAAGTACCAGTCTGAGAAGTAAGAAATCCGAAAATGTTTGCAAATAGGAGCAGGCTGTGAAATGACTCCGGATGTCTCACCTGTGTGAGAACTGACTCTTTTGAAAGTCTCAAGTGATTTGCATAATTTTACGCAAACCAAAGTCCCTATGATATTGATCCAACCTCCATAGGTATCGATCTAATAAATGAACTCAAGACCAAATTTATCTTCTTCCTTAATTTACGCTGTCATTTGCAGAATCTTGGATGTCGATTTCCCCTCAGTTGCATAAGCTTCGTGGATGTGCCCCTTAACCTTCTGCTAACTTGCGATCTAGATTACATATATCCTCTTTCTTCCTTGACCCTTACCTTATAAATTCATATGGATATGGTTGAAGTCATTTTACTTCATAAACCTTTGTTATATTTAATAGCATCTTTTAGAAGCTTGATAGGTCCTTTGGAAGGATTAGAAACCAAATCTTACCTATTGGAATCAACAGAGAGAACATCCACTTTAAAGAGTTACCCTTTGAAGTATATCTACATCATTTAGAGTGCCCATGCAATGCATCAAGTAGCCAAACAATGAACAACTGGCCAGAAGCAGCTACACATTTAGCTTTATGGTACTTGTATATATATGCATTCAGAAGTTTTGACAAACATTAGTTCTGTTCATAAATTTTATGATTAACAATGAGAAAAATCGAACAATCAATGCCATCTGTCATAATTCTCCTGAAACATTGTTTGGCCAGGGAAATCCGGGTAATTGTTGAACCCGGGTGTATAATAATTATTTTGTCTCCGTCTTCCTTTATGTTAAGACAATTGCTGTAGTCTCCTCTCCATCCAATTGATAATATCAGCCCCAATTTCATCCCGCTCGGGCTCAAACAGGAGATCGTGCAAGAATCCTTCGTACAGCTTGATGTCTTTGTATCTGGAGGCAGCCTCGTTGTAGAGATCTTGCGAGGCCAAAGGATCAGTCACCCGATCTCCAGTCCCATGAAGGACCAGGAAAGGGACAGTGACCGATCTCAAGTTACGCGTCAGATATGATGATATGCGGAGGATCTCGTGGCCTGTCCGAACCCTAATTGGCCCTGTGTAGACTAGAGGGTCAGAGTACTTGGCCAGCATTGCTGCAGGATCCCTCGAAACTGGTATTCCCTTTTTGTTAGCCCCCTTGAATGCGAGCTTGGGGACTACCAGTGAGAATAATGGAGCTACAGCCTGGAGCAAGGGCTTCATCAGATTCACTTCAGCATAAAAAATAATCATACAATTGTACTATTATTAGACACAAAGAAAGAAATTGTGCAAAAGATTTTCTAGCAAATTGTTTTGGTCAAAACTAGAAACCAATCAAAACTAGTATGCTAATGTGCTATTTTTGCGAGTCATTTCTTTTGCAGCACAATCTCCAGATTCACTTGTAAACTTCATCTTGCTCGTTTTGAAACATACTTTATCACATGTTTGATCAATGGTTGGAGTCAATTTTTCAGAATGGAGAGGGAATATGGATCGCCTTCCAACTTTAAATCATTCAAAAGAAAAATAATAGGAAAAAAGAAAATGAGGTTCAGTACAGCTCTGCATTCTAGCCTAAACTTGTATGAACTCATGAACAAGAAATAAAACTCTGAATATCCATCGTTTGCTGTGGAAAAGAGATATGCTACAGTAACATGAGTCACGCGGTACACGCAAAAACTATGATTGGAATGTAGCATGCAACCTAGATACTATAGATATTAATATTTGAAAAAAACAACCACCTAAAATGCGGGTGTAGCAGAACAAACGAATAATGCTACCACAAAAGAATACTTCAATGCATCGGGCATAAATCAAGACTCAGCCTTTTGCCATAACTTATATTTTGTAAGCATGAGAGAGATAGAAGCACAGTGATGCATTATGTCTTGCCAAGAAACCACCTACTCTCAGTATGTGAGATATCACTTCAGTGTTGCATGCCCATATAATTCAAAGCCTAAGACAATAGCATATCACATAATAAGATGTTGTCACCATAAATTACAAATGAATGAGATCAGCAGATCTTATAATCTAATGAACCATGATATTCATGTGCATGCATGTAAGCCTAACAATGGAAAGAAGTGAACAAGAATGAATTACCCCAACGACCGGATGAGCTGGCTTTACCCGCAGTGCTGGTGATGTTAGTATAATTCCTTCCAACATAGACTCAATATGAGAACGCAGAGCTGCCTGTATTGTTCCACTACTGATAAGCACCAAAGAGTGGAATAGCAGGACAAGAATCAAGTTCTAATCTAAGTAGCAGCATTATCATGACATTACCTTCAAAATGACAGCTCCTCCAGTTGAGTGCCCAAAAAGAAACAAGGGCACATCAGGATTTTCTGACTTGACTTTCTCAAGGAAAATTCCCTGTAATTGAAAAGGGGGAATATCAGAAATTGGATAAACAAATATGACTTACAAAAACTCACTTTGAACACAAGTTACCAAGTCGACGCATTTTTTATCGCATAACCAGCATTGGAAGAGTCAGCTTAGGTACATTGCAATTGACAAAAGTGTAGGTTATCTCATGACATAATAGGGAAAACTTACGATGTCTGCAGCAACACAATCTAGCGAGGGCACATATCCATGCAATCCATCACTACCTCCATGACCTGTAAGGTTTAAAATAAAAGGTTGTTAATGAATATCTGCCTGTCAAAGCTAATTAAAGCAAGGTGAAACTCTATAATACACAAAAATTACATGATTCTGTGTGAACCACACCAGTTAGGGGTGGAAAACGGGTCGGGTTGGGTCGGATTTGACCCGACCCGGATAGGGGTAAACCCGTACCCGACCAGAATTGAATCTGCGTCAGGATCATAAAACCCGTACCCGACCCGGAAATAACCCGTGTCACCCAAACCCAACACAGGTTCTTAGAAACTAAAAGGTTTCAGTTAATTTTTTTTTTCCAGAAAACTGCTTTTGCCAAAGCTCGAACCCGCGACCAGCTCCAACGAATTCAATGCGCTAGCCAACTGGCCATTAGTATTTTGGTGTTCTGCAGGCATTTCAATTATTCTTTACTATTAATAAAGGCTGAATTAAATCGAACTTTTTTTTGAAGGAATAGGGAATTGAACCCGTGACCACTTATAGTGGTCAACAACTCAAACCCACTAACCAACCCACCAAGTTGCTGCCTTGTTTTGATATTATTACATTGTGTGTGTGCGCGCGCGCAAATGTGCCTGAGAATGTGCACTGGTAATATACCTGCGCACACCCCCTCTCGGGGGGTTTAAAGTATTTTTTGATTTTTTTTGCAGTAGATAGTTCTACATGCTAGGTAGCCCCCCACAAAATTTCAAGTCAAACAAACATCATTTAGGCATCGATCCATCACAAAAAAGGTGCAAAAAAATTCCAGAATTCTGAACTGTTTTGCGCAACGTTTTTACGATGGATGTTTCGATGCCCAAATGGTGTTTGTTTGACTTGAAATTTTGTCGGAGGCTATCTAACATGTAGAAGTAACATCTGCAAAAAAATTCAAAAAAAAATACTTTAAAACCCCCGACGAGGGGGTGTGCGCAGGTAACAATACCTGCGCACGTTCTTAGGTGCATTTTTGCATATATATAAGATTTAATTTAGAAAAGGTGGCACCTGATCTAATAGATCAGGTGTCAAGACACAAAAAAGTGGAAAGTACAAGCCCCCACATATGCTTGTACTTGATGTGGGTCCCACCTTTTGTGTCTTGGCACCTGAGCTATTAGATCAGGTGCCACCTGATCTACATGAATACCATATATATATGCAAAAGGTACATTTACCTGCGCACACCCCCGCTATTAGGGTGTTTTAAGTATTTTTTGAATTTTTTTGCAGTATGTAGATATACTTGTTATGTAGCTCCCCACAAAATTTCAGGTCAATCCAACACCGTTTGAGCCTCCGTTCATCAATTTCAAAAACGTTGCGCAAAACTGTCAACGGAGGCTCAAACGGTGTTGGATTGACCTGAAATTTTGTGGGGAGCTATATAACAAGTATATCTACCTACTGCAAAAAAAATTCAAAAAATACTTACAAACCCCGAACAGCAGGGGTGTGCGCAGGTATTGCTGCCTGAGGTCAACCTCAGGCACATTTCCATATATATATATATATTAAAACACAACTGTTTTTGAATTCTAGGGCTGAATAGGACAAGCTGACTAGGACAAACAGGTTGATAGAAGGATGGTTGAGATTTAATCTTGGGAAATCAACGGTTGAGATGAAAGTTTGTGAAAAATTTGGGAGGAAAAAACATTTCTTGGGAAATGAAAGTTTACGGGAAAATGAAAATTTTTGGGGAATGAAAGTTTCTATAGAATAGCAAAGTGTAATTAATGCATTTGGGAAAAAAACTTCAACTTGCACTTTAATTTACCATTTATGCTAATTTGTTGCTTCACGCCGAATTTGTTTCTCTGAGTCGAAGGCGTCTGCGCTGAATTTGTTGTTCCGCGCCGAAGGCGTCCGTTTTTACGCCAATTTGTTGTTTCGCGCCGAATTTGTTGTTTCGCGCTGAATTTGTTGTTCCGCGCCGAATTTGTTGTTCTGTGTCGAATGCAGCTGCGCGAATATGTTGTTTCGCGCCGAAGGTGCCTACTTTTACGCTAATTTGTTGTTCCGCGTCGAAGGCGCCCGTTTTTACGCCAATTTGTTGTTCCACGTCAAATTTGTTGTTTTTTTATATTTTTCCAAAGGCGCTCATGCCGCTAAATATTTTTATGTTAATTTGTTGTTCTTTTAAATTTTGGCTGTGTAAATAATTTTTTGGGGAACAAAGGTTTCGCGGTGGAAATCTTTAATGAACCGTGCCCGCGGGTATGGGTTATGACTAGTGTGTGTGTGTATTACGGGTTGAATCTGGGTCAACCTGGGTCGACAGGTCAAACCCGCACCCGACCCGAATTTTATTCGGGTGGGCCAGGTCGATCCAAATTCTACCCGACCAAGATAGACCTCTACCCATACCCGGTTAAAGAGGTTGGGTCGGATGCATTTTGCCACCCCTAACACCAGTAATAGCAACACATTATGGAAGCAATTTACAATGAATATCCGCACAGAATCATTTCCCATCATTTTTACAAGTATATATGGAAATCACTAGCATGCTGTTGCTAACAACAACATTGGGTCAGTCCTGCATGTGTAGGATGTTTACTATCCAATTGAAGGAACTAAAAAAGGTTGAGGCATTCAAAACCATTCTCCTCCCATATCAATTAGCAGCAACTGACCCGACGAATGCAGACAAACATGAACAAGTAGGTGCTTGGCTGGCCGCGGGGGCGCGCGGGGGGTGGGGGGGGGGGGTGGGGGTGGGGGTGGGGGGTGGGGGTGGTGTGCGTGTGTTGTGTGTGTGTGTGTGTGTTAAATCAATTGGCCCCAAGTAAATTACAAAAAACATGCGTACAGTCATACATGTGATGTCTTCAGGTGAAGATATCTAATTTCTAAAATTTATCTCAAGCATAAAAGTATCTTATTCAAAACAGCTTTATGATCTAAAACCTAAAATCATAATGAACACATCAAACGTTTGCAACAATAAAAGGATAACCCAACGAGATGTACCTACCTGTCCAATCCATTGCATAAACTCCAAAGTTGCTTGACCTCAGTTGTTTGGCAAAATGTGCATATCTACCACTAAACACAGAAATCAGCAAATCAGGATAGAAGTCATATAACCAATCATATAAATATGGATCTCTCCAACATCTTTTTCTCTTGACAGGCAGGAATACCAAATTCACCTAAAGTTCATGCCTCCAAAGCTATGCAAAAAGAGCATAGCGAAATAATCAGGCCCACCACAATAGCATTCATTTCACAGAGACTGGACATTGGTCATGTTTAAGACCCCGTGATCGCAGTTCACTCAATGCACTGCTTCCACTAGGTAAATGATTTATTCTCTAGAAAGAAGCTTGACACCTAAACCGTACAGACTGAATCTAACGGACTGCATTAAAATGTTATGATATGAACCTAAAGTTGTTAAAAAGCAATAATGCTTTAGAGAGAACCCATGTCCATTATCAGCCTACACAATTCTTACCTGTGTTCATTGAGACCATGTATAATCACCAGAATACCCCTGCATCAATTTTAAAAAAAAGAATGTTCATCAGGTCTTTGTACAAGATCTCAAAAGATACTAAACAAGTTTGCTAAAGTACACCAAATTAAGAACCAAGGACGCCGTCAATTGAAAGGAACACATTTCATTTTTTGCCTATCAAGCATAACACAAAATACATATTATGGGCAAGAAACGGTTTTACACAGATTACATGCAATTTTGACACATTAATATTACCCAATTTGAAAAGCAGGGAATAAATATGCAAAGAGAAACCAAAAGAACACACCAGAAGCAGGGAATAAATATGCAAAGAGAAACCAAAAGAACACACCAAACCCATCCCCCTTGCAAAAAACATAAAACAGTTTATTTTGTCATTTATCATCCACGGACACTTGATGCCAGGTGTTGCATAAAACATTTGTGTATTCTTCACTATCCATTATAAAGATATGTTGTTATGAAAGATTCTGATATAAATCAGACCCATGCACATAAAACCTAAACATAGTCTAATGATAGTTATTTCGGACCAACCACCCCGTAGAAAATCGAGAATACATCATGGATGCAAATGCCAATTTGACACTTCAACCATGAATACATGAAAGGAACTGTGCTGAGCAGACTGTCCAAATTCTTTACATTTTCAAGGTTAAGCACATATAGGAATGCACAAGAAATCCAAGAAAATGCCGTCTCTGTTTTTTAGCTTCAAACATCAATCTACAAATATAATTTACAAGGTAAAAAATATATGACCAAGCAGGAGAATAGTAATAGTCCCATGATCTGAGGCAGCACTTAACACATGCTAGTCTATTGTATTTACTGAGTAACATGAAATCCTACTTTGTAACAAAAAAACATGATATCCAACTTCATTTATGTATGACGAAGCAATGTCAATGAAACACTATGAAAGAATGGTTTTTGAAGCATTAAGAATAAAGCATAAACCATCCTCAACATAACAAAAAGCTAACAATGAAATGAGAGAGAGGGAGCCGTGTGTGTGTGTGTGTGTGTGTGTGTGTGTGTGTGTGTGTGTGTGTGTGTGTGTGTGTGGGAAATGTGCCTAAGAATGACCTCGGGTAGAGATAACTGAGCACACCCCCGCTGTCCGGGGTTTGTGAGTATTTTTTTTGAAATTTTTTTTTGCAGTAGGTAGATATACTTGTTATGTAGCTCCCCACAAAATTTCAGGTCGATCCAACACCGTTTGAGCCTCCGTTCATCGATTTCAAAAACGTTGCGCAAAACTGTCCAGAATTTGGACAGTTTTGCGCAACGTTTTTGAAATCGATGAACGGAGGCTCAAACGGTGTTGGATCGACCTGAAATTTTGTGGGGAGCTACATAACAAGTATATCTACCTACTGCAAAAAAAAATTTGAAAAAGAAATACTCACAAACCCCGAACAGCGGGGGTGTGCTCAGGTATCTCTACCAGAGGTCATTCTTAGGTACATTTTTTGCTATATATATATATATATGAGATTAATGTAGAACATGTGGCACCTGATCCATTGGATCAGGTGCAAGACACAAAAAGGTGGGGCCCCACGAGTACAAGCCCATCTGGGGCTTGTACTTCCCACCTTTTTTGTATCTTGCCACCTGATCCATTCAATCCTAAGAACTGTTGTAATTGTTTCGTGCCTAGTTCTTCTGGAAATTCTAAAACTTTTTGGCTTATGTAGGGTTGAAGTTCTATCTTACCTTGTCCTATGTTAACTCCTAGAAATTCTATATATGTTTTAAAAAATTGAGCTGTATTTTTACTAATTATTACTCCATTTTTCATGAATTCCGCAAGTACTAATTTTAAATGGCTAATATGTTCATTTTTGTTTTTACTAAAAACTAAAATGTCATCAATGTAAACACACGTGAAATTACCGAATCTACTAAACATGTTATCCATTTTTCTTTGAAATATACTAGGAGCATTCTTAAGCCCAAAAGGCATTACTAACCATTCGTAGTGTCCTAGGGGACAAGTAAATGATGTCCATGCTATGCTTTCATCATGCATTCTAATTTGTCAAAATCCCGACTTACAATCAAACTTGATATATATATATATATATATATGAGGGATCAAATGACCCCCAAAAATAACCCTCTAAAATAACCCCCTATCAAAAATCCTATGCCCCATTTTTCGGAAGATCCGAACCGTTCATCTTGATCTCCACCCTCTAAATACCTGACCCACCAATTTTCAAACCGATCCCATGTGTTTTGCCCGTTCATCAACCATTTGCAAAAGTTCTGTTCATGCGAAACCGTTAAATTTGCGAATAGTTGATGAACGGGCAAAATACATGGGATCGGGTTGAAAATTGGTGGGTCAGGTATTTAGAGGGTGGGGATCAAGATGAACGATTCGGATCTTCCGAAAAAATGGGGGGCACAAGATTTTTGATGGGTGGTTATTTTTGGGGGTCATTTGATCCCTCCTCATATATATTTTGGGGGTCATTTGATCCCTCCTCATATATATATATATGAGGAGGGATCAAATGATCCCCAAAAATAACCCCCCATAAAAAATCCTGTGCCCCCCATTTTTTCGGAAGATCCGAACCGTTCATCTTGATCCCCACCCTCTAAATACATGACCCACCAATTTTCAACCCGATCCCATGTGTTTTGCCCGTTCATCAACCATTCGCAAAAGTTTTGTTCATGCGAAACCGTTAAATTTGGGTCGGATGGATGAACGAGCAAAACATATGGGATCGGGTTGAAAATTGGTGGGTCAGGCATTTAGAGGGTGGAGATCAAGATGAACGGTTCGGATATTCCGAAAAAATGGGGGCATAGGATTTTTGATAGGGGTTATTTTTGGGGGTCATTTGATCCCTCCTATATATATATGGGATTAATGTAGAACAGGTGGCACCTGATCCAATGGATCAGGTGCAAGACACAAAAAGGTGGGGCCCCACGAGTACAAGCCCATCTGGGGGCTTGTACTTCCCACCTTTTCTGTGTCTTGCCACCTGATCCATTGGATCAGGTGGTAGCTTTTCTACATTAAATCATTATATATATGGGATTAATGTAGAGCAGTTGACACCTGATCCAATGGATCAGATGCAAGACACAAAAAGGTGGGACCCAGCGAGTACAAGCCCATGTGGGGGCTTGTACTTCCCACCTTTTCTTAGCACCCGATCCAGTGGATCAGGTGCCATCTTTTCTATATTAAATCATATATATATATATAGAATAATGTGTATCATACGCCATATGAGAGGGTCTCTCATATTCCCTCTCACATAAAGGGGGCAAGTACAACAAGTACAAGCCCATGTGGGCTTGTACTTGCCCCCTTTATGTGAGAGGGAATATGAGAGACCCTCTCATATGGCGTATGATACCCATTATTCTCTTAATTAAAAGATTATTATAATGAAGCACCACTAATTATCAACTCAAGACACACACGATTCACATAAAAACAGAATTTTATTTATTTTTCAATCCCATCATTTAAAAAACCCGCAGCGAAGAGCAAAAAAGACATGATCTTGCCACAGTAAAATTGAAGAATAAAACCACCTTATAACCAGATAAGCCAAATGAACTAAATAACTAATCCACTACTAAGAAAAATTAAAACGTTTAAAGTTGCTTGTTTTAGATATTATCACTAAAAAGTTCTCATCGAATCAGCACAATTGACCACTGTAAATCCATTATCGACAAAAAAGCAACAACTTTTAGCAACAAATTCGCAAACAGATCGAATCGTATCACATTTAAAAGACCTTTCTTTTATAAATGGAATAAAAAAAAGCAAGGGAGGCTTTACTTGATCTCGCCGGCGATCGGGGCCCAAGAGCGGCAGAAGAGACCGTTCCGCCGCCTCCCCTGGATCACGAAGCTCCGGCCCCCCTCCATCTCCAGCGCCTCGGCCAGCGCTCGCCTCCGCCTGACGTCATCCTCCTCCGGTGCAGCCCTACGGAACCTTCCGCCTGATTTCCGGCGGGGGGACGAGAGGGGCGAAGATGGCGACGAAGGGATCCGGCGGCCGCGGCGGGGGAGTAGGAGGAACCAGAGGATGATGGACTGGAAAAAGATCAAAACGCGGAGGATGGATCGGAGATAAATCAAGGCCCGATTGAAGACCGGAATTATGCGGCCGCTAGCGCCGGAGGTGAAGCTCTCGATCGGCGCCGGCACGCTTCGGTCCATCGGACGACGGCAATGGGTACTATCGTAATTTCGCTCCTCTCTATCTCTCCAAGCTCTCTCTCTAGAAATGAAGTATAAATTACGCAAGGAGGAGAGCTGGGGCGGAGGGATTTATGAACGACGATATCAACGCGGCTGTTATTGATTTTTGTTTACAGTTACACCCCTCCATAAATTTTATTTCGTAATTCTGCAATTTACATTTATTTTATTTGCATATATTCCGCCCTATTGTTGTTGCACCTCACAAAATATTTCTTTACTGTTTGAACTTTGTTTCTTCAGAAGCGTGTTGCGTTGGTGTCGATATTAGCTCGTTCAAAATACGACGTTCGACGTTGAATAAATTTTATGATCAATGAAATAAATATAAGCAGATTTGAAATTTTCAGAAATTGAGCTTGACAATTGAAATTTCTATTTTAAAAATAAGCATGGTCCAAGATTGGCTTTTCCTTTTTTTCTATTGTATTATTTTTTTTCAATTTTGTTTGGACTTTTTCAAAGCTCTCTCGAAGGAAGAACATGACAAATTTGAAGAATATTACTTTTTTGTACGTCATCCAACGATTCCAACCTACGTGTTTTGTAAGTAATACAATATTTAGAAAGTTGTGTGTTGGTGAGCGAGAGATTCGTAAGACAAAATTATAAGCTAAACATTACTTTGTTCTTGTACGTTAAGATTGTCGGTTTTGCAAGGGCGGTGCAAAAGAGTCGTTTAGGGGGTGGATATGCAAAACTATCATTCGAAGGGTCATTTGTGCATTTATTTTTGGGTTATTTAGTACCGACCCCCTGTGTTTTCTCAAAAATTAGTATCACCTCCCTATGGTTTCAATAATTAGTAAGACCTCCCTTTGGCACCTCAAGTTTTTCGCCACAATTAGTATCACCCCCCGGTGTTTTCACAAAAATTAGTATCACCCCCATATGGCAGGGGGGTCTTACTAATTATTGAAACCATGGGGGTGGTACTAATTTTTGAGAAAACACAGGGGGTCGGTACTAAATAACCCTTTATTTTTCTTTCTGTTAGGTTGCCGGGGAAGTTGGACTTCGGCTCCCCACGCTCAGAAATTTCCAAATGTGTTTTTCGAGATCTTAATTGTATTTGGAGATATTAAAAAAAGAAAAATAAAACAAAAATTACGGAATGTAAACAATAGAGAGAGAAGCGGGTTTTTGGCAATGACAAGCATGCAAACAAGGTGGCCTTTTCCTTGTAGGCTCTACAACAACATCAAAACCTCACCCAAATCACCACTTAACCCTAAGTGGGGCTCACCATGATGAGGTGGCCAAACCATGGCCACCACTCTATCTACTCTTTTGTCCTAGGATGATAAATATCTCATCAATATCCTTTTTTGTTTAATAGACTAGAAATAACCCGTGCACAAAATGCACGGCGCGAAAAAAAAACCACACGAAAAGGATGCGGTGCACACGCGTAACCGTAAAGGAGAGAGAAATGTAGGTGTGTGAGTCGATAGCGTCAGAGGTAAAATGTGTAATGCCCTGCTAAGCTACTGCACAAGTACTAGAGGGGGGTGAATAGTACTTTAAAATAATTAAGAAGATAATTCCTAATTATCTTGCAAACTCTACCAATCAATGCGGAAATGCGGAAATGTAAATATGACAACAAAGAAAACAATCACACACAAGCAATTAACGGGTTCGGATCCACCCAAGTCTCCCCGACTTGTTCCCGGTGATCCTACGTCCCAACCACCCGGATCCCCTCCGGATACTTGAGTTAGAAACCCTAACTCAAGATTTGCACTATGAAATACTTGTAGAAAACCTCTACAAAGTCAAATCATACACAAAAGAAATTGTGACTCCCACAACCCGGGATCACAAACAAACTCTTACAACCGAGAGTAAATCACTTGCAATATTAAAGTAAATTGAAATAGAAATTCTTACCGACAAAATCATATGCCTTGAGTAAACTTACGATTTAGGGCAAAACGGATTTTGGGGAAGATGAAAGGCACCAAACCCTAGCTCCAAGTAGATGACCAGCAATGGAGTCCTAGGTGGATATTGGTGACCTAGAATCAAGCACTTGGCTTGGAAGGCTTCACAATCAATGAATCTCTCTTTGGAAGTAAGAGTGTGAGAGATCCAAGAAAGGAAAAGAATGAGCTTTGAATGAGATTGAATGCTTCTGTTTTGATCTCTAAACTTCTCTTAATATCAGCCTTGAGTGCAATGAATGCAGCACTCCAAGTATTTATAGGTTAGAGAAAAGCGAGAGAGAAAAATGTTTCAATTAAAGCTCCAACGGCTCTATTCTGAACCAGACTAGGCGGTCAAAGAAGGATCACTGACCGACTAGTTCATCAACTACTCAGTCGGTGAAACAACATGAACCGACTAAGAGGTGAACAGTGAATAGATGAAGTTCAGACTTAAAGAACTAGTCGGTCCAAGAAGACTTGCCAACCGACTAGTTTCACAACTAGTCGGTCGGTGAGTGTTCATAAACCGACTAAGAGATAAAACAAATAGTCTGAGAACAAATTGAATTAGTCAGTCTAAGAACAAAGTCTAACGACTAGTTCATCAACTAGTCGGTCGACAAATGTTCTTTGACCGACTAACGATAAACAGTAACTAGGCATGTACATGGAAAGCTCAACTAGTCGGTCTAAGAAGGATCACTGACCGACTAGTTCACCAACTAGTCGGTCGGTGAGTCAACGTAGACCGACTAACTGTAAACAGTAAAGAGCTTAGAATTGAGAAGGCATTCTAGTCGGTTCAAGAAACTTTGCCGACCGACTAGATTGCCATCTAGTCGGTTGGTTCTTCTTCTTGAACCAACTAACATGCACAAGAAGCCGCGAATCGAAGCGCGATGCTTCGAGAAAGTTTGTGTGGGCTTCTAATAAGATCCTAGCTCTAAGATAGGAGCGATATAAAGATTAAAACGTAAGACCTACTCAAGGCTTAACATTCTACGAAAAGAAGCTAGAAGACATTAAATAAACTTGACGAACCGTCTTCAAAAGCTTCAATCGAATCTTCATGACTTCAATAATGGTCCTTGAGATTCAACAAAGCTTTAGGCATACGATCATGTGCTTTGAGAAGTCTTGAGACGTCGCATTTGATATACGTGAAATTTTGGCGACGATCTCCATAACTGCGCTCACAAAAAGTTAGTTCACGATATATTTATGTTTGTTCATCATCCAAAACCAAATCCGGGGAGTCAATACTCAACATTCTCCCCTTTTTTGGTGATGACAAACCAACATAAATAATAATAAAAAATAATGATTCAAATGAAATTTACTTACTCCCCCTGCATTGATGACACGTTAATTCCAATTATGCATCAAGCAGACGAGAGAAGAAATAAATGTGAATTCAAGTATTGGAATATTTGAAATATCGGATTTGAAAATCCATATATATATCTTCACTCCCCCTGAATCTAACACATCAAATTAGATTCATGGTAAATTGCTTTGAATTATCATGTCGCGCATCGTCATTATTAATTCTCTCCCCCTTTGGCATAAGCAAAAGAGCGGGAGGAGAACAACGACAACAACAATGGCTAAAATAAAAGCATGTGAGTCGAAGAATACGACCACGGTTCAAATGACACCAAAGGAAAATAACGAATTAAATCAAAGCGTGTCAATGATACCATAGTTGAAAATCGAAAAACGAAATCATCAAAAACTCAAATCACTTAAACATATTGAGTTATGGAATATACTCTCCAATATCAACATTCTTGGTTAATTTAGTGCATGGAAAACAATTCTATGTTTCCATAGAAATAATTTCTATTTAACCAAGTTATTATCGTGGAGCGACGAAATCAAACATCAGAGACATAAAAAGAATATAATGTGCACAAGAGAATAAATGTCAACATCGATGTATATATATATGTGAAACATGAGTACATCAAAAGTATACATCGTCGACATACATAAACGATCCTCAGATCGAAGCACAAAATACAACATCATATCACAGCATATATCAGAGTATCACATACATACAAAAATATCAAAACACCATACGAGATACATCAAAATGACATCAAAAATCATAACCACCATCTATCCTACCCAACTCTCTCACGACTACAAAAAATCATCCAATGTGTATAGGAGAGTCCTCCAAAGAAGCTCAAGAGGCAGCGGGAGGCTCTGCAGGAGTGGAGGTGGTCACTGGGTCAGCAAGAGTGGAAATCTCTGGCACGACAGGAGTGGTCTCGGGAGCAACAACAGACGAAGCATCCACCGAAGGAATGGTGGCAGCACGTGTGCTCTTGGGATCACCGGCAGAAGTAGCAACAACACCAGAAGTACCCTCAACGGCACGAACAGCAGCAGAACGAACAAGCTCCTCGATCTCATCCTCATCCAACTCCTCCTCATCAGAAACTGACGGAGGGATCTTAATACGAAAGTGAGATGCGATGCAAGCGAGAATCTCCTCAGATCGAGCACAGTAAGACTCCACACGTTTTAACGAACGTGCGAGGTCAGCAAGAGTAGGAGAGGGAGCAGAAGCAGCTGAAGCAGAGGCTGAAGCAGACGGGGTTGTCCTCTGAACATGATGAAGCGCTGCAAGAGACTTCTTGACGGCCGTCGCATTCAGAGGGGGACCGAGAGGACGCTCATCATCAGGGGGCAGAGGGACACCGAAGTGACGAAAGACAAGTGTCAGAAGGCAGGGATATGGGATGTGAGCAGATTTCGTGGACTTCTGGATACACTCGAAAGAATCCATCTTATCGAGAATGATCCTAGCCCAGTTAATCTCGCTCCCTATGAAGATGGTGTAAATGAGTTTAAGGAATGGTTGGGATGGCAAGGAAGATGAGCCGTACTTCGGAAGGAGGCACGACTTCAGAATAAGATTAAGCACCCAAGCATTCGGCTTGAAGGACTTCGAAGGGACGCCAATCATGGCATGAGGGATGACATGGAAGATCTCGGCGAGCATCACCTGATCAAGCTCAGAAATATCATCGACAGATATATCAGAAGGAAGGAGACCAGACGAAGAGACACCTATCAAATCCCCTAAGACTTCTACCGTGAGGACAATCAGTGTCCCCAAGACAGTAGTCTCAATAGAATGGGTCTCTTCGTACTGACCGCGAACACGGTTTGCGTAAAATAGCTTGACAAGGCGAGGGTATGGATGTGTATTCGCCTTAGGGTCATACCGAAGATAATCGATAAAACCGCTAGACGAAAGGAGATCAGCTAGGCCTGGGAAGTCGGAGAACTGAACGAAGTGCTCCAACAGCAACGGACAGTGCTCGATATGGTTGTAAGCCGCGAGACACAACGGGTCGTCACGACACAACGAAATATCGACACCGCCAGCTGGCATCGGAGCCTTCCCCTTAGGCTGTCGGGTGCTAGATCGGAGTGGAGGAGTAGGATCCTTATGGCTAGGCTCGGTCTCAGGGATATATTCCGTGTCGGAATCATCAGGAGGAGTAGGAGCACGGAATGAAGCTGGAGAGACGGGCTGCTTCCTAGGCTTAGGCTGTGATCTAGGCTTGGCGACCGCCGTCCTCTTCTTCTTAAGAGGAGGCGAAGACGACGATGGATGGGTTGATTTAGATCGGCGTTTGGGTTGCAGGGGGTCCGAAGGAGGTGACTCTACGGTCATGGGCGACGGACGAGAGGGATCGATCGGAATACGTGTTCTCGCCATAAGCGCGATGAGACATGAGCAATCAACTAGTAATCGAGATCTAAACCCCAGACAAACCCTAGACAAACCCTAACCGAACTGAAATAGAAGAAAACCTAATCCTAAATGCTGAAATCAAACTCTAGGAGCTAGAGGAGAGTGGGAGCTATACCCTAGGAGGAAGATCGATGGCAGCCTAGGTCAGAGTTGGCCGGAAAACGGCTGGAGAACGATGAACTCGACGGAGGAGGGAGAGGAATCGACGGGGTTTTGGGGGTTGAGAGAAGAGTATGAACCGACTGGAATGAAGAATAGTCGGTTTGGGGAGAGTTAAAAACGATTGGAAGTCGAAAAGACGCAACTGTCCCCGTTGCATTTAGTCGGTCACAGTTCAAGCGCTGACCGACTAGATGACTATCTAGTCGGTCGGCCAATGAGCTTGAACCGACTAAGTGCAAACAGTAACAGAAGCCAAATTTTAGGGCATGAGTTAGTCGGTCTGAGTTCATTCACTGACCGACTAAATGATGATCTAGTCAGTCGGTCAATGAACATGAACCGACTAACAGAGTTCAAAAATTTGAAATTTCGAAATTTTGAGTTCTCTCCTAATCGCACTTAGACGAAACATCGAAATACTCATTAATCATTATACTACCCCATTAAACATCGAAAATCTTAAATTTGACGTTCATGAAAAAATCGAGCATAAATTCCGAAAATTCAACGAAAAATCCAGAAAATTCCAATACATTAAGCATGTGCAAATATAAACGAAATTGATAGCATGCAAAATTATTGAATAAAATGAATCCTAAATCTCGGATTCATCCATAATCCCCAATTCTCGACGTAACCGCACAAAGGAGTCTTCCTTTAGGGGTTTCGTGAAAATATCGGCGATTTGCTTCTGGGTTTCAACGTACACTAATATGATTTCCTTTTTAGCAACATGATCATCTAAGAAATGGTGTCGGATATTTATGTGTTTAGAACGGGAATGGTGTTCCAGATACTTAGAGAGACAAATAGCACTTTGGTTGTCCACCATGATAGGGCAAGTATCACAGTTTATACCAAAGTCTTTAAGAGTGTGTCTCATCTAAAGAACCTGAGCACACGCGGCACCGGCGGTAATATATTCCGCCTCAGTGGTTGAAAGTGATACAGAATTCTGCTTCTTGGAAAACCAAGAGACAATAGAATTTCCTATAAAATGGCAAGTGCCACTAGTACTTTTCCTGTCGGATGTGCATCCCACATAATCTGCGTCACTATATGAGATTAACTCATATGTGCTAGATTTTGGATAAAGTAATCCAAAATCAAGTGTGTAACTTAAATAACAGAAAATACGTTTTACCGCTACTAAGTGAGATTCCTTAGGTTGAGACTGATAACGAGCACATACACATACGGCAAACATAATATCGGGCCTACTTGCGGTAAGATATAGTAAACTACCAATCATACCTCGATATAGACGAATGTCTACATCTTTTCCGCCCGTATGTTTATCAAGGTGCGTAGTCGTGCTCATTGGAGTCTTCTTCCAGGAGGCATTCTCCATTCCAAATCGCTTTAGCAACTCCACCGTGTACTTGGTTTGGTGGATAAAGATTGCATCGTTCATTTGGCGAATTTGGAGACCTAAGAAATATTTGAGCTCACCCATGTGGCTCATCTCAAATTGATCCTTTATCACATTAGAAAACTCTTCGCAAAGAGTGAAGTTAGTAGCACCGAAAATGATATCATCAACATAAATTTGAACTAAAATTATATCATTATTCGAATACTTAACCAATAATGTAGAATCAACTTCTCCCATTTAAAATCCTAAATCCAAAAGAAAATTCTTTAAACGGTCATACCAAGCTCGAGGAGCTTGTCTCAAACCGTAAAGTGCTTTCATAAGTTTAAAAACGTGATTTGGAAATTTTTCATTTATAAAACCTGGAGGTTGAGAAACGTAAACTTCCTCAACAACTTCTTCGTTTAAAAATGCACTTTTAACATCCATTTGAAATAATTTAAAATCCTTATGGAATGCAAAAGATAACAATAATCTAATGGATTCTAATCTAGCTACCGGAGCAAAGGATTCTTTGAAATCGATACCTTCCTATTGTCGATAGCCTTGAGCTACTAACCGAGCTTTGTTCCAGACGACGATTTGATTTTCGTCGGTCTTGTTCTTGAAGATCCACTTTGTCCCTATGACGGTGTGGTTCTTCGATGGCAATGGAACAAGCTTCCAAACCTCATTCCTCTCGAATTGAATGAGTTCCTCTTCCATGGCAAGGATCCAAGCGTTATCTTCACATGCTTCATTAATATTCTTTGGCTCAATCGAGGAGGCAAAAGCATAATGAGCGAAGTAGTTCACTTGCGATCTCGTCTTGACACTATCACGAATATTGCCAATGACTTGCTCATGAGGATGGTCACGAACGGTATGAAGCCGTTTGGGAATTCCCTGATCACTAGGAACATTCTTAAAAGATTCATTAGTCGGGTTAGTATCAATAGAATCAATAGAATTAGAATTACCAATTGAATCACATAAAACATCCATAGAGTCATCATCATTAGTAATTCTAGTCGGGACAAATCCTTCATTAAATGAGACATGAAGTGATTCCTCAATCGTTGAGGTTCGTTTATTGTATATCCGGTAGGCTTTGCTACGGGATGAATATCCAACAAATATCCCCTCATCGGAGCTTGGATCAAATTTGTCCAAACTACCATACGTGTTTTTAATAAAACATTTTGAACCGAAAACTCGAAAATGTTTAACTTGAGGCAATCTACCAAACAACAATTCATAACAAGTTTGTTTAGTGCCGGGCCTCAAGAGTATCCTATTAAACACATAGCAAGCGGTATGTACCGCTTCCGCCCAAAATTGATGGCCAAGTTGGCTATCATCAAGCATAGTGCGAGCACACTCCACTAGCGTCCTATTCTTTCTCTCAACAACACCATTTTGAGGAGGTGCGCGAGGGAATGAAAAGGTGTGAGTAATACCAACTTCATCACAAAAGTTCTCAAAAGACTCATTCTCAAATTTCCCTCCATGATCACTACGAATAGTGACAATGGTGGTTCCAATGAGATTTTGTACTTTCTTGACAAATATTGTGAAGTTTTCGAAAGCATCATTTTTATTACTTAATGAAAATACCCAAGTAAATCTAGAAAAGTCATTAACGATGACAAGTCCATATCGTGCATTTCCTAATGAAGCAACTCTAGTTGGCCCAAATAAATCTAGATGTAATAGCTCTAGTGGCCGCTTAGACGAAATGCTTTTCTTAGGTTTAAAATACGATTTTGGAAGCTTGCCTCGTTGACATGAGTCACAAAAGCTTTTCTTTTGAAAGACAAGCTTAGGGAAGCCTCTAATAGAATTTAACTTGGAAAGCTTAAATAGTGTTTCAAAGTTCACATGACCGAAACGTCGATGCCATAAGTGTTGTTCACTTGTGTTGGCAACGAGACATTGTTCATGTGATCTTGGAAGATCTAGGATATATATATCCTTATAGTGTGTGCCAAATAATAATAAATCATTATTATCCTTTCTTAAAATATGGCACATTCCTTTCGCAAAGCTAACTTTGTAACCTTTGTCACAAAGTTGGCTTATTGAAATGAGATTGTGATTTGATCACTCCGTATTTTACACCTTTTTTTCTGCATGATTGCATGCCATTTAGATCTCTCAAATCGTGTTTTTCATGTTTATTCGACAATATTGCGATGCTTTTCACGATTTGTTGTTTTTGTCGTATTTCAGGAGATTTGGAGCGATTTGGAGTGATTCTGAGATGCACCCACTCCGGAGTGTCACCGATGACTTTCTTGAGGGGTATTCTGCGATTGGAGAGGAGTGGAAGAAGAAAGAACGTCGTAGGAGCGACGAGGAGGCAAAAATACGAAGAATGGTTATTTTCATCATGCCACTCGGTCGAGTGAAGGAGTCACTCGGCCGAGCATAGACAGCCCGCTCGGCCGGCCAGATCGGACACGCAACAGAGCTGATATCAGCGTGCACTCGGCCGAGCACCAAGCCATCCCTCGCCCGAGTGGAGCCAAGACGACGGCAACCAAGAATGACCAACTCTCTGGAATCCGTCAGTCAGCCCCAAAGACTGACTCGACCGAGTGACGAACGACCGTCCGCCCGAGTGAAGAACGCCCATCGACCGAGTGAAGAAAAGTCACTCGACCGAGTGACCTCCGAGGAGACGACCCCCGAGACCACCAACTCTCTGGAATCTGTCAGGGTCACTGTCACTCGGCCGAGTGAGCCGCGCTGCCTGTAGCGAAAACTGCGATTTTGAGGCTGCGCAGGGGCATTTTTGTCAGGATTTTTTGGGCGATTTTGGGGGGTATTTAACCCCAGTTTTTAACCTAGTTTAGGGAGCCTTTTCAGAGCTTTTTGGCAGCCTTTTTAGATTAACTTTTTAGGGATTAGATTTAGCTTTTAGGGAGGAGAGAAAAGTGATAATTTGTTGGATGCTATTTTGTTCTTCATTGGTTTGTCTCTCTCCCCCTCAAAAACTCCATTTTTATTGACATTTTGATTATTGCTATGAATTCCATTGATTTTACTTGTGAATTTCTATTGGATTTGATTATGAATTGTGAGTAGTTTCATCGTCTTAGGGCGTAGGGACGAACCCTACGAGCCCAATTTCAAATTTGTGATGAATTGGTGAAATAATTGCTAGGATTGATTAGGGTTAGGTTGTGATTGATTTAATACGAATAGCTAGGGATTCATACCGATTGGGATTTGCAAGAGATTGGATCCCAACTCGATAGAAAGCCTTAGAAATTCGAATTGGGTTGCAATTGGATTTCTCCGGAATCGGTTTGCAAGAGATTGGACCGAAACTAGGGTTTTCGATTGTAATTCTATACCAATACCCGTTTGCAAGAGATTGGACGGGTAGTAACTATCCCAACCTAGGTCGTAGCTCGAGTTTGCACGAGAGTGGGCTCGAGATACGATTGAACGATGATGTTGTTCTTCACGCTAGCTCGCCTAGGTTAGGGTTTGCAAGAGATTGGACCCTACCCTAGGTTTGCTATAGACCGGTAATAGCGCGAGAGCGTGAGCTTGGTTCTACATTTAGTTGCAACTAGTTCACCCGAATTTCAAGTCTAGCAATTGTGAAACCTACGAATCTCAAAGATGAGATACGGCAAGTAGCGGGGATTCCCTATCCCTAGGCGTCTTTATTAATTTGTTATTTCTGTTATACGATTGAACGACTGTGACCGCATATTTGCGAACATTTCTCTACCATTCTTATAGCCAGGTTGATTGAAGAGGACACTGTTATTAGGCTTCCCTATGTTCGATACCCGCTCGCCGCTACACCGTGCGCTTGCGGTAAGACTATAGTGTCGCCGTTCCGGGACGTGTATCCGGGGCGCGATCAAGTTTTTGGCGCCGTTGCCAGGGAGGCAATAGTGTTTGATTCTACCTACCTAGCTATTTTTATATTTTTTCTATTATTTCTATTTTTATTTTGCCCTTCCGTTGTGCTAACTATTTTTTCGAAACTCTATTTTCCCTTGCATGTACACGAGATCCTCGGCGAACCCCGAAGAAATACTATACGATCCGGAGATCGAGCGTACATTGAGGAGGATCCGAGCGGAGAGGAGACCCGTTACGGAAGGAGATTTTATGACCCATCCTGAGACACCCGAAGAATTGGCAGAGCGAATGGCGAGGATCATTTCCATAAGAGATAGGCTTCGGCCTAAAACTTCTTCCACGACCTCGTCCATAGCCATGCTGGAGTTGGCGGCCGACAAAAATTTCGAGTTGAAGACCGGATTGGTGGTTCTTATGCAACAAGATCCTTTTCATGGGAACTCCCATCAAAACCCTCATTACCACATCCAGCTCTTCTTATCAAAATGTGCCACCTTCCAAATGCCGGGCGTCTCCATAGATGCTATCAGACTGCGCCTCTTCCCTTTCACACTCAAGGACAAGGCCTTATATTGGTTGATGACGCAAGCTGAAGGAATCTTCACCACTTGGGATGAATTGGCGAGTGCCTTCGTCGACAAATTTTACCCGCCCTCCAAGACGGTGAAGATAAGAAGTGCTCTCATGTCCTTCAAGCAAGGACCACAAGAGAATCTCTATGAAGCATGGGAGCGCTTCAAGGACTTGCAACATCAATGCCCCCATCATAGCATTGAGGACTGGGAGCTCGTCCACAGTTTCTACAATGGACTCCAACCGGGTACGAAACAAATTATTGATGCTACCGCCAATGGAGCCATTTTGTCAAAGACTCCCGATGAAGCTACAACCTTGCTTGAGGAGATGGCCTCGAACAACCAACGTGGGGCGACGAGCGAGGACACTCTTCGTCCTCCTTGAAGCCGTCTAGCATTTATGAGGCCAAGGCCGTCGCAGAGCTAGCCAATAAATTTGATTCTCTCCACAAGGTAGTGGAGAGATTGGAGAAATTCATTACGGAGCCTCAAGGAGCCCCTTCTACATCCACGCCGACAAATCATATGAGCGATTGGCAAGACCAATCCCAAGCCATGTATGTAGGAGGAGAGCAAGGAGAAGGATCTTTGGAGCAAATTCAATATGTCGCAGGGAACTCTGGATATTGGGCCAATCCGGCCGCTAGAAACCATCCGGGTTTCTCATATGCCAATAATGATGGTGCATTGAACCCCCCGCAACAACAACCTCCTCAAGCTCGGGCTCCACCACCACAACCCAATTATCCACCAAGGGGACCACAGCAACAAAACTTCCCACCGAGGCAACAAGTGGGACCTTATAGGCCACCCGGGTACAATCAAGGGTGGAGAAATCCCAACCCTCCTCAAGCTCAACAACGTTCAGACTTTGAGGGTAAGGTGGATGAGTTTATGGCGGAACAAAGAAATATTAACGCCACTTTGAAGACGGGACAAGATTCTCTCGCCACCGTCGTCGCTCAAATTGGGGAGCAACTTGCTTTGCTCAATAGGAACAACCAACAATTACCGGCTCAACCCGAGCCGAATCCACGGGGCAACACCGGCCATATCAATGCGGTCGTTGCGGTTACAACAAGAGGAGGGAAGGATACCACCCCCCATGACTCAAATTAAGGAACCCGTGGTGGAGACTCTACAAGAGAGCGAGCCGACAATTGAAGTTGAAAAAGAAAAGGAGCCACAAGAAGGAGCAAAGTCTAGAGAGGAAGAGCTTATTGATGAGCGCCGCTTTATGCCACTGGTGCCCTTCCCTCAATGGCTAGCTAGAGCCAAGATGGAGAAACGGCTAGCCAAGTTTCTCGAGTATTTGAGAGGGGTGAGCCTCAATATCCCCTTACTCGACGCTATAGTGGAAATCCCATCTTACGCCAAGTTCTTAAAGGACTTGATTACGGGAAGGAAAAGGAAGGAGAAGATCATGCTCGCGGAGGAGGGGACTTGGTTCACAAAGAGGGAAAAGGAGCCCACCAAATTTAAAGATCCAGGGAGTTTCCGGATTCCTTGCACTCTAGGCGGCGTCCCCCTACAAAAAGCATTGGTAGATTTGGGGGCTAGTGTTAGCCTCATGCCTCTCTCTATGTTTCAGAAGTTGAATACCGGCATGGATTTGAAGCCTACCGACATGCGGATTCAACTAGCGGACGGGAGGATTACAAGCCCGGTTGGGATCGCGGAGGACATCCCACTCCAAGTTCCGGGGGGCATATGTTTACCATGCGATTTCGTGATAATGGACATCAAGGAGGAGGGTGATACATCGCTCATACTTGGACGCCCATTCCTCGTCACCGCCGGTGTCATCGTCGATGTACGGGAGGAGACTCTTACCTTGAACGTCTGCAACATCGAAGTGGAGCTCCATATACCGAAGGCAATGAAGCACATGTCGTATCATGAGGAGCTAGATTACATGGACCTCCTTGATGAGGTCATTGAAGAGGCGATCCCTAGTCGCGCCCCGGATACACGTCCCGGAGCGGCGACGATCGTAGTCTTACCACAAGCGCACGGTGTAGTAACGAGCGGGTATCGAACATAGGGAGGCCTAATAAAAGTGTCTTCTTCGAATCACCTGGCTATAAGGGAAGTCGGGAGAATGTTTGCAATGTGCGGTCACAGTCGTTTAAATTTATAAAGGAATTAACAAATTAATAAAGACGCTTAGGGGATAGGGAATCCCCGCTACTTGCCGTATCTCATCATTGTGACTCGTAGGTTTCACAATTGCTAGACTTGAAATTTGGGTGAACTAGTTGCAACTAAATATGGAACCAAGCTCACGCTCTTGCGCTATTGCCGGTCTATAGCCAACCTAGGGTAGGGTCCAATCTCTTACAAACCCTAACCTAGGCAAACTAGCGTGAAGAACAACATCATCGTTCAATCGTATCTCGAGCCCACTCTCGTGCAAACTCGAGCTACGACCAAGGTTGGGATAATTCCTACCCATCCAATCTCTTGCAAACGGGTATTGGTATAGAATTGCAATCGAAAAACCCTAGTTTCGGTCCAATCTCTTGCAAACCGATTCCGGAGGAATTCAATTGCAACCCAATTCGAATATCTCGGGCTTCCTATCGAATTGAGATCCAATCTCTTGCAAATCCCAATCGATATGAATCCCTAGCTATTCGTATTATAGCAATCCCAAACTAACCTTAATCAATCCTAGCAATAGTTTCACCAATTCATCACAATTTCGAAATTGGGCTCGTAGGGTTCATCCCTACGCCCTAAGACGATGAACTACTCACAATTCATAATAGAATGCAATAGAAATTCACAAATAAAATCAATGGAATTCATAGCAATATTCAAAATATCAACAAAAATTGAGTTTTTGAGGGAGAGAGATACAAACCAATGAAGAACACGATAGCATCCAACAAAATCTCACTTTTATCTCCTCCCTTAAAGCTAAATCTAATCCCTAAAAGTTAATCTAAAAAGCTGCAAAAAAATTTCTGAAAAGCTCTCCTAAACTAGGTTAAAAACTGGGGTTAAATACCCCCCAAAATTGCCCAAAAAACCCTGACGAAAATGCCCCTGCGCAGCCTCAAATCTGTAGTTTTCGCTACAGGCAGCGCGGCTCACTCGGCCGAGTGACAAATGTCACTCGGCCGAGTGACGAACCCTGTACAAAAAACAGAGAATTGGGGGTCTCGGGGGCCGTCTCCTCGGAGGTCACTCGGGCGGACGGTCTTTCGTCACTCGGGCGGACGTCGGTTGTCACTCGGGCGGACCGTCTTTCTCCACTCGGCCGAGTCAGTCATCGGGACTGACAGACGAAAAAACAGAGAGTTCGGTCTCTTTTGTTGCCGTCGTCTTGGCTCTACTCGGGCGATGGGTGACTCGGTGCTCGGCCGAGTGGCATGGTGATGCTCGACCGAGTGCACGCTGATATTGCTCTGTTGCGTGTCCGATCTGGCCGGCCGAGCGGGCTTCCTATGGTCGGCCGAGTGAATCCTTCACTCGGCCGAGTGAAGTGCTAAAAATACCCAAACTTCATATCTTCGCCTCCTCGTCGCTCCTACGACGTTCTTTCTCCTTCCACTCCTCTCCAACAGCAAAATACCCCTCAAGAGAGTCGTCGGTGACACTCCGTAGTGGGTGTATCTCAGAATCACTCCAAATCGCTCCAAATCTCCTGAAATACGACAAAAACAACAAATCGTGAAAAGCATCGCAATATTGCCGAATAAACGTGAAAAACACGATTTGAGCGATCTAAATGGCATGCAACACATGCAGAAAAAAGGTGTAAAATACGGAGTGATCAAAATCCCCCAAGCTTACCTCTTACTCGTCCTCGAGGAAGATAAGTAAAAAGTGAACCCTGTGGATAAAGATAAAGAAAACGGCGGAAAGGCAGAAAACGGAAAACGAAAAACAAAATAGAAAACGAAGAGGAAAGTTGCTAGATCATTTTCTCAGGGCGTCGGTTTTGCTCACTCATATAGCATGCATCGAATATAAAACACATGTCAAAGACTTTTATTTTGATACCAGTATAATGATGCATTTGAAATAGAAAACCCAAGAATACCAATATAGCTTGAAAAATGGAATAATTCTAAGATTAACATCGTCTGAAGCATCTAAAGCGGTATACAATATCGTAGATCATACACTTTTCAATTGAATGCTTTCTATAAGGAGTATAAGAGATATCACACGATGGAGTAGTAAGAATAGAAAAAGTGCGGTTTTCATGAAATGAATGCTAATTGTAGATTTCTGGATTTCGTGAAACTTTAGCAATCTCACCGAGTGTAAAATATTACTTAGCCTAGGTTGTCAGGCACCGTCAAGTAGTCACTCTCTCACACATCATTGGATTCTCTCCCCCAAGCTTATCTATAAGCGTAGTGGCATATATAAAACGATATTTACATCCCCATTTTTATGAAGCTCCAAAAGTCAAAAATAAAACAAAAGAGGGAAGAAAGAGACAAGTATATGAGATGGGATCGTTTTCGAACTACTTTTCTCTTTTCTTTTCTTATTCTTAAATCTTTCTCTCTTTTCTTCTTCTTTTTTTTATTTTTATTTTTTTAATAGCATACATACACAATGATCCCAAATCAAAGAGAAGGATATACAAGTATTTTTTCTTTGGAGTTTGGGGAATTTGGAGCATGTGATTTTAATAACGGGGGAATGCCAATAATAGAATCGCTAAGGGGAGATTCACCAATGAATTTAAAATAGAGAAATAATGTTCAAGATATGTGGAGAAAGAAATAAATGTATCTCTCAGTTCACTCTATAGGACGTGCATGACAACTTCAGCATGACAATATAATCCACTCAGTTTAATCTCAAAAAGTAAACTAGTCCAGATTTATCAAAGCTAGCAAACATTTGAATCAACCCGAAGTGAAGCGTACAAATCATGCAAATAGAAGTGATGTGAGAAAGGAAATCAGTACTCCAGATATAAGCATCAATGCGTGAATCTTGGTGTGTTTTCTATGATAGCATACATATGAATTATCAGACATCAGCTAATAATAGAATTTCATCCATTTTCATACAGCAAAAGAGAGTGGGTTACTATTTCAAATGCAAAGCAGAACATAGCATATGATATCAGAAATAAGAGGCTATGACATGACAAGTATAGCATGCATATAGAGAACAGCTAACACCACGTCATCATCATAACAGAAAAGTCATCTTTAGCAAAAGATGAAAGGAATAAAGATAAACGAAAATAAAACTATTTACAATGCAACACACAAGAAAAATAAGAAAAACGTGATGCATGGTAAAAAATGAAAAAGTGATGAAAAAGTGAGTGATAAAGTGGAAAAACATGGGAAAACTAAAAATAAAGGTGACAAAAGCAAAAAGTGTGAGAACTCACTCTCCCAAGCTAAAGGGCACAATGTCCTCAATGTGCGAAGTGTGGCACACCGAGAGACGTGTAATGGGAGGGGGGTGGTGATGCATGCATGAGAAAAAGAAATAAAAACAACAAAATGAAAAATATGATGTGAATGTGATGCATGCAAGGATAAGAGTGATGCAGATATGTGTGTGTCACCAAAAATAATCTCCCTTACTCCCGAAAAAAAAGATATAGAATGATATGATCAAAATGTGGACAAAAATAGTGATGGGAGGAGGGGGTGGGCAAAAATCAGCAGGACCAAGCAGAGAATGGGCAGCATAACGACAAAAAATATCGATGGCATTAAGGGTGTGCCTAAGCTGGTGGTGTTGTGCCATCTCCGTCCTGAGGCGGAGGTGGGGGTGGTGGTGGCTGGGTGACAGTCTGCTGGGTGGGTGGTGGTGGGCGTGGCACAGTCTGCTGGGTGGGTGGTGGTCGTGGCAGTCGCTCGAGGATCTGGGTCAGGCAAAAGTGAATGCCGGGAAGTAGCTCGAGGCGGTGCTGCATGGCGGTGACCGTGGAAGACAGAGCCTTAAAATCACCCCGCAGTCCACTCATCGCACCCTAAAGAGCGCGAACGCTCTGAACTAAGGCGTCAGGGGATGGTGGAGCGGAGGGACGGACAGGTCTAGGCTGAGCTGGTCGGGGCTGTCTAATACGTGCCGTGTAGGTGATCGGGATAGCAGGCATGGGTCGAAAGGGTGCTGTGCTCACTAGTGGATGCCCAGCCTTAGTGCGAGACTGGGACGCAGGCTGGTGTGAGGTGGAAGCAGCAGTATTGGGAGTGGAAGACAAAATCGGTGACGAGGCAGCGAGAGAGGTCAGTGACACAGACGTGGGGACAGACGTCACGACACTCTCAGATAGGATGGCTGACGTGGAGACAGAAAGGTCGACCGCTGGGGAGGAAGTGTGGGGTCCAAAAGGTGAAACCCAAGCGGAGATCATACTGGCCATGGTCTCCATGACAGCAGCAAAAGAAGGCTCGCCGCTCTCAAGTATGGTGGGTGGACGCTCGGGTAGCAGAGAGGTGAGTGGCTCAACCGACAAGGGCAAAGCAGTGGTGGTGGTAGTGGTAGACGTGGTGGGCGTAGGCTCAGCAAGTGTACTCCTGACACTGGCAGAAGTGGGGACAGAAGTGTCGGGAGCAGCAGAAAGTGCAGGCTCAGGCTGAGGAAACACAGGGTCAACTGGCGGTGCAGGGTGTGCAGGTGGTGCAGGCTCAGCTCCCTCGGCCTCTAGCACGTAGGCGGCGGGGATCAGGAGATCCATCGCCGGAATCCAGTCGTCGTGTGCTGGTCCTATGTGTGTCCGAGCAGTGCTCGGAAGGATCATGTAGTCAGCACCGTACGGACCGTGCAACCATACCCAGTGCCGCTGGCCGTGCGGACGAAGCATCTTCATCCGGGCCATGACGTCTATCGATAGTGCAGTGGGGCCCGAAGGTCGACGCAGGTCGGCCGGTAGGTCCTCGCCGGTCATAAGAGCTAGCAGGGTGATCAGGCCGCCGCAACATATCGGGGAGCGAGCGCCCACCGATACGATGATGTGGTCCAAAAACCAGCTAGCGACGTCAATCTCAACGGCGGGGACCATCGTGACACCATCCCTATCAAGAACTCTGGGGCGAGTCATCGCGTAGAGCATATAGAGCTCAGGCGTCGACATCGTCCCAGGCTCGTACCTCGCTAGAAAGGTGGTCGCCATAAGGCACTGTGCTATGCGGAGGCAGGGGTGGACTATGGCAGAGGCCTTGGCCCTACTAGGGTCGAAGGCCTGAGGCAAACCTGTGATCCTGGCCCAGAAGGCGTGTGAATCGAAGGATGGGGGAGGGATGTGTGTGGGGGCGTAGGCTCGGTCGGGTGTGGGGACTGCGGGCCACTGAAAGAATGATTGAAGCATATCGAGAGTGATCTGACACTCTCGATCCATAAGTCGGAAGGAGCATCCCTAAGCGGTCCGGGCGATCGAGCTGAGCACCTCGAGTGTCGGACGGACGTAGGTGTCCGCCGACACAGAAAGAAAGTCTCGCCAACCCATGTTGTCGTACAACGTGAGCATCCCCTTGAGTACCCCCAGGCGGTCTAGGTCTGTAAGGCGTGCGAACCTGGAGGGCACTATCGAGCACTGGGCGATACGCTCAAAAGCGACGCGATGTGTGTCGTCTCGGAATGTAATACCCAGCGGCCCGACGATAGGAGCCAGTGGTGGCTGTGGGTGTGGGGGCTCGGCTGGAAGTGGCTGTGGGTGGACTTGATCGGCAGGCTGTGGCTGTGTGGGGTGAGGTGGTGTAGGTGGAGGAGAGTCCTCCATCTCGTGGGAGGGGCCGGGCTCATCCGGCCGCTTCCGCTTGGCGGAAGCTCTCCTAGTGCGTGGCCGTGTTCGGGGCGGCATGTGTGCCCCGAGTGCTCACCCAACAAGTAAAATATGTGGCGTGCTAAAATAAATGGAACGATGGTACCTGAACACGCCACGAGAGAAAAACAGCGGATGCGTGCGAAGACGCCTACTCCACAAGGCCAAAAGCGCGCCCCGGAAGCTCCCCTAAGCTCCCCTAAGCTCCCCAAGATTGCCTACACATCAAACAACGATATCAGCGTGTAAAATTCAAAATACATGGGGGGTTAGGGGTATAATAGATAGATAATGAAATTAATTTGGGGTAGGGGCTCGATAGGTGCACGGATCATCAAAAAATAGGAGAAAATGGAGAAATGGGGCGAAATCGGGGTTACCGGAGGATTGCCGGCGGCGAGGGAGTCGCCGGCAGTGAGGGTGGTAGGCGGTCGACCTCGGCCGGTGGTGGCTCGGCTGTCGGGCCAGTGGATGCGGCGTTCGGAGGAGTGAAAGGCGGGGCAGCGGGCGAGCGAGGGTCGAACGGGCGCGGGTTTGGGCGATCGAGAATTTTGACGCTTCGTATTCCGCGCCGAGCTCGCGTCCGCTTATATAGGATTAGTTACGACTCGGCTGAGTGACTATGTACTCGGCCGAGTGATCGTAACAAAATTATTTTAAAAACTCCTCGCCGCTTACGACTCGGCCGAGTGGCTTTACCACCCTTGGCCGAGTGGAAAAAGTCCTTTCGACCGAGTGGCACAAGCTACTCGGCAATTTTCGCCCTAGGAGCGTATCAGTTTCACTCGGCCGAGTGAAGATTTATACTCGGCCGAGTGGCAGTTTATACTGAAATCATAAAAAAGACAGAGAGTTGGGTACAACAGACTTCCCTCGTTGGTGTGCCACTCGGGCGGACGACGTTGGTTGCTCGGCCGAGTGGCTATGGTACTCGGCCGAGTGAGGCTCTGTTTTTTGCTGTGATGCTCTGATTTGGCTCTAATCTCTGTTTTTCTTCCTCCAACTGATTTCTTCCTTCTCCTAAGCTTCGAGCACATTCTTGGAGCGCTCTTCTTTGCCTTAGTCATCCTTCATATGATAGATATCCCGTTCTCCTCTCCTGTCAAAGAAAATAGGACCCGTTGTCTAAATTTTTCGGGCAAAAGACTCAAAAACACTAATAAAGTCTAAAACGAAAATAAAAACCAAAATAGAAAAATTGCGATAACCGTCGGGTTGCCTCCCAACAAGCGCTCGTTTAAGGTCTTGAGCTCGACCCCTTTTGATTTTCAATTAACGCTTGATGTTGGGTGCATACGAAATGCACCCGTCGAACTTGCTTGGAAGACCACTCGGATTTGGATCATGGTGGTATGAGGTCTTCCTCAGCCCCCTTCGTCATGGGCAATGTGGGGGGGTGGCTCCCCCAAGCTAGAGCTTGCTCCGGTCTTCCTCTTTACCGGTGACACCGATCTTCGTATCGGTGGAGCTTTCTTCGGAGTCCTCAACTTCGAGAGCTTGCAGAGCTCCCGTATCCTAGCGACATCAGCGTCGCCATCATCAATTGCCATGGAGATATCGGGGGAGTGCTCCATCTTCTCTTCCTCGGCCAAATCTAGGCCTTCTTCGAAGCTATCTTCGTGGGGTGCGCCGATGGAATGGGGGATCGCCTCTTCAATGACCTCATTAAGGAGGTCCATGTAATCAAGCTCCTCGTGACACGACATGTGCTTCATTAACTTCGGTATATGAAGCTCTACTTTGATGTTGCCGACGTTCAAGGTAAGGGTCCCCTCCCGCACATCGACGATGACATCGGCGGTGGCGAGGAATGGGCGTCCGAGTATGAGTGATGTATCGCCCTCCTCCTTGATGTCCATTATCACGAAATTGCATGGCAAACATATGCCCCCAGAACTTGGAGTGGGATGTCCTCCACGATCCTGACCGGTCTTGTAATCCTCCCATCCGCTAGTTGAATCCGCATGTCGGTAGGCTTTAAATCCGTGCCGGTATTCAACTTCCGGAACATGGAGAGAGGCATGAGGCTACCACTAGCCCCCAAGTCCACCAATGCTTTTTGTAGGGGGACGCCGCCTAGAGTGCAAGGAATTCGGAAACTCCCTGGATCTTTAAATTTGGCGGGCTCCTTCTCTCTCTTTGTGAACCAAGTCCATTCCTCCGCTAGCATTATCTTCTCATTCCTCTTCCTTCCCGTGATCAAGTCTTTTAAGAACTTGGCATAAGATGAGATTTCCACTAAAGCATCGAGGAAGGGGATATTAAGGCTCACCCCTCTCAAATACTCGAGAAACTTGGCTAGCAGTTTCTCCATCTTGGCTCTAGCTAGCCGTTGAGGGAAGGGCACCGGTAGCATAAATCGGCGCTCATCGATAAGCTCCTCCATTCTAGATTTTTCTCCTTCTTGCGGCTCCTTCTCCTTTTCAACTTCAATTGTCGGCTTGCTCTCTTGTAGATTCTCCACCACGGGCTCCTTGACTCGAGTCATGGGGGGAGTGGTATCCTTCCCTCCTCTTGTAGTAACCGCAACGACCGCATTGATATGGCCGGTGTTGCCCCGTAGATTCAGCTCGGGTTGAGCCGGCAATTGTTGATTGTTTTTATTGATCAACGCAAGTTGCTCCCCAATTTGAGCGACGACGGTGGCGAGCGAATCTTGTCCCGCCTTCAATGTGGCATTGATCTTTCGTTGTTCTGCCATAAACTCATCCACCTTAGTTTCAAAATCTGGACGTGGTTGAGCTTGCGGTGGGTCGGGATTTCTCCACCCTTGATTATACCCGGGTGGCCAATAAGGTCCCACTTGTTGCCTCGGTGGGAAATTTTGTTGCGGTGGCCCCCTTTGTGGATAATTCGGTTGTGGTGGTGGTGGAGCCCGAGCTTGAGGAGGTTGTTGTGGCGGGGGGTTCAATTCTCCATCATTATTGGCATATGAGAAACCCGGATGGTTTCTAGCGGCCGGATTGGCCCAATATCCAGAATTCCCCGCGACGTATTGAACTTGCTCCAAAGCTCCTTCTCCTTGCTCTCCTCCTACATATATGGATTGGGATTGGTCTTGCCAATCGCTCATATGATTTGTCGGCATGGATGTAGAAGGGGCTCCTTGAGGCTCCGTAATGAATTTCTCCAATCTCTCCACAACCTTGTGGAGAGAATCAAACTTTCTAGAAAGCTCCGCCACGACCTTGGCCTCATAGATACTCTTGGGCTTCAAGGAGGATGAAGAATGTCCTCGCTCGTCCCCCCATTGTTGGTTGTTCGAGGCCATCTCCTCGAGCAAGGCCGTAGATTCATCGGGAGTCTTTGACAAAATGGCTCCATTTGCAGTGGCATCAATAATCTGCTTCGTTCCCGGTTGGAGTCCATTGTAAAAGCTGTGGACGAGCTCCCGATCCTCAATTCTATGATGAGAGAATTGATGCTGCAAGTCCTTGAAGCGCTCCCATGCTTCGTAGAGAGTCTCTTGAGGTCTTTTCTTGAAGGACATGAGAGCACTTCTTATCTTCACCGTCTTGGAGGGCGGGTAGAATTTGTCGACGAAGGCACTCGTCAACTCATCCCAAGTGGTGAAGATCCCTTCAGCTTGCATTCTCAACCAATATAATGCCTTGTCCTTTAGTGTGAAAGGGAAGAGGCGCAGTCTGATAGCATCCACGGAGACACCTGGCATTTGGAAGGTGGCACACTTTGATAGGAAGAGCTGGATGTGGTAATGAGGATTTTCATGGGAGTTCCCATGAAACGGATCTTGTTGCATAAGGACCACCAATCCGGTCTTCAACTCAAAATTTTTGTCGGTCGCCAACTCCGGCATGGCTATGGACGAGGTCGTAGAAGAGGTCTTAGGCCGAAGCCTATCTCTTATATAAATAATCCTTGCCATTCGCGCCGCCAATTGTTCGGGTGTCTCAGGATGGGTCATAAAATCTCCTTCCGTAACGGGTCTCCTCTCCGCTCGGATCCTCCTCAATGTACGCTCGATCTCCGGATCGTACAGTATCTCTTCGGGGTTCGCCGAGGATCTCGTGTACATGCAAGGGAAAACAGAGTTTCAAAGAAATAGTTAGCACAACGGAAGGGTAAAATAAAAATAGAAATAATAGAACAAAAAGAAAAATATCTAGGTTATAGGAATCAAACACTATTGCCTCCCCGGCAACGGCGCCAAATACTTGGTCGCGCCCCGGATACACGTCCCGGAGCGGCGACGATCGTAGTCTTACTGCAAGCGCACGGTGTAGCGGCGAGCGGGTATCGAACACAGGGAGGCCTAATAACAGTGTCTTCTTCGAATCACCTGGCTATAGGGGAAGTCGGGAGAATGTTCGCAATGTGCGGTCACAGTCGTTTAAATGTATAAAGGAATTAACAAATTAATAAAGACGCTTAGGGGATAGGGAATCCCCGCTACTTGCCGTATCTCATCATTGTGACTCGTAGGTTTCACAATTGCTAGACTTGAAATTTGGGTGAACTAGTTGCAACTAAATGTGGAACCAAGCTCACGCTCTCGCGCTATTGCCGGTCTATAGCCAACCTAGGGTAAGGTCCAATCTCTTGCAAACCCTAACCTAGGCAAACTAGCGTGAAGAACAACATCATCGTTCAATCGTATCTCGAGCCCACTCTCGTGCAAACTCGAGCTACGACCAAGGTTGGGATAATTCCTACCCATCCAATCTCTTGCAAATGGGTATTGGTATAGAATTGCAATTGAAAAACCCTAGTTTCGGTCCAATCTCTTGCAAACCGATTCCGGAGGAATTCAATTGCAATCCAATTCGAATATCTCGGGCTTCCTATCGAATTGGAATCCAATCTCTTGCAAATCCCAATCGATATGAATCCCTAGCTATTCGTATTATAGCAATCCCAAACTAACCCTAATCAATCCTAGCAATAGTTTCACCAATTCATCACAATTTCGAAATTGGGCTCGTAGGGTTCATCCCTACGCCCTAAGACGATGAACTACTCACAATTCATAATAGAATGCAATAGAAATTCACAAATAAAATCAATGGAATTCATATCAATATTCAAAATATCAACAAAAATTGAGTTTTTGAGGGAGAGAGATACAAACCAATGAAGAACAAGATAGCATCCAACAAAATCTCACTTTTCTCTCCTCCCTTAAAGCTAAATCTAATCCCTAAAAAGTTAATCTAAAAAGCTGCAAAAAAAGTTCTGAAAAGCTCTCCTAAACTAGGTTAAAAACTGGGGTTAAATACCCCCCAAAATCGCCCAAAAAACCCTGACGAAAATGCCCCTGCGCAGCCTCAAATCCGCAGTTTTCGCTACAGGCAGCGCGGCTCACTCGACCGAGTGACAAATGTCACTCTGCCGAGTGACGAACCCTGTATAAAAAACAGAGAGTTGGGGGTCTCGGGGGTCGTCTCCTCGGAGGTCACTCGGGCGGACGGTCTTTCGTCACTCGGGCGGACGTCGGTTGTCACTCGGGCGGACCGTCTTTCTCCACTCGGCCGAGTCAGTCATCGGGACTGACAGACGAAAAAACAGAGAGTTCGGTCTCTTTTGTTGCCGTCGTCTTGGCTCTACTCGGGCGATGGGTGACTCGGTGCTCGGCCGAGTGGCATGGTGATGCTCGACCGAGTGCACGCTGATATTGCTCTGTTGCGTGTCCGATCTGGCCGGCCGAGCGGGCTTCCTATGGTCGGCCGAGTGAATCCTTCACTCGGCCGAGTGAAGTGCTAAAAATACCCAAACTTCATATCTTCGCCTCCTCGTCGCTCCTACGACGTTCTTTCTCCTTCCACTCCTCTCCAACAGCAAAATACCCCTCAAGAGAGTCGTCGGTGACACTCCGTAGTGGGTGTATCTCAGAATCACTCCAAATCGCTCCAAATCTCCTGAAATACGACAAAAACAACAAATCGTGAAAAGCATCGCAATATTGCCGAATAAACGTGAAAAACACGATTTGAGCGATCTAAATGGCATGCAACACATGCAGAAAAAAGGTGTAAAATACGGAGTGATCAATCCCCCACTCCATCGGCGCACCCCACGAAGATAGCTTCGAAGAAGGCCTAGATTTGGCCGAGGAAGAGAAGATGGAGCACTCCCCCGATATCTCCATGTCGATTGATGATGGCGACGCTGATGTCGCAAGAATACGGGAGCTCTGCAAGCTCTCGAAGTTGAGGACTCCGAAGAAAGCTCCGCCGATACGACGATCGGTGTCACCGGTAAAGTCGAAGACCGGAGCAAGCTCTAGCTTGGGGGAGCCACCCCCCAACATTACCCATGACGAATGGGCGCTGAGGAAGACCACACACCACCATGATCCAAATCCGAGCGGTCTTCTCGGTAAATTCGACAGGTGCATCCCATATGCCCCCAACATCCCGCGCTAAATTGAAAATTTAAAGGGGTCGAGCTTAAGACCTTAAACGAGCACTTGTCAGGAGGCAACCCGACGGTTATCGCATTATTTCTATTTTAGTTTTTATTTTTGTTTTAGACTTTATTAGTGTTTTTGAGTCGTTTGCCCGAAAAATTGTGACAACGGGTCTTATTTTCTTTGACAGGAGGAGGAGAAAAGGATATCTATCATAAGGAGGATGACCGGGGCGAAGAAGAGCGCTCCAGGAATGCGCTCGAGGCTTAGGAGGAGGACGAAACCACCTGGAGGAAGAAAAACAGAGAGTAGAGGCAAAACGGAGCCCCGAAGCAGAAAACAGAGCCCCACTCGGCCGAGTACCATAGCCACTCGGCCGAGCAAAGAAAGTCGTCCGCCCGAGTGGCACACCGACGAGGGAAGTCTGCTGTACCTAACTCTCTGTCTTTTTTGTGATTTCAGTATAAACTGCCACTCGGCCGAGTATATTTCTTCACTCGACCGAGTGAAACTGATACCCTCCTAGGGCGAAAATTGTCGAGTAGCTTGTGCCACTCGGCCGAATGGACTTTTTCCACTCGGCCGAGGGTGGCAAAGCCACTCGGCAGAGTCGTAAGCGGAGGGAGAAAATTTAAAAACTTTTTCGTTACGATTACTCGGCCGAGTGACATAGTCACTCGGCCGAGTCGTAACTTCACTTATATAAGGTGAACGAGCTCGGCGCGACTTTCGACACGCCTAAATTTTCGCCCGAGCCCGAGCCCCTTCAGCTCCCGCCCGCTGCGACCGCCGATCCCTCGCCCGAATCAGCCTCGCTACCGGCCCGATCACTGCACCACCGCCGGCGACCGCTCCGGCGACCACCCCCGCCGCCGACAACCTCCCTCGCCGTCGGCCGACCGTCGGTAACCCCCATTTCGTGCAAAATATCCTTTTCCCCTATTTTTTGACGATCCGAGTACCCATTGAGCCCCTAACTCAAATCGATTTATTTATTTATCTGTTATACCCCATCTCCCCCATGTATTTTGAATTTTATACCCTGATATCATTGTTTGATACGCAGGCTATCTTGGGGGAGCTTAGGGGAGCTTTCGGACGCGCTATTGGCTTCGTGGAGGCGGCACCTTCACACTTATCCACTGTTTTGCTCTCGCGGCATGTTCAGGTACCTTCGATCCATCTTTTTAGCACGCCACATTTTTCATTAGTTGGGTGAGCACTCGGGGCACACATGCCACCCCGTACACGGCCACACACTCAGGGAGCTTCCGCCAAGAGGAAGCGGACGGATGAGCCCGGCCCCTCCCACGCTAGGGAGGACTCCCCTCCACCTTCACCACCTCACCCCACACAGCCATTACCAGCCGACCCCATCCACCCGCAGCCACTTCCAGCTGATCCCGTTCGTGACCCAGCCACCACCACCACCACCTCCACCTCAGGACGGAGATGGCGCAGCACCACCAGCTTAGGCACACCCTCGATGCCATTGATATTTTTTGCCGTTATGCTGCCCATTTCTGCTTGGTCCTGATGATTTTTGCCCACCCCCTCCTCCCCTCACTATTTTTATCCACATTTTGATCATATCATTCTATATCCTTTTTCGGGAGTGAGGGAGAGTATTTTTGGTGACACACACATATCTGCATCACTCTTATCCTGGCATGCATCACATCCGCATCATATTTTCATTTTGTTATTTTTATTTTCTTTTTATCATGCATGCATACCCACCCCCACCCATTTTACGTCTCTCGGTGTGCCACACTTAGCACATTGAGGACACTGTGCACTTTAGCTTGGGGGAGTGAGTTCTCACGCTTTTTGCTTTTATCACCATTTATTTTTTTTAGTTTTTTCACGTTTTTTCCACTTTTGCACCCATTTTTCACCACTTTTACATTTTTTTACCATGCATCACGTTTTTCTTATTTTCTTTGTGTGCTGCATTGTAAATAGTTTTTATTTTCTTTTATCTTTGTTTCTTTCATCTTTTGCTAGAGATGATTTTTCTGTGATGATAATGACGTGGTGTTAGCTTTTCTCTATATGCATGCTATATTTGTCGTGTCATAGCTTTTTATTTCTGATATCATATGCTATGCTCTGCTTTGCATTTAGAAATAGTAACCCATTCTCTTTTGTTGTATGAAAATGGATGAAATTCTATTATTAGCTGATGTCTGATGATTCATATGTATGCTATCGTAGAAAACACACCAAGATTCACGCATTGATGCTTATATTTGGAGTACTGATTTCTTTTCTCATATCACTTCTTATTGCATGATTTGTACGCTTCACTTCAGGTTGATTGAATGTTTGCTAGCTTTGATAAATCTGGATTAGTTTACTTTTTGAGGTTAAACTGAGTAGATTATATTACCCTGCTGAAGTTGTCATGCACGTCCTATAGAGTGAACTGAGAGATATATTTATTTCTTTCTCCACATACCTTGAACGTAATTTCTCTATTTTAAATCCATTGGTGAATCTCCCCTTAGCGACTCTATTATTGGTATTCCCCCGTTATTATATCACATGCTCCAAATTCCCCAAAACCCCCAAAAAAATACTTGTATATCCTTCTCTTTGATTTGGGATCATTTGTGTATATATGCTATTGAAAAAAAGGGGGATTGGGGGGGGGGGGAGAAAAAGAGAAAAAAGAAAAGAAAAAGGAAAAAGATTTGAGAATAAGAAAAGAAAAGAGAAAAGAAGCTCGAAAACGATCCCATCTCATATCCTTTCTCTCTTTCTTCCTTCTTTTGCTTCTATTTTTGTTTTCTTTGATTTTTGGAGCTTCATAAGAAACGGGGATGTAAATATTGTTTTGTGTATGCCACCACGCTTATAGATAAGCTTGGGGGAGAGAATCCAATGATGTGTGAGAGAGTTACTACTTGACGGTGCATGACAACCTAGGCTAAGTAATATTTTTACTCGGTGAGATTGCTAAAGTTTCACGAAATCCAGAAATCTACGCTTAGCATTCATTTCATGAAAACCACAACTTTTCTATTCTTACTACTCTATCGTGTGATATCTCTTATACTCCTTATAGAAAGCATTCAAGTGAAAAGTGTGTGATCTACGATATTGTATACCGCTTTAGATGCTTCAGACGATGTTAATCTTAGAATTATTCCATTTTTCATGCTATATTGATATTCATGGGTTTTCTATTTCAAATGCACCATTATACTATGATATCAAAATAAAAGTCTTTGACACGTGTTTTATATTCGATGCATGCTATATGAGTAAGCAAAACCCACGTCCTGAGAAAAATGATCTAGCGACTTCCCTCTTCGTTTTCTATTTTGTTTTTTGTTTTCCGTTTTCCGTCTTTCCGCCGTTTTCTTTATCTTTATCCACCGGGTTTGCTTTTTACTCATCTTCCTCGAGGACGAGTAAGAGGTAAGCTTGGGGGATTTTGATCACTCCGTATTTTACACCTTTTTTTCTGCATGATTGCATACCATTTAGATCGCTCAAATCGTATTTTTCATGTTTATTCGACAATATTGTGATGCTTTTCATGATTTGTTGTTTTTTTGTCGTATTTCAGGAGATTTGGAGCGATTTGGAGTGATTTTGAGATGCACCCACTCCGGAGTGTCACCGACGACTCTCTTGAGGGGTATTCTGCGATTGGAGAGGAGTGGAAGAAGAAAGAATGTCGTAGGAGCGACGAGGAGGCAAAAATACGAAGAATGGGCATTTTCAGCATGCCACTCGGCCGAGTGAAGGATTCACTCGGCCGAGCATAGACAGCCCGCTCAGCCGGCTAGATCGGACACGCAACAGAGCTGATATCAGCGTGCACTCGACCGAGCATCGCCATACCACTCGGCCGAGCACCGAGCCATCCCTCGCCCGAGTGGAGCCAAGACGACGGCAACCAAGAATGACCAACCCTCTGGAATCCGTCGGTCAGCCCCAAAGACTGACTCGACCGAGTGACGAACGATCGTCCGCCCGAGTGAAGAACGCCCATCGGCCGAGTGAAGAAAAGTCACTCGGCCGAGTGACCTCCGAGGAGACGACCCCCCGAGACCGCCCAACTCTCTGAAATCTGTCAGGGTCTCTCACTCGGCCGAGTGACATTTGTCACTCGGCCGAGTGAGCCGCTCTGCCTGTAGCAAAAACTGCGATTTTGAGGCTGCGCATGGGCATTTTCGTCAGGATTTTTGGGCGATTTTGGGGGGTATTTAACCCCAGTTTTTAACCTAGTTTAGGGAGCCTTTTCAGAGCTTTTTGGCAGCCTTTTTAGATCAACTTTTTAGGGATTAGATTTAGCTTTTAGGGAGGAGAGAAAATTGATAATTTGTTGGATGCTATTTTGTTCTTCATTGGTTTGTCTCTCTCTCCCTCAAAAACTCCATTTCTATTGACATTTTGATTATTGCTATGAATTCCATTGATTTTACTTGTGAATTTTTATTGGATTTGATTATGAATTGTGAGTAGTTTCATCGTCTTAGGGCGTAGGGACGAACCCTACGAGCCCAATTTCAAATTTGTGATGAATTGGTGAAATAATTGCTAGGATTGATTAGGGTTAGGTTGTGATTGATTTAATACGAATAGCTAGGGATTCATACCGATTGGGATTTGCAAGAGATTGGATCCCAACTCGATAGGAAGCCCTAGAAATTCGAATTGGGTTGTAATTGGATTTCTCCGGAATCGGTTTGCAAGAGATTGGACCGAAACTAGGGTTTTCGATTGTAATTCTATAACAATACCCGTTTGTAAGAGATTGGACGGGTAGGAACTATCCCAACCTAGGTCGTAGCTCGAGTTTGCACGAGAGTGGGCTCGAGATACGATTGAACGATGATGTTGTTCTTCACGCTAGCTCGCCTAGGTTAGGGTTTGCAAGAGATTGGACCCTACCCTAGGTTTGCTATAGACTGGCAATAGCGCGAGAGCGTGAGCTTGGTTCTACATTTAGTTGCAACTAGTTCACCCGAATTTCAAGTCTAGCAATTGTGAGACCTACGAATTACAAAGATGAGATACAGCAAGTGGCGGGGATTCCCTATCCCTAGGCGTCTTTATTAATTTGTTATTTCTTTTATATGATTGAACGACTGTGACCGCATATTTGCGAACATTTCTCTACCATTCTTATAGCCAGGTTGATTGAAGAGGACACTGTTATTAGGCTTCCCTGTGTTCGATACCCGCTCGCCGCTACACCGTGCGCTTGCGGTAAGACTACAGTGTCGCCGTTCCGGGACGTGTATCCGGGGCGCGATCATGGTTTAATCCTTTAACAAGGTAAACATCATTTATAAGAGGTTTAGAAGGATTACCCACTTTACCAACACATATGATGGTTCCGCTCTCGTTACCTTCAAAGACTACCCGGTTTCCATTTGCAATGGGAACCACTCCGGAGAGCAATTGAGCGTCACCCATCATGTGTTTTGAACACCCGCTATCGAGTATCCAATTATTCTTGGAGCTAAATTTTGATTTGTTGCTCTGTACCTTTTTCTTGAGTACCTAAAGATAGAAAATATCGTATCATGGTACCCAAGGTCATTGGGTCCAAAAGATTAGACCTTTAGAAGCCAAGTCCAATTGGACTTGGACTTCCCCACATAATTATCACTATGCACGACATTCATAAAATAAGAATTCATATAAACTTGTTTTTCATTCATTCTAGTGTCCTTTGGGCTCCAAATAGTGAAGATTTTGGGAGCCCTATTCCTATTGGGAGCATGCATGCGTTGTTGATTTCTACGCGATGCATGTCGTGGATTTGCATAAGGAACATGATGAAATGGTGCATTATGAGAATGGTTCATATGATGGTGTGGATGAACATATGCATGTGAGGGAACACATGCGTAAGGGTGTCTCACTTGGTGTGCACGTGCCCGTGGATGTGTAGCATAAAAATCATCATATGTGTGAGCATGTGGAGTAGGATGTGTTTTCCTACGTGGCATGGTATTTGTGTACATGTAGGCATGACCCTTCTTTGGAGGTCCACCCAAAGTGGGGTTCTTTCCAAACGAGGGTGTGTACGAGGTGGAAGCACCATTGGTAGATGAACTACCAATAGAGTGTTTGCTACCACTCGTTGAGTCACCGGAAGTTGGCCTAACAAAGGCAGTGTCCGATTTGGATGAACTTCCCATCGTATACCCCAAGCCAATGTGGTGATTGGCCGGAAGTAAGTCATTTAGGATTTTATCCAAATGGTCCTTACCCTTATTGAATTTATTAATTCGGCCTAATGTGCACTCATATTTCTCGGTGAGAGAACGCATAGAAGTATCCAAATTGGATACTTGCGATGTGAGCACATAAACACGAGATTTGAGATTTTCATTCTCAATACTCAAAGTCGAGTTTTGAGAAGTCAAATCCGCTATCTTGTGTTCCTCTGGATCCTCAATGCTAACATGTTCAAGTTGAGACTTGAGATTTACAATCTCATTTTTCAACTCTTCAACAACGGTGTCGTTGTTGGTGATGATAGGTTTAAGCGAGGTTTGGATGCTAGCTAAATCATCTTTTACCTTAGTATACCTATGTACTAATTTAGTGTATTTAGACCATATTTGCTCATTAGCATTTCTAAGGTCATCCATGGTTACCTCATCGCCTTCATTATTGCTATCATCAGAGGAGGAATCTTTATCTTGCTCCTCTCGAGCCATGAAGCACATGTGTGCTTGCTCCACTTGCTCATCGTCCGACTCTCCGCTTGAGGAATTCTCGGAGTCGGTGAAAGTGTCGACAAGCCCCTTCTTGTACCCTTTCTTGTACTTCTTGGACTTGTCGAATTTTGGCGCCTTCCACTTCTCCTTTTGCTTGTTTTGAGGACAATCCACTTTCATGTGTCCTGGCTTGTTGCATTTGAAACACAAAGGAGAGGAGGCGTTAGTAGAACCAAACTTCGATTTGTTTTTGAAGTTACATTTCCGGAAGAACCGGTTGAACTTCTTTGTCATGAGGGCATTGGATTCCAAGTCCAACTCTTCTTCCGATTCTTCATCATCGGTAGATGTGGATGTGGATGGAGCGGCCATGAACGCAATCGCCTTTTTCTTTGGCTCGTCTTGCTTCAAGTAGGACTTCATCTTGTCCTGCATCTTTAGCTTGCTATCCTTGCGTACCTCATAAGACATTAAGGTACCCATTAGTTGTACGACAGTATATGTTTTCATGTCATTACCTTCCTCGATGGCGAAGGTACATTTCTCCCAACAAGAAGGAAGTCCATCGATGATCTTCGAGACTTTCTCCTTTTGGGTGTAGGTCTTACCGAGAGCCTCCAACTCGTTGGTGATGTCGACGAAGCTAGCATAGTACTCCTTCATCTTCTCACCCTGTAGCATATGAAATAACTCGTAATATTTATTTACAACTACGAGTTTGGAGTCTCTTACCCTACTCGTCCCTTCATGCAAGATGAGGAGGGAGTTCCATATTTGATATGCACTCTTACATGTGCATATCTTATTGAAGTCCTCGGGCTCCAAAGCACATTGCAAGGCGTTCATTGTCTTGGCATTGCTTACCTCCGCGGCAACCTCCGCAGTAGTCCACTTCTCGAAATCTTCTTCGGCGGGCTCGACATACTCCTTCATCGTGGCCCTCCATAGTGAAGCACTTCGAAGGAAAGTTTCCATCCGACATTTCCAGTACCCGTAGTTGGTACCGTTGAAGAAAGGAGGCCTCGTCGAGGAGTGTCCTTCCATCACCGAAGACGCTCCTTCACGGTTCCTGAAGGTGCTGTAATCTGAAGGTGGACGAACGGTCTTGTTGTCGTTGGCAGACATAGCTATAGACTTGGCTCTGATACCAAATGTAATGCCCTACTAAGCTACTGCACAAGTACTAGAGGGTGGGTGAATAGTACTTTAAAATAATTAATAAGATAATTCCTAATTATCTTGCAAACTCTACCAATCAATGCGGAAATGCGGAAATGTAAATATGACAACAAAGAAAACAATCGCAAACAAGCAATTTAACGAGTTCGGATCCACCCAAGTCTCCCCGACTTGTTCCCGGTGATTATACGTCCCAACCACCCGGATCCCCTCTGGATACTTGAGTTAGAAACCCTAACTCAAGATTTGCACTATGAAATACTTGTAGAAAACCTCTACAAAGTCAAATCATACAAAAAAGAAATTGTGACTCCCACAACCCGGGATCACAAACAAACTCTCACAACTGAGAGTAAATCATTTGCAATATCAAAGTAAATTGAAATAGAAATTCTACCCGACAAAATCCTATGCCTTGAGTAAACTTACGATTTAGGGCAAAACGGATTTTGGGGAAGATGAAAGGCACCAAACCCTAGCTCCAAGTATATGCCCAGCAATGGAGTCCTAGGTGGAAGTTGGTGACCTAGAATCAAGCACTTGGCTTGGAAGGCTTCACAATCAATGAATCTCTCTTTGGAAGTAAGAGTGGGAGAGATTCAAGAAAGGAAAAGAATGAGCTTTGAATGAGATTGAATGTTTCTCTTTTGATCTCTAAACTTCTCTTAATATCAGCCTTGAGTGCAATGAATGCAGCACTCCAAGTATTATAGGTTAGAGGAAAGCGAGAGAGAAAAATGTTTCAATTAAAGCTCCAACGGCTCTATTCTGAACCAGACTAGTCGGTCAAAGAAGGATCACTGACCGACTAGTTCATCAACTAGTCAGTCGGTAAAACAACATGAACCGACTAAGAGGTGAACAGTGAATAGATGAAGTTCAGACTTAAAGAACTAGTCGGTCCAAGAAGACTTGCCAACCGACTAGTTTCACAACTAGTCGATCGGTGAGTGTTCATAAACCGACTAAGAGATAAAACAAATAGTCTGAGAACAAATTGAATTAGTCGGTCTAAGAACAAAGTCTAACCGACTAGTTCATCAACTAGTCGGTCGACAAATGTTCTTTGACCGACTAACGATAAACAGTAACTAGGCATGTATAAGGAAAGCTCAACTAGTCGGTCTAAGAAGGATCACTGACCGACTAGTTCACCAACTAGTCGGTCGGTGAGTCAACGTAGTCCGACTAACTGTAAACAGTAAAGAGCTTAGAATTGAGAAGGCATTCTAGTTGGTTCAAGAAACTTTGCCAACCGACTAGATTGCCATCTAGTCGGTTGGTTCTTCTTCTTGAACCAATTAACATGCACAAGAAGCCGCGAATCGAAGCGCGATGCTTCGGGAAAGTTTGTGTGGGCTTCTAATAAGATCCTAGCTCTAAGATAGGAGCGATATGAAGATTAAAACGTAAGACCTACTCAAGGCTTAACATTCTACGAAAAGAAGCTAGAAGACATTAAATAAACTTGACGAACCGTCTTCAAAAGCTTCAATCGAATCTTTATGACTTCAATAATGGTCCTTGAGCTTCAACGAAGCTTTAGGCATACGATCACGCGCTTTGAGAAGTCTTGAGACGTCGCATTTGATATACGTGGAATTTTGGCGACGATCTCCATAACTGAGCTCACAAAAAGTTAGTTCACGATATATTTATGTTTGTTCATCATCCAAAACCAAATCCGGGGAGTCAATACTCAACAAAATGAACCCAAAGTTCAAAACCCCAAAGTCCAAAACCCCAAAGCCCAAAAGATAGCCAAAACCCCAAAGCCCAAAAGAGGGCAAACATGTAAATAAGTGACCTTGGAAGGGGTGTTTTTTGGGTTCTTGGGTGGAATTGCAACCATGTAAATAAGTTGGTTGGGGGTCATTTTTTGGGTGTTTGTCCCAGTCCGCTTGTTACTGGGACACACAGTGCACGACGTAAGAAAAAATACCGATGAACAGGAATCTGTGACCGTGCACAACCGAAAAGGAGCGAGAAGTGTGCGTGTGCGTGTGTGTCAGTATCGTCGGGGGATAAAAGGGTAAACCCAAAAACCTTGGGGGTTATAAGGAAAAAAGCCCATAGGCCAAAGATGTAATTATGTGAGGTTTTTGGGGTATTTTGCAAAGTGGGATGATGTGTATGGCAAACATGCAAATATGTGAGAGTGGGGTGGTTTTTTTCAAAGTGGGATGATGTGAGGGGATGGCTAACATGCAAATATGTGAGAGTGGAGTGTTTTTTGAAAAAAAGAAGTTGATGTGACACTTGTCCCGGTCAGCTTGTGACGGGGACGAATGGTACCAACAGGGACAGTTGGACATCCCTTGTTTGTATAATAGATTTGTTAACAAAGAACCCAATTTTTTCAAGGGAATAAGGGGTGTCACTTTCAATATAAGCACGATCATATGAGAACAAGCATACCATGGCGTTTAAAAGTCTACTCGCTATTAATTTTGATGTTCATACTCTAAAACTCATACAAACTAAATATCGAAGGAACTCAACATGTTTACACTTGCCGATCTAAAGGCGACAAAATTCTATTACTATAAAACTGTTAATTTTTAAAAAGTAGATCAACAAGCAAAAAGGTTTGGATTCACTTGCTATTTTATGTATTGAGGTTTTAAAATATGAAAATCCAACTGAACAAAGTTGATTCTTAAAAAATAATGAAGAAAGAGCGGCATATAAACACAGTGCTCATTGTAATGGACTCTGTGGGGCTACACACACTAGAGGGGGTGTGAATAGTGTAATAACAAGCAAAGTGCTTTATTAAAAGTTACTGAAATTAAAGCATAATAAGCAGCGGAAATTAAAGAGTATGCTCAACAACAACAAACACAAACACAAGGATTTTACCTTGGTTCTCCAAAACTTGGGTACGTCTAGCCACACCAATATTCATTGTAATTTCCACAAAGAGAAGTGAATACAATCTCACACAGAGATACCTCACACAGAGAATTTTGTCCTACACAAGAACCAAACCAACCCTACACAAGGGTCAAACTCCCACACAGAGAATTACTAACTCCCACTCAGAGAATTAGGGTTAGCCCTACACTAGGACACCAAACTCCCACAAAGAGAGTATCTAATTCCCACAAAGAGAATTAGGGTTTCGAACATAAAACAAAACGAAACAACACTTACATTTGCCTTGATATAATCTTACCAACATGATGAAGAAGGCAAGCAAGTGAATGACCAAGTGCTTTGAGATTTGCTTTGATTGCACTTGCCGATCTTGCTCTCTTCTAGGAATGAATCCTAACACTTCTCACTTGAGTGTATGAAAATGAAGAGAAGAAAGATGATCTCCAGGAAAGGAATGAGAATTAGATCCCTTGGAGAATTTTCCTGTGAGCTAGCTTCAATGCATGAAGAGGAATGTGCCCATGAGAAGGAAATGGGAGAGATTAGGAGTGGCTATTGATTCTCAAAGATATTCATTATTAACCAAGAGTTCTAAATGAATAAGCCAACTCCTATATATAGGAAGCCAAGAAGACACCATAAACCAGCCAAAAACCCAAATGGAAGAAATCTGCAACGGCTAAATTTTGGGCAGAAACGTCAGCGACAGTCGACTGATGATCATATGACAGTCGACTGACCAACGGCTAAATAAATCCCAATGGCTATAATCTGAGCCAGGATAGTCGACTGATGAAGACTACACAGTCGACCGTATACAGGACAGGCGCCTGTAAATCCTTCAGTAGGCGACTCCTGCAGGGGATGGAAATAAAACAGAGAGATGCAATTTTCGCACTTAAGATGGAAATAAAACAGAGAGATGTAATTTTCGCACTTACGCCTTTCAGACGACTGATGACCATTTCACAGGCGACTGTAAATATACATGCGATTGTAAATACTTCATCAGTCGACTGTCTTGCAAATTGGGATGCCGTCCAAAAAATTCAAGTTGTGCATAGACGACTGTAGATCAATTCCCAAGCGATTGTAGAAACACATGCGACTGTAAATTGAACATCAGTCGATTGAGGCGAAAAGCTCAAGAAGAGTCAATAAAAATATTGACTTGAGCTATGCATACCAGTCGGCTGTAAAAGGCAGGGCAGGCGACTGGATACCATCTAGTCGACTGTCGTGCCTTCATCAGTCGACTGTGGGAGAGTCAAAAACTCCAGTAAGAGTTTAAGGCATGGTGAATCTAATGGGATGATATCTATGGTAATCCTAAGGCTCACTAAGATGGTTAAATGCATATGCATGAGAGTACGACCATCTATCTGTAGAGAGATGTATGCCCTCGTGGCTATTTATCTGAATAAACATCATGTTCAATAAATGAAAGTATTCTTTTTGGTAAAATATTGTCTGAGTTATTTATTAATTACTTAGACTATCCCCTCGGATTCAAAGTTAGGTCACACATGTTTCACGATGAAGATTACGATTATGAGAAATGTCTGACCGATAGCAGCTTGAATCTAAGAAGTGTTCGTGGTCGTAGATGTGTCGAGATTGGGATATCGGCACATCGGCCAGACCATTGTGTCTTAGTCTAGGTGGTCTCATAACCATACGACTTGGTGAAGTCGAAGACAAGGCGCATGTGTTCATTGGAGAATGAGTCCACTGAACGACCCAAACAAAGAGTTATTAAATGGTTTAAACATTAACTAATTATCATTAATAACTCTAAGTGATGATAGGTAAGTTGGTCCTTAGGACTTGAGATCATTGTACGAAGCTGTGTGTGAACGGTGTCACTTAGGTCTAAAGATCTAGCTTCGAGGCGAGGCATGCTAAAAGATCTTAGGCTGGGTGACACTCGAAACATACGAGATGAGTAGTGATCAATAGAGGATTCGTCTCTTCCGTTAATGGGAAGTTAGCGTCACAGGCCAGTACGGTTCTCGGTAAAACCTTGGCCAAGGTATGTTGTAAAAGGTACAACATAAAAGTACCAGAGACCGACGTATACTGACCACTGCTAGCTAGTGGGGTTGATAGATTTCCATGCCCTAGGCTAGTCAAGTGACATAGTTATGACGAAGGGACTAAAACTGTGAAAATCATCATGGTCACAGTTAGAGTGGTCCCGTTGGCATTCTTGCCAACGAGTCAATCACGTAATCGATGATTCTGAAACATGGACGACACCTGCTTCTAGTGGTCACTGTCGTTTAGAGACTTTGAGTCTCAACCTGTAGTAGGGTCAGGTTGTAGGGTCTCACACCGAGTAATATTCACGTCTTAGTAACAGTGAGATAGTGTAGAGGAATGCATAAGATGCAATGAGAATGTTAAATTCACAAGTTGCTTGTGAGTTTGGAGCATTTGGGATTGGAGGGGATTTCGTGTGGAATCCAGAGGATCAAACCGTGTAAGAAACGGAGCTCGGATAAGCCCAGAAACGCAAGAAAGGCACAAAAGGAAGTGGGTAACACCCACTTGGGTAAAATGGGTGCGGCCCGCTGGTCACAGTGGGCTGTGCGCCCGCACGGGTGTGCCCTACCGGGCGCGCCCAGTTTCCTTAGGCGGGCGCGCCCGCTAAGCTTAGCAGGCTGCCTGCAACTTAAGTCGTTTCATTAGGGGTTTGTTGAAACTCTTGACGGCTACGAAACTTGGGGGTTTGCTCAACTTTGAGCAATTGTTTGAAGGGTCAAACAAACTCAGATTTCGTCGCCGTTTGTTCCTACGCGTTCACCATTCCTAGCCCTTCGAAATGATAACTTGTATCATCTCTGTGGCTTAATGGTGAGTGAGGATTAATTGATTGAAGTTAGACTTTTATGAAAGCTATTCTAACTAAATTGAATTAATCCTAAGCCTCTTCCAAATCAATTGTCCCACATTGCTCATGACAAAAGAAGGGGAGCCGGCCTCCTATATAAATAGGTGCACACTCCCTTCTTTGTTCCTTGCACCAATTCTCTGATTAAGGAGCTCTGAAAAATTTGAGCAAACTTAATCGAGACTTAAAATTATTCTTTTCCTCTAATATTTTTCCTGTCCTCCAACCGAGTCCTAGCAAGGCAACAGGGAGGTCCGAATCTGATTCGGAAGTCTACGACGCGGGTTTACTCAAGTGAAACTTTCTACGGCTAGTGATGGGCTCGGAGGCAAGGTGTGGCTCAGGAGTTGATCCAGTTCGCGACGAGGAGCGACACAATGCGGTTCGGGATACGGCTCAGATTATGGAGCGCAAGACGGTGCGGAACATCTTGCCTGATCCAGGGCAAGATTCCGGGTAAGTTATATTTATTTGCATTTATTTTAAGTAGTAGTTAGAACTTTCTCGAGTTGGTCAGACCCAACTCGAGTCAGTAGATTTTCCTGGCTTATGGAATTTTTCTTAGGGCAGTAATTATTAAATAGTTTAATAAATTATTTTTCCGCCATTTATTTTATTTTGTTCGTCCGACTTAGGACGAATAATTTTAAAATTAGCCCTAAGGGACCTTGAAAATCCCTACAGTGGTATCAAAGCCAGATCTACTCTGGTCTTATATTGCTTCTTTATGAAATGCTTGTTTTAATTATGTGATAATTAGATTAATGGTAAATTCTTGTTTATTTGATAACACAAGAGGAACTTAATATGTTAGCCATTAATGAATCCTCAAATTTTATAAGATAAATTTTGACACCATGCTAAAATTTTAAATTGTTTAAAATTGCCCAATGGACGATTAGGATAGCCATTAAAACATTTCCTCAAATTTTTTATGAGATAATTTTTGAGACTCTGCTATGTTTTAAATTGTTTAAATATACCTATTGGACGATTAGGGTAGCAGCGCATATATTTAATCCTTATAGTTGATAAGGACTTAATAAAAATCGTCTAACAAATCCATAAAATTTCGAATTTTAAGGATCCACTAGTTGATAAGGAATAACTAGAGTTAATAAAAGCTTTTAGTTGATAGTACACATATAAATGACTAGCAACCTTCAATGGACCATGATACCGGTCAATGTGCTTGGCTAAGTTTACTGGACCACTCTAGCTAGTCTAGGGGCCGAGTGGTCCTGGCTTAGTCAATTCCCTGGCCATGTCCGCTAGACCGCAAGGACGCGAATCATTATTATGCACGCTTTCAATTATATCTAGTCAAATACGTTAATAAATCTTTTACAAAATAATTCGTAGCCCTCTTTGTTTTAGACGTTGAATCTGTAGGATCCGTGTTATATTTGTTGAGCTACACTCAAGTTGTGACATGGCAACCCTAGAGAAACCAATTTCTTCATACCATTGTCTAAGACTTGACCCAAACCGACGCGTCGTGAATACACCGAGCGCTGGGGCAAGTCAAGCTAGACACGAAAACAAGGGTCTGACTAGATTAGTCGTTGTGATTTGGATGAGCACACTCATGATCATAAACGGCTAGGGGTAAAAATCATATAGTGAGTCATATTCGATATGATTGACAAAGAGTTCGTCTACCTACAACCGAGTCGAACGATTTGTTGAGCTACACTCAAGGTCGGGCGACTCAAGGTTGTTGGATTCCTGCTCCCATATAATTTTAATCATGTTTTGATTTAAAACGATCTTTAAATTAATGGGAGAGTATAATTGGATAAAAACCACTCTAATTATATTTTAAAATATTTTGAACACAAGCTAATTAGGAGGTCTAATCTTTGCAGCATGACGAGTAAGATAAATAATATCCGAGATAAGAACTTATTAACTGTTTATAATAAAAGGAATGACTGGTCAAAGAAATCTATAGCAGAAAGGGAACACATGAAGGAATGGCCAGTTTATGCCTTAACTTCTAAAATGCAAAGTGTAGTTCTTTCAGTTAATTCTAATGCATGGATGTTAGACACCGGTGCAGGTTCTCACATCTGTAACCAGTTACAAGGAATGAGAATCATTAGAAAACTCGAAAAGAATGAGATCATTCTCCAAGTCGGCAACGCAGCAAATGTTGATGTTGTAGCCGTGGGAGATCTTAAACACACATTAGCTGGTGGAGCTAACTTGCTTTTGAAGCAATGTTACTACATCCCAAACTTCCTATGCAATATTATATTCGTTTCGGCTTTGGCTAAAGATGGTTATAATTTTACTATCAGCGGAAATGTCACGAACATTTCTTTTTGATGGAAAGTTGCTAGGTTTTGGGACACTTAGTAATGGTGTATACACTTTAAGCAATAAGGTTGTATTAAACGTTAATACAAGAAAACGTAAGGAATCTAGTTTCAATGAAACCTATCTTTGGCATTGTAGACTAGGCCATATCGGAGAGAAGAGACTCAGCAAGTTACATAAAGAGGGCCTCTTGGGCCTCTCGAATTATGAGTCATTTGACACTTGCGAATCTTGCCTCAAAGGTAAGATGGCCAAAACTCCTTTTGCGAGTCAAGGGGAGAGAGTTACCGAACTCTTGGGTCTAGTACATTCCGATGTATGTGGACCCATGTCTACAACAGCCAAAGGTGGATTTTCATATTTTGTCACGTTTACTGACGATCACTCATGGTTTGGACATGTGTTCTTGATGAAACATAAGTCCAAAACCTTTGAGCGATTCAAAGAGTACCATGCCGAAGTCGAAAACCAGACTGGGAAAAGTATTAAGATCCTTCGATCAGATCGAGGAAGAGAATACTTAAGCCATGAATTTCTTGCTTACTTAAAAGAGAATGTGATTCTCTCTCAGGTCACACCTCCTTACACACCTCAACATAACGGTGTATCAGAGAGGAGGAACCGCACCTTGTTAGACATGGTGTGGTCCATGATTAGTGAAGCTGAGTTAACCACTTCCCTCTGGGGCTATGCCCTGGAAACTGCTATATACATCCTAAATAAAGCTCCGTCAAGATTTGTGCATATGACACCATATCAAATATGGACAGGCAAGAAACACAGCCTTAATCACTTGACGGTATGTGGTTGTCCTACATAAGTCAAAAGGCAAAATCCAGACAAACTGGAAGACAGATCTATACTGTGTAAATTCATAGGATACCCGAGACATTCATTAGGTTGTCTTTTACCATCCAGAACAACAAAAGATTGTTGTCTCTAGACATGCCACTTTTCTGGAAAAGGAATTCCTTGTGAAAAAATCCACTGGCAAGGTAATTAATCTAGATGAATGCTCAGATGAAGTACTTACACAGGAACAAGTGTCAGAACCAGTGGGAGAGTCAGAAATTGACAACTCCAAACCAGTCAGTAGGAAATCCAATAGGGTTCCTCGAGTCCCCGATAGGTACTACTGTTTTCTCGTAGACGGTGGGATTGAGGATAGCATCATATTAGATGATGACCATTGTCACGCCCCGCTTCCCATTATACTTGGGGCGAGGACATGAACGGGCCCGCTTGGGTTGGAGCGGTGAAGCCCCAACCCAATAAGCGTCTGTGTATGACTTCTTTGGCAGATTCTTGCTTGCGAATAATCGGAACAACATAATATGGTGTCATCATTAAATCTTTGACTTCCAGATTACAAGTACACAAAAATTAAAAGGCCTAGCATGGCCATTACAACAGTTACAAGGAAATTAAAAATACACCTGAAAGTAAATACAACAATTATTAACATTTAGTAAGCTGCGCAGTATTCGTCGTCTTCAGTGGTGGATCTCGTGCTCTTGGTTCTCTTAGTCCTCCTGCTCAAAACCTAACGTATATTTCACAAACAAGGAAATATACGTCAGCGAGAGTCGCTCGGCAAGATTTAAAAACATTAGTAGGAAAAAGACCCTCGGCAAGATTATAATAAGGTTTACAAAGTATGATGTCAACAAGATAGTACATAACAGCATATGGAAACATATGAGCATCAACAATGTGTAATGTGCAAAGCAGTGAGCAGGCGAAGTGTGGTGTGCAAGTAGCAAACACAGCAAGATGTAGTGTGTACAGCAAAAAGTAGTGACAAGCGTAGTGTGTACATCAAGAGTAGTGACAAGTGTAGTGCATAAGGTAACAAGTGGCATACATGGTTTTCGTAATGCACAAAGTAAAGCACGGCATTTGCGATGTACAAAGTAAACACTATCTGAGCTTAGTTTACAGCTTATACATCCACGATATTAGCAGCAATAACCAAGAGTGCCAACCTGTGCTAATTCTAGTGACAAGCCCAGTGTCCGAGGGGGAGGTGACCAGCATCACACCCAAGTCGACGGGAGCTACCCGTGACTCTCTACTCACCGACCCGGCCAGGTGTCGGTCAAGTTCACCAATCGGGTGCAATCCAGCTTTCCAGCCTCTACTACACTAGACTACCCCACCCAAGTGTCCATAAGTCAAACTGTAGTTCAATGTTTGCCGTATGGCAAACATTCCGTAAATGTCCCGCGGGCCCATATCCGTAATGCCCGAAGGGCCATTATCCGTAATTGCCCGAAGGCACAAATAGTCCGTAGATTTTCCCCAAGGCCCAATATCACATTTCAATAGGGTGGGCGGTCCACAATTTAAAAGCACAGCAAGCAATGAGTGTGTCATAGGTATGTCATTTCAATAGCACCAATATTTGAGAGTAAAATAACTAAAACACGTCGCTAAGTCCGTTAAGCTCAAGCAACATTCTTACGAGTTTATTATCAGCAATATTTAGTCGTCCCAACCACAAAATTATGAGCAATATAATTAAAAACCTGTGGGTGATAAATACTTGCGTATTTTGAAAAAGTTTGTAGAAAAACAGTATACTTGGCAAGGGGTAAGTACTTGCCTGAAACGACGAAATTAGGGTGCCCAAGCGATCGTACGATAGGTACGGATTTACCTGCGAAATCGGCTATCGATATTAAGCTAAAACTAAACAAAATATTATTATAGAACTAACTTGTCTAAACATAGATTTATACATGTGTTAATAATAATTTAACTTAGGTGACTCGTGTGATATAACCATATTATAGAGGTCATGATATGATGTTTATAAGATCAATCTACTGTTTATATACATAAGTCTACACATCAAATAAGTTAGCTTAGTGTTCATTCTATTTTATGCTGACAACCCCAACCAATGTACTACCCTCATAATTATTACACATGATAATTATATTATCAATCTTACACACACTGCAATGTTTCATATGCTGATAATAATAAGTAGGATCTCACGAACTTACTCCCGAGTTTTGTTGCTGCTGTGTTTGGGTTGAAGGTGTTGGAAGCTCGAGGAGAGGTCGAAGACACAGGGAGCTGTGCTTCGGACAGAGAAAGAGATGTCGACGTGCGGCGTTCTCGTGCACGAGGGAGGAGGCGCTCGTGAAGGTTGCGGGCGGTGGCTCGGGGAGGTGCAACGGCGACGTCTTCGCGGCAGTCGGTGGTGTATAGAGGAGGGCGACAGATGGCCGGAGTTGTTGGAGGAGTTGCGAGCTCGTGGGAGCGTCGGATGGTCGAGGAGGTGGCTCGAAGCTTGGTCGGAGAGTGCGGAGGTCGGGTTGCTCGCTGGGCGGCGACGGAAGGAAGGGAGAAGCGGGCGGTGTGATGAACGGAGGGGGTTGCTCGCTCGTTCGGTGCCGGAGAGGCCTGGCGCTGGCCCCGTTGGAGGCTCAGGGAGGCGGATGGCAGAGGGAGGAAGGGCGGTCGCCGACGAGCGCTCAAGGTGTCGTGAGGCGCCGGTGGAAGTTGGGAGGCGAGGAGGACGGCGCTGGGCGTGAGGGTGTCCGGCGTTCGCGAGGGGGAGGCGCCGCCTCGGTGTTACGGGGAGGAAGGCGGAGATCGGGGCGGTGGGCGGCTACCGTGGGTGGAGGCGAGGGTTGGCGGTTGGTGTTGATGCGGAAAGGTCGAGGGGAAGAGATGGCAGCTCGCGTGATGTCGAGAGGGAGAGAAAAATAGGAGGCGTCGGCTGTCTATAGTCTTAGGGTTCCTAGGGTTTTGTTTAAATAAGAATAGAGTAGGGTTTTAATAATATTAGCCTTGGGTTCTTATAAAGAATTGGGTGTGCAGCACGTGACTGTAGGAATGGGCAGCAAGTAGTAGGGCCTAGTTTCTTTATTATATTAGTTAGGTGTTCTCCTTATATAATAAAGTTTTGTGTGTGTGACGTTTCTAGCTGGGTGTGCATGGGCGGGATTCGGCCTAGAGTCAAAATGGACTAGAGTTAGATTAGAAATATAATTATTAAGATTAGTATAAATGGGTTTTATTAGGGGAAATAAGGGCTAATCAAGTATATGTTTAATGGGTTGTAATATAGAAAATATTTTAAACATTTGAACAGTTTTAAATTCAAGTTGAATTTGAAATGAATACTAAAACAGATTTTATGAAGAGGGATTTAAAAACAATTATCATAAATGGTTTATATAAGGAAACGTTTTGAAAGGAAATTAATAGGTTTTATTAGGATTTAAGTTTGGAAAGTAATTCAAATTAGTTTGTATTTAAAAAGGGTTTTAAATTTTGAAATTTGAATTCGAAAAATAAAATTAAACTAATTATAAAAGATGTTTTCAAAAATAATTATAGGAAAGATTTATTCTACTAGTTTAAAATAACCATGATAATAATAAGTATGAAAAGTAGGAGTGGTGACGAGTACGGGGACAAAACATCTGACGAAAACTACGGAAAAATATACGAAAGAAATACGGAAAATAGTAATGATAAAAACCGGTCGTTACAACCATGTTAGCTTCCAAGAAGCCATAAAGAGTATAGACTCTAACAAATGGCTAGATGCAATGAAGTCCGAAATAGATTCCATGCACATGAATAAGGTATGGACCTTAGAAGATGTGCCCAATGGAAATGTTCCCATAGGCTCCAAATGGATCTTCAAGAAGAAGATTGGTGCAGATGGAAAAGTAGAAACGTACAAGGCTAGACTGGTTGCAAAAGGATATCGTCAGATTCTAGGAATAGATTACGATGAAACCTTCTCACCAGTGGCCATGCACAAGTCTATTCGGATCGTACTCGCTATTACTGCCTACTACGACTATGAAATCTGGCAAATGGATGTAAAAACTGCTTTTCTAAACGGTGATTTAGAGGAACAGATTTACATGACTTAGCTAGAAGGCTTCGAAGACAGTGTGAGTGAAGGAAAATCATGTAGGCTGCATAAGTCCATCTATGGGCTTAAGCAAGCTTCAAGGAGTTGGAACATCCGCTTCGACAAAACTGTCAAAGAGTTTGGTTTTGTCAGAAACGACGATGATCCATGCATCTACAAAAGGACCAGTTATAATAATTATTTAGTTATCCTCGTTCTATACGTAGATGACATTCTGATAATAGTCAACAACATAAAGATGTTGAAGTCTGTTAAAGGATGGCTATCAACCAATTTCACCATGAAAGTCTTGGGAGAAGCATCTTACATACTAGGTGTGAAGATCCATAGAAATAGACCTAAACAGATGCTAGGACTCTCCCAGACCAGGTACATTGACACCATGCTAAAACGCTTTGGCATGGAAAACAGTAAGGGTGGTTGCATACCAGCCCATCATGGAATAAACCTTTCCAAGAAGAAGTCTCCACAGACTGACTTGGAAAAGAGTCGGATGACCAAGATCCCATATGCTTCTGCTGTGGGGTCTATCATGTACTCCATGATCTGTACCAGACCCGATGTCACTTATGCACTGGGTGTAGTAAGTCGATATCAGTCTAACCCTGGAGAGGAACACTGGAAAGCGGTCAAGACAATACTTAAGTACTTGAGGACTAAAGACTTGATCTTGGTTTATGAAAGTGAAGACCTGAAAGTTGAAAGCTTCACAGATTCTAGCTTTCAGAGTGATATGGATGACAGCAAATCGATCTCTGGATATATTTTCACTCTCAACGAAGGCGCAGTCAGTTGGAGGAGTTCCAAACAATTCACGGTTGCTGACTCCACGATGGAAGCTGAATACATAACGGCCAATGATGCAGCAAAGGAAGCAGTCTGGATGAGGAAGTTCATCAACCATCTTGGAATGGTGCCTACTGTTGAAAGTCCAATACCATTGTATTGCGATAACAATGCCACCATCAACCTGGTTCAAGAACCAAGATTCCACAAGAGATCCATACACATTCTTCGCAAGTATCACCTGATACGGGAGATTGAGCAGTGGCAGGACATAGAACTCTTTAGAGTCTCTTCAGAAGACAACGTATCAGATCCATTCACGAAGGTGCTGGCACGCGATCGTCTAGAGAAACTAGCGTGTAAATATGGTATGATATACCAAAATAAATAAGCCTGAGTGCAAGTGGGAGATGTAGAGAGATATATGCCCTCGTGGCTATTTATCTGAATAAACATCATGTTCAATAAATGAAAGTATTCTTTCTGGTAAAATATTTTCTGAGTTATTTATTAATTACTTAGACTATTCCCTCGGATTCAAAGTTAGGTCACACAAGTTTCACAATGAAGATTGCGATAATGAGAAATGTCTGACCGATAGCAGCTTGAATCTAAGAAGTGTTCGTGGTCGTAGATGTGTCGAGATTGGGATATCAGCACATCAGATGGACCATTATGTTTTAGTCTAGTTGGTCTCATAACCATACGACTTGGCGAAGTCGGAGACTAGGCGCAGGTGCTCATTGGAGAATGAGTCCATAGAACGACCCAAACAAAGAGTTATTAAATGGTTTAAACATTAACTAACTATCATTAATAACTCTAAGTGATGATAGGTAAGTTGGTCCTTAGGACTTGAGATCATTGTACGAAGATATGTGTGAACGGTGTCACTTAGGTCTAAAGATCTAGCTTCGAGATGAGGCCTGCTGAAAGATCTTAGGCTGGGTGGCACTCGAAACATACGAGATGAGTAGTGATCAATAGAGGATTCATCTCTTCCGTTAATGGAAAGTTAGTGTCACAGGTCAGTACGGTTCTCGGTAAAATCTTGGCCAAGGTATGTTGTAACAGGTACAACATAGAAGTACCAGAGACCGACGTATACTGACCACTGCTAGCTAGTGGGGTTGATAGATTTCCATGCCCTAGGCTAGTCAAGTGACATAGTTATGACGAAGGGACTAAAACTACGGAAATCATCATGGTCACAGTCAGAGTGGTCCCGTCGGTACTCTTACCAATGAGTCAATCACGTAATCGATGATTCTGAAACAGGGACGACACCTGCTGCTAGTGGTCACTATCGTCTAGAGACTTCGAGTCTCAACCTGTAATACGGTCAGGCTGTAGGGTCTTACACCGAGTAATATTCACGTCTTAGTAACAGGGAGATAGTATAGAGGAATGCATAAGATGCAATGAGTGTTAAATTCACAAGTTTGTTGTGAGTTTGGAGCATTTGGGATTGGAGGGGATTTCGTGTGGAATCCAGAGGACCAAACAGTGTAGGAAACGGACCTCGGATGAGCCCAGAAACGCAAGAAGGGCACAAAAGGAAGTGGGTAACACCCACTTGGGTAAAACGGGCGCGGCCCGCTGCTCACAATGGGCGCAGCCTGCTGGGAGCAGCGGGCACGGCCCGCTGACCCAGCGGGCCCGCCTGCTAGGCGCAGCAGGCGCATCCCGCTGTTCTAGTGGGCCCGCCTGCTGGGAGCAGCAGCGGGCTGTGCGCCCGCTGTTCCAGCGGGCCAAGCCCGCTGGTCACAGCTGGCTGTGCGCCCGCACGGGCGTGCCCAGTTACCTTAGGCTGGCGCGCCCTAGCGGGCACGCCCAGTTACCTTAGGCAGGCGCGCCCGCTAAGCTTAGGGGGCAGCCCGCAACTTAAGTCATTTCATTAGGGTTTTGTTGAAACCCTTGACGACTACAAAACTTGGGTTTTTGCTCAACTTTAAGCAATTGTTTGAAGGGCCAAACAAACTCGGATTTCGTCGTCGTTTGTTCCTATGCGTTCACCATTCCTAGCCCTTCGAAATGATAACTTGTATCATCTCTGGGGCTCAATGGTGAGTGAGGATTAATTGATTGAAGTTAGACTTTTATGAAAGCTATTCTAGCTAAATTGAATTAATCCTAAGCCTCTTCCAAATCAATTGTCCCACATTGCTCGTGACAAAAGAAGGGGAGCCGGCCTCCTATATAAATAGGTGCACACTCCCTTCTTTGTTCCTTGCACCAAGTCTCTGATTACGGAGCTCCGAAAAATTTGAGCAAACTTAATCGGGACTTAAAATTATTCTTTTCCTCTAATATTTTTCCTGTCCTCCAACCGAGTCCTAGCAAGGAAACGAGGAGGTCCGAATCTGTTTTAGAAGTCTACGACGCGGGTTTACTCAAGTGAAACTTTCTACGGCTAGTGATGGGCTCGGAGGCAAGGTGCGGATCTGGAGCTGATCTAGTTCACGACGAGGAGCGACGCAATGCGGTTCGAGATGCGGCTCAGATTATGGAGCGCAAGACGGTGCGGAACATCTTGCCTGATCCAGGGCAAGATTTCGGGTGAGTTATATTTATATGCATTTCTTTTAAGTAGTAGTTAGAACTTTCTCGAGTTGGTCAGACCGAACTCGAGTCAGTAGATTTTCCTGGCTTAGGGAATTTTTCTTAGGGCAGTAATTATTACATAGTTTAATAAATTTTTTTTTCGTTGTTTATTCTTTTTTGTTCGTCCGACTTAGGATGAATAATTTTAAAATTAGCCTTAAGGGACCTTGAAAATCTCTACACTATCAATGCATTACATTAATCGTAGACTCAAAAAGAGAAATGCACGTAATATAAGTTACATGGATAACATATAGCATCTCCTAGAGTCTAAGTCTTCAAGCTCATGATACCTTAATGCTCCCAATCATCTCCAAGCTTTGGCACCCCTTGATGCGCTTCCCTTCATCAAGCTCCAAGCTTTGTCATTACTCCTCTAGATGTCCATCCATCATCATGCTCCAAGCTTTGGCTTCATTAGACGAGCTTCATGACTTCATCCCAACTTGAGCACTCCATCACTCTTGGAGGTTTTTAAGATATCCCTTGTAATATCCTCCAAGTATTATGCTTTGTCTCATCAATAAATAATCATTAAGATAAACTGAGACTAAAACATGAGATTGATTAGCACACTAACATAATGTATTTATCATCATCAAAACGATGTTAGTCTTGAACCCAAGAACTAACAATCTCCCCCCGTTTGATGATGACAATCCATTATGTCAAATATAATAAACATTGAAATAAACAATGTGTGCTAAAAACTCCCCCGATCAATATGCAAATGTGCATAAACTATAAACATGCAAAGCACAAATCATATTGATGGTTGTTACACAAAAACATACCAATTGATAATAATGCATAAACAAGCATAAGGTATATTTTTACATAGTCCATTTCTCTCCCCCATTGGCATATCAAAAAGACGGGTAATAGCCAAATAGGAAAACCAAAGGCAAGAGAAATAACCATCTCATGTGCACAAACATAATGGTAATGACATTCAATGTGACATATGAATGGAAAAATAATGCAAGCAAGCAAAAATTCCATATCCCCCATAATCATACAAAACATGCAAACATGGGAGTAATGGACACACTCACATAAATATGGGTATAAAATGTAAACATATAAGCATGGTACCAAACAATGAATAACAATGTGAGTGAGCTAGCAAGGTGGAAACCAAACAAAAGTGGAGTTTGGTCTCCGTATATAGTCATATGAAAATATAACATGATGAACATATGATTCTATATACGAGTTCCTATCAAGCCGAGAAACATTCTTAGGAATCCACAAAGAAAGTGATTTGGGATTCTTAAGAAGAGGTTTGGTTAAGGCATGAGTAGGAGGTGAGGGTGCACGCTTATGAGGTGGAATATAAACATTGGCGTGCTCCGTGTGTGAAACATGAGATCTATCATTAGATGCATGCACACAAGACTTTCTACCATGCATAGGAACATGTGAAGCATGCAAAGGTTTATCATCAATTCTAGCATGCAAGCAAAGTAGTTTTTTCCCATGGGTAGATTTATCATGCATATCAACATATGAAGAAGCATTCACACCAATAGGTTTTTGAATAATCTTCTTATGTAATAAAGTGTACATATATGCATGATTCTTCTTTGACTTAATATTCAAAATTGATTTTTGGCCAAAAGAAGACTTGGATGTGACTAACCCCTTAGAAGGCTCCCCCACAAAATTTATTTGAGTGCTTCTAGGGGAAGAGCTTGGTTTGTTCACCTTCAAAGTAGAGGATCCCAAAACCTTGTTCTTACTCAATTTGAAGTTTTCAATTTGAGTAGACAATAGCTCACATTTCTTTGAAAGCAAAGAAATGTCGGCATCCCTAGCAGATAGACGTGAGCTAAGCTCAATACATTGAGATTTGAGAGCCGATGTCTCATTTCTCAAAGCGTCAATTTGAGAATCTCTATCAAGAATGACGGAGTCACGATCCGAAACGTGAGTATGTTCAAGTGAAGCATTCTCCTTACGTAACGCACGGATTAGAGAAAGAAATCCTTCTTTCTCAGCATGCAAAGATTCAATTAAAGACTTATGAGTAGCATGCAAAGTAGTGCAATCATGTGTGTCATCATGAAGAAAATATGTACTACACTTATGAGCATTTAATAAAATTTTATCACTAGTATAACTATGCTCATAAGAAGATTGAGTTTGAGATACCTCTTCATCGCTTGACTCAGTCTCATCACCTCCGGTGTACTTGGTCTCAAGCTAGCTCCATATTTCATGTGCCGTCTCCATGCATCCAACATCTTCATTTTCATGGTCCCACGTGGAGATGCACAAAGCTCTTTTGGCATGGACGTCCATCACGAAGTTTGAATCTGAGACATCCGAAGTCACCGCATCCAAGAGATTGTTCTTATTAAGGTGATTGATCATTTTGCTCCTCCATTGAGTATAGTTCTCCGGATCGAACTTGGGAGGATGTTATTGAGACTTAGAAGCCATGCATGCAAAGCCACCAAACCAAGGCTTTGATACCAATTGTAATGGACCTTGCGGGGCTACACACACTAGAGGGGGGTGAATAGTGTAATAGCAAGCAAAGTGCTTTATTAAAAGTTACTGAAATTAAAGCACAATAAGCATCAGAAATTAAAGAGTATGCTCAATAACAACAAACACAAATACAAGGATTTTACCCTGGTTCCCTAAAACTTGGGTATGTCCAGCCACACCAATATTCACTATAATTCCAACAAAGAGAATTGAATACAATCTCACACAGAGATACCTCACACAGAGAATTTTGTCCTACACAAGAACCAAACCAACTCACACAAAGGTCAAACTTCCACACCGAGAATTACTAACTCCCACACAGAGAATTAGAGTTAGCCCTACACTAGGACACCAAACTCCCACAAAGAGAGTATCGAATTCCCATAAAATAGAATTAGGGTTTCGAACATAAAACAAAACGAAACAACACTTACATATGCCTTGATATGATCTTACCATCGTGATGATGAAGGCACGCAAGTGCATGACTAAGTGCTTTGAGATTTGCTTTGATTGCACTTGTTGATCTTTCTCTCTTCAAGGAATGAATCCTAATACTTCTCACTTGAGTGTATGAAAATAAAGAGAAGAAAGATGATCTCCAAGAAAAGAATGAGAATGAGATCCCTTGGAGAATTTCCCAATGAACTAGCTTCAATGCATGAAGAGGAATGTGCTCATGAGAGGGAAATGAGAGAGATTAGGAGTGGCTATTGATTCTCAAAGATATTCAATATTAACCAAGAGTTCTAAATGAACTAAGCCAACTCCTACATACAGGAAGCTAAAAAGACCCCATAAAACCAGCCAAAAATCCAAAGGGAAGAAATCTGCAACTGCTAGATTTTGAACAGAAACGTCAGCGACAGTCGACTGATGATCATATAATTATCGACTGACCAATGGCTAAATAAATCCCAATGGCTATAATCTGAGCCAGGATAGTCGACTGATGAAGACTACACAGTCGACTGTATACAGGACATGCGCCTGTAAATCCTTCAGCAGGCGACTCCTGCAGGGGATGGAAATAAAACAGAGAAATATACATGCGACTGTAAATATACAAAACGAAACAAAACTTACATATACTATTTCATAGGAGACTGTAAATATACATGCGATTGTAAATACTTCATCAGTCGACTGTCTTGCAAATTGGGATGACGCACAGAAAATGCAAGTTGCGCATAGACGACTGTAGATCAATTCCCATGCGAATGTAGAAACACATGCGACTGTAAATTGAACATCAATCTACTGAGGTGAAAAGCTCAAGAAGAGTCAATAAAAACATTGACTTGAGCTGTGCATACCAGTCGGCTGTAGAAGGCCGGGTGATCAACCCGGAACTAACACCTAGAACTCACCTAGCAATGGCATGAACACCAAGTGCTAAATGTATCCCAAATGCGAATCCCCGGCACTTTACGCAAGCATACGGTGTCAAGTAATATTATAAAAGATATCGATCCTACAGGGAAGGTATAAATGATATTGTCTTGGGTTATTTTTAAACCTCAGAATATAGGTAGCAGTCGGTTTCGAAAGATTGGTTGTGTAGGATTGTGGAAAATTAATAAAGACTAGGGCTTTAGGACTCACTAATAGGATCGTCGGACGTCGATGCTTGGTTATGACTCTTACATTGCATTGGTGTTATAGGCATTGTCGCATCCAAGATGTGGAATTCATGGTTCTAAGCACCATGAATTTAACGTATCGCATTAACCTGTAGGCCCACATGACACGTGCATTAAGAATCGACAATATTCTTTCCACTCTCGTGGACGGAATGATCTCAGCTCACGCCACTCTCGTGGGTTAGAGATTCGATGTATTTTTGTGGCTCTCATTGACGCAATGGCGGTAGCCGTCAATTAGTAATATAGTTTGTCGGTGGATCCCATCAAGACACGAGCCGGGCATGGTCACGAGTCCCAATCGAATCCTCTAACTCCCTAATTAATCCTATAGGATACTCCTTAAGCCAATCGATTCCACCGACCATGGGCATGATCTAAGTACGAATTCTCCTACAAACTTTTCAAGATCAACAAAAATACTGCCCTTTTATCCCAACGCAACCTAAAAATCCTAACTTTGCATCTCAATCCTAAAATCTATGGGCTAATCCATTAGCCCTAGATAGAACTACTCACGCATCATAGAAATAACAACAAAATATTCAATAGATGCAATAGAATTCATCATGGCAATGGAAAACATCAAAAAGCAATAGAAAGTGTAGAGAATTGTTACCAATGCATCGAGAAGCAATAGAAATCCAAAGAGAATTAAGAAGACAAGATTCCTTGAGTAAAACAATAGTAAAATCCAAGCTTTGCTTCATACAAAATAGCGACGGCACAAGTTCTCAAAAACCTAATTAAAACTAAACTAAGAGTTTCTCTAAAGTTGCTCTGAAAATACAGCTAAAACGTCCTTAAATACGTAAGGGGAAGATCTAAAAAATCTCAGAAAATCTGGGCACTTGGGCCCATAAACTAGGCTGGTTGCATTGGCTACTCGATTGAGTAGAGGAGCCTGCTCTGTTGAGTCAGATACAGCTCCCCTTGCTGCTGCTTCTGCGTCTGGCTGATACGGGCTACTCGGTCGAATAGCCCCCTACTTGGTCGAGCCACAGTAGATCCGAAATTCCTCCAAAACGTCGCTCTGTTTCTTTTCGACTCGGGTCGAGCAGGTGAGCTGCTCGGTCGAGTTGCTTTGCTGCTCGGTCGAGCTGGGATGCCTTGGAGAGAAGCTCAGAATCTTCATTTATTTGGTGCGACTCGGGTCGAGTCGGATGTCTGCTCGGTCGAGTAGGTCTGAGCCGTTTCCTGTGCGATTTCAATGTGTCAGCTCGGCTGATTAGCTGATGCTACTCGTTCGAGTCACCTAGAAAACTGATCTCAACTTTGCCATTTTCTCGTTCTCTTCTCCTCCTCTCCTCTAATCTTCTTCCATTCCGTGGCAAAATCTCATGGAGCCTTGCCAATGACGTCTTGGACGTGCCGGATGGGTCCATGTCCCAAAATAGCTCCAATTCGCTCGAAAACTCCTGAAAATCAAAAAAAGCTATACAAAACTCGATTATGGCGTTAGAAGCATGATAATATATGAAAATTGGAGTTTGGAGGCGAATATGACATGAAATGATGCGGTAAAAACATGTAAAATATGGACACATCAAAATCCCTTAAGGTTACCTCTTACTCGTCCTCGAGGAAGACGAATACGAGGCTCACCAGGCGATAAAAACAGAAAAATAGAAAAAGAATGGAAGACAGAGGGGAGTGCTAGAGTATTTGGTCAGATCTTAAGCCATAGCGACATATCACAATACTTCGAAAATAGATCACATACTAATAAGAATTCATATTGCAGCTAAACATATTGCTTGCAAGCATTTAAGAACAATGGAAGGGATCTTCTAACTTTATGCAATCTATTCATATCCACATCATGCAATTCATAGAGTCTAGTATAAACATGTTGGCGATGCACTTTTCAATCAATATAAATAAATGAAGCATATAAGAGTTACACCAAACATGCAACAGAGAATAGAATAAGGATCATGGCATTCATAAATTCATCTCAAATCATGAAAAATCTCCGTAGCTAATATATTTCCCATAGTCTGAGCGTTATCAAATATCCCCAAATGTGCACAATCCACTCTAATGGCGTACTCACTCGTATTATCAAATAGATTCACCCCCCAAGCTTAACATGAGGCATCACATCTAAGGAATAATAAAGGAATTTTGTGGCTTTTCCCCAAGTATTTGTGTAGTTTCAGATAGTAAGATATAGGAAGTGTGTATATATATTTTATTTTTTTTCTTTTTTTTGAAGGAGCAATAGGATGTACATATATTTTGGATCCTTTTTGGCTTATTGGGCTTTTGAAGATAACTTTTTCTTTTGGGATTTTTGGGAATAGGATCCGGTATATGTAGCTGCAGAGGGGGTAAGCCCAAGTGACATGTGGAGAATAATAAGATATGTGTAGAAAGAAATAATATAATCACTCGTTTCACTCATAAGATGTGCACAATGGTTCAATAAGATAATACTTCAACTAAACTCATAAGCAGGCACAAATATTTTCATTTATTTTAACGAATAATGAAGTCATGCGGTAAAGCACACAATAATAATAGGCATACAACATAAGGTGAAAAAGATAGCAAATCAGATGCTTTAAATATTCTAAATATGCGTGAATCTTGGCGCATATCCAATATGAACATACCAAATACTACTGCATACGTTTAGTTTCAATTCATTTCATGCATTCATGTAGAGAGATCGTTAACAGAACATATGCAAGCATATGAATAGTAAGAACTGAAATACTCTAAGTAGCATGGCAAAAGTAGTAAGCATCGTGATAGTTGCTAAAGCTAAGAGAGATATCATCATTCAAAGTATATCAAGCAAAAGGGGAAAAGAAAGGCAGAGAAAAATAAAATAAAAGCAAGCATGCAAGCATATCAAACATGGAAAATATGATGCTAAAAAAATGAAACGGTGGAAAAGTGGTGGAAAATAAAGATAAAAAGGGTGTAAATGAAAGAAAAAGGAAAAATGAAAATAAAAGCGATAATGCTCATCCCCAAGCTAAACACAGCAGTGTCCTCACTAATGAAAACATGCTAACAAGTTGGGAAAATGAGGCTAGGGTGGGCGGGTGGTAAATAAAAGAAAATAAATAAACGAAACGATGCAAATAATAAAAGAAAAAGTGCATGTCCTAATGCCTAGGATGCAAAATTATGAACATGCAGACAGATGATGCAAATGATGTCTTGATGCAGGTGCATAAATGCAAATGCAAAATGATGGAATGTATGCGGGTGGTGCAAAAAGTGTCCTCCCCCAAGCTATGCAAGGTTAGGGCTCCGAAGAGACAAATTGGCACAAAAAATGATAGGGGTGACATGAGCAAAAATAGTGTGTGGGATCAAGCAGTGGCATCATCCTCTGGATGTGATGATGGGTCCGACTGCTGGGGACCAGAGATGGAAACAACCGGCACAGAATGTGAAGGCTCGACTGGTGTGTCGGCCGGTGAAGAAACAGAAGAGACGACAAGCTCAGACAATAGTGAAACAGCTGGAGTGTCGACAGGTGTGGGGACGTGTGCGTCGAGAAGTCTCCAACTGAGGTGCAATCGTCTTAAGGGAGGAAGTGGCAGGCCCTACATAAGCCTGAGAGTGAGGCACAGTGAGCATTGTAGGAGGTGGTGAAGGGGCAGGGTCTGGCCTGGGAGGAGGGGCTGGTGCAAGTATGATGGTGGGTGCATGCTGATACCTAAGAATGTCAAGAATGTCTGAGAGGTCCCGCTTCACGGACTGCTGAAAAGTGGAGAATGAGTCCGAGAGGGTGTCAAAGGCACGCCTTAGGGTGACAAAATCGTGCTCCATCGTGGAAAGACGTTCGTTCGTGGTGCGAGAAATAAGGGGCGGGCGTGAACTGCTAGAGACCACCCTCGTAGTGTGCCCACTGGCAGGTGATACCCGGTGTCTGAACTGAAAGTCAGGGGAGGGAGGTCTAGCTGGGATCTCGGAGGAAGAGGATGTGCATGGAATGGATCCGAGATCTGGTGCAGAAACAGAAGCAGCATTAGCATCAGAAATAGGAGACGTCGTGGCAACAGAAGTGGTGATAGACACCACGATGCTTACGGAGAAAACTGCTGATGCTGGTGCAGAAGAAGTGACAGATAAAGAAACTGTGGACCCTAAAATGGTAGGAAGGGAAGTGAGAAGGTCCACAGGTGCAGAAAGAGTGCTGGCAGAGACGTGCTCCAAAATAGGTGAATCGGTGGGCTCAGGAGCGAAAGAACTGACTGGCTCCAAAGGGGTGGAAGAAGTGAGATCGGGAGCAGCAGAGTCAATCGTGCCCTTAGGTCCGGGCACGACAGAGACAGATGTAGCGACCTCTGGGGTAAATGTGTGGACAGTCCCCGGTGTCTCTACGGTGGTGGTGGTGGTGGTGGTGGGAGCACTGACAGAAGTTGGAACAAAAGTACTCCCAGGTGGGGGTGGATGTGCAGGGTGGGCTGGCTGGGCTGCCACGAGGGCAGCAATGTTAGGCTCGTTCTCATCAGAACTGAGCACACAGTCGTCGATGTCATCGACGACCAGGGCTCCAGGTGGCTCGAGGACGTGGATGAGGGGAATGGAAAAATTGCAGGGAGTGATCGAGTCAAACATGACTGGGGTGATATGGGTGAGGGCAGGGCAGGGCAGGTAAAGGTACTGCTCGTGGTGGGTGCCTAGAAGGTAAATTTTGTGACGCTCACCGTGCAGCCTGATGATGGACATGCGGGTGATCACATCCATCGTCAAGCGTGTAGGCCTGGTGGGAGTCACTAGACGTGCAGGAAGTGCTAGGCCGAGCATCTGGGCAAAGATGGCGAAAAATCCGTCGCAGCAGATATCGGTGGCGGCGTGGGCGGTCTGAAAGAGGCGATGACACAGCCAGTGAGCTGTGTTAGAGAGTAGAAAAGGGTGGAGGGTACCGTCTGGGTGGAAATGCAGAGGTCGAGTCATCCCCATAAGATGGGAAAGCTCAGGAAGGGAGAGTGTCCCGACCTCTGGCCTAGAAAAGAGAGTAGTGGCGAGGTGGCACTGGGCGTAGCGGAGACAGGGGTGAACGATACAAGAGGATTTCGCCCTGCTGGGGCGATATCCTCGCAGACCTGTGATGCGATGCCAAAATAGCTCGGCATCGAATGAGGTGGGCTTGAAGTCTGGGGAGAAAGTGAGTGTGCGGTCGGGGATGACAGAAAAGTGGAAGTGGGTGCAGATCATGGATTGCATGACCACTACATCGTGGTCAAGCAGCCGAAAGCTAATGACATCACCCGTCGGGGTGCCGACAATAGAGCTCAATGCCTCAAGTGTGAGGCATGTGTAGGTGCGAGCGTGGATGGCTAGGAGGCGGTCAAAACCAATGACCTGGTAAAGCCTATGGACACCCTGCAGGAGTCCAAGGTGCTGGAGGATAGGAATGTGAGCAAAGCGGGTGGGGATGATGGTGCTGTGGGACATGGCAAGGAAACGTTCGCGGTGAGCGTCTTCCCTGAAGACGATGTCGTACGTCCTCAGGGTGGAGGAGCGGTGGTGGGGATGGGAGGTGTGGTAGAATGGGTGGTGTGTTATGCCTCTATGGCTAGAGGCACGGGAGTGGTGGATCGTGACGAGTCGAACGAGGACGACGAATCGTCCAAGTACGGCTCGGGTGAGGGTGAAGGTGAACGACATGGGCGTCATGCAGGCCAGGAAGATAAGGGACCAGAGGTGGCCTTCCTCTTCACCGACTGAGGCTTCCTTGGCCTAAGGTGAGGAAGCATCGTGCAAGTGGTGCAGACGGCTAGCTACAGTATATAAAATACAAAATGGAAGGATTATACCGATATCCGAGCGTAGCTACAAAAGCGGAAGTGTGGTGTGCATGTGCGATGCCTCGACTCCAAGCTATCCCCAAGGCTGATCCAAACCAAGCTCCTCGGATCCTCGTCGAACCTCCGAGCATACCTACAATAAAATATGGAAATAAGATTAGGCATTTGCGAAAATAATCCGGTTTGAAGATCAACAGTTGGAAGAATTCAGGCGGAGTGATTCAGAAATGGGGGGAGATGGGGGTAGAGAGAGATGAAGAAGATTGGGGGGTGGGGGCTGCTCGGCCCGAGCACAAGGCATGCTCGGGTGGCTGTGCGGGCGCTCAGCTCCAGCAGGTGGTCAGAGCAACGGGGCGGAGTGGGGGGATAAGAAAGGGGGATGGGTATGGAGGGAGGTAGGAAGAGAGGGGGGAAGAAGGTGGGAGGGTGGCGTCGTCGGTGCTGGGCGGTGCCGTTGGTGCCGCTTCGGTCGATGGCCGGAGCAATGGGGGGTTTAGGGCGGAGAGAGAGAGAGAGAGAGAGAGAGAGAGAGAGAGAGAGAGAGGGGGGGCAGAGGGGTGGACCGAGTGCAGTGGCGGTGCTCGATCGGAGGCGGCAGGGGTGGTGGTGGTGGGGTGGTCGAGTAGGGTTAGGGCAGGGTATAGGGGGGAGCTCGAGGAGATTGGGTTGACAAATTTCGAGTGGGATTAGGTTTGGCCCGAGTTAATTTCGATTTTATATAAACCGAGTCGAGCTCGGTTTGAACGTGGGCCTCAATCGATCAAGTTGCTGCTCAGGTCGAGCAGCGGTAGCTGCTCGGTCGAGTGATAAAAGATTATAAATTTTTTGAAATTAAGCTTAGTGCCCTAGTACTCGACCGAGCTGAGTAAGCAGCTCGGTGGAGCTGAATTAAAACAGAGCGATGTTTTCAGCCCTCTTTAGCTCTCTCGAGTAGGGTAGCTACTCGGTCGAGTCCATTAAGATTTTCAGAGCGCCCTTTTAGCACTTTTGGGACTCTCCCTGCAGCTCGACCAAGTAGGGTAGCTACTCAGTCGAGTCGAATTAGAAACAGAGTGCTCTTTTTCGACCTTTTTGGGCTCTGCCTGTAGCTAGAGCGAGTAGGGGGCTACTCGGTCGAGTCGCAATTAATTTCCAGAGCCACATTTTGCCTTCTTCTCCAGCTTTTTGCAGCTCTTACTGTAGCTCGACCGAGTAGGGGGCTACTCGGCCGAGTCGCAATTAGCTTCCAGAGCGCGTTTTTACCTGTTTTCTCCAATTCCATGCAGCTCGGCCGAGTAGGGTAGCTACTCGGCCGAGTTGCCTGTAACTTTTCCACCAAGCTTATATTTCTCTAAGGTGCTCTTTCCTTGGTTCCTTCTCCTTCTTTTCATCGTTTGTCGCGTTCTCATCATGGTTCAACCTGTAGAAGGGGGAACTCATCAAATTTTTGTGTTTTCGTATTTTCTTTGAATTAAAAACATATTTATTTTGTTTTTGAATGAGAAAAGAAAACCAATAAGAAAAACAAAAACTAAGGGAAAGAGAATCGGGTTGCCTCCCGATAAGCACTTGTTTTAAGCCGAAAGCTCGACTCCCTCAAGATTTTCAACGAATGATGTTGGGCACATACGAAATACGCCCGTCATGCTTCCCGATAATCCAGTGCGACGTATTTGGTGCGCCTCTTCATGTCGGTTATCAGCGGCCAAGGAGATTGTAGCCTTCAGTTCTTGATGGCGTAAGTGTATGTCTGGGGGCTCCTCGTCAAGGACTCGTAGATAGATGGCCATCGCTTTGTTGTATACGACGTCGTCGTTGTCATCCAAGCTCATATTTACCAGATCTTTGGTAATCTCCTCCAAGGTATGCTCATGTGTAGCCTCGTCCTCCAAGAGATCAAGGTAATTAGTGTCTTTCGATGGTGGGCGTTCCCTCATAGTTTTGCAAGCAGAATTGGACATCAATATTTCCCACGTTTAGAGATAGCGTCCCCTCACGGATGTCAATCAAGACACCGGCCATCGCCATGAATGGATGGCCCAAAATGATCTGCAAACTACCTTTCTCCAGCAAGTCCATAATAACAAAATCTACCGGTATGCATAGCCCAGGAAGAATTGAATGATGATGTCGCGTACAATGCCTACCGGATATGTAATAGAGTGGTCCGCCAATTGAATGCACATATTGGTAGGCTCAAGCTCCGTCCCAGTATTTAGCCTCTGAAAGATGGAGAGCGGCATTAGACTAATGCTCCCTCTTAAGTCGATCAACGCTCTGCTAATAGTGGTGCCGCCAACGGAGCACGACACCGTGAAAATCCCGGGATCCGGCAACTTCTTCGGTATATGGTTCTTAATAACTGAGGTGCAATTTTCCAATAGCTTTATCTCTTATTGTTTACGCTTCCCTGTAATGAGATCCTTTAAGAATTTAGCGTACGTAGGGATCTCAGTTATAGCGTCCATAAAAGGGATGTTCAGTTGTATACATTTGAGGAGCTCGGAGAACTTTGCGTATTTCTTCTCCATCTTTGCTAGGGCCAACCTTTAGGGATATGGAGGTGGAGGTCGGCTCGCTTTGTCTTTGGCGGCATCCTTTGGAATAGAATTGTTGAAAGTAGTAGTAACATCCGCCGGTGCCATAGCGCTAGTAGGTGAGGTAGATGACGAAGCTTCTTTTTCTTCAATAGCATGAAGATGCTCTATGGCCTTTTCCTTGTCATTTTCAGCGATAGTAGCATCTCCATCTTCAGCATGAATAGAAGTCTTTCGCCTCAAATTGCTAGAAACCGGCACAATGACAGTGTCAGTAGTCTTTCCTCCTCTCGTGGTAACTGTGACCACTGCATTTGCTTGGGCCTAGGATTGGGCTCTGGCTGAGAAGGCAACCTTCCTTGCATCTTCATGAATTGGGACATTTGACCTTTAAGCTCATCGATGGAATCATTGATAGACTTGAAATACGCGGAATTCTCTGCATTTATCTTGGATTGCCCACTTATGAAGGTGTCCAATGTCGCCTCAAGATTGGGCTTTGGATCCGTAGGTGCATATTGTTATTGTTGACGATAATTATATCCCGGTGGTCTGTAAGGCCCAGATGGCCTAAACACATATTTTTGCGGAGGTGGCCCTTGTTACTGAGGAGGCAGTGGAGGTATCTGCTGCTGAGGAGGTTGCAATCCTCCATTGGGGTTTCCGAAGAAAATCCGGGATGATTCCTCGTCGCAGGATGTTGTCGTTGATTCCTTCCTTCTCTAGCTACAAAGTGTGCCGGCTCAGCTTGCATGTCTGCTCCATTGCAGGATCCTTCATTAGGAGCATAGCCTTGCTCCACATAGCCTTCATACGTGGGATAAGTTGGAGCTATAGAGGTGGTTGGAATGGCGTCCAACCTCTGTTCAATCCTCGCTACCTGTTTACAAAGAGTTTCAATATGACTATCAAGATGGGTAGCGATTATTACATCGGTGGCTTTAGTAGATGAGCGTTCGTTACCCCATTGCTGAGTATTTGCAGCCATTTGTTCCCGCAGAGATAAGCTTCATCGGATGGCTTATACAAGAGAGCTCCTTGAGCAGAGGCGTCAATAATCATTTTCGTGCTTGGTTGCAGCCCATTGTAGAAGCTCCGAACAAGGTCCCACTCTACGACTCCATGGTGCAGACATTGATACTGTAAGTCTTTAAATCTCTATCAAGCCTCGTACAATGACTCCTGAGGAAGCTGTTTATATTTTGAGATCGCTCCTCGAATCCTCACCGTTTTGGACGGTGGATAAAACTTGTTCACAAAGGCGGTAGCCAGCTGCTCCCAAGTCATAAATGTATTAGAAGGATGCGCTCGCAACCAATAGGAGGCCTTGTCCCTCAGAGTGAATGTGAATAGCCTAAGCTTGATAGCATCTTCGCCCACGTCCTTAGCATGGAACGTGTCATACTTCACCAAAAAACGTGTCGATTTGGTAGGTTGGGTTTTCATGAGGATGCCTATGGAAGGGGTCCTGCTACATGAGATTTATTAACCCAGTCTTCAGCTCAAAACTACATGCCGCCAGCTATGGTCTCAAGATGGAATAAGCTCTAGTAAAGTTTGGCTTAATATAGTCCAGGATAGACCCCTTGTGTGGAGGAGAAGTATTTACCTCTGCCATTGTATCTATAGGAGTCTGACTCCTTTTCTCTGCTCTGATCCTTCTTACAGTCTTTTCAATCTCAGTGTAAAATAATAATTCCTTGTCAAGACTCCCAAGGTGAGTGTTCATGCACAACAAGAACACAGAGAAATACCGTCAATAGCAAAGTAATAAAAGAATAAAAAGTATGGAAAGATAAGAGATGATAAGATTTGCTAACAAATTCTTCAATAGAAAAATAATCCATGTAACACTGTTACCTTTCCCGGCAACGGCGCCAAAAACTTGATCGACCCGAAACTAACACCTAGAACTCACCTAGCAACGACACGAACACGAACACCAAGTGATAAATGTATCCCAAATGCGAATCCCCGGCACTTTACGCAAGCGTACGGTCTTAAGTAATAGTATAAAAGATATCGATCCCACAGGGAAGGTATGAATGGCATTATCTTGGGTTATTTTTAAATCTCGGAATATAGGTAGCAGTCGGTTTCGAAAGATTGGTTGTTTAGGATTGTGGATAATTAATAAAGACTAGGGCTTTAGGACTCACCACTAGGATCATCGGACGTTGATGCTTGGTTAAGACTCTTACATTGCATTGGTTTTATATGTATTGTCGCATCCAAGATGTGTAATTCATGGTTCTAAGCACCATGAATCTAACATATCGCATTAATCCGTATGCGCACACGACACATGCATTAAGAATTGACAATATTCATGCCACTCTCGTGGACGGAATGATCTCAGCTCAAGCCACTCTCGTGGATTAGAGCTTCGATGTATTTTGGTGGCTCTCATTGACGCAATGGAGGTAGCCGTCAATTAGTAATATAGTTTGTCGGTGGATCCCATCAAGACATGACCCAAGCATGGTTATGAGTCGCAATTGAATCCACTAACTTCCTAATTAAGTCTATATGATACTCCTTAAGCCAATTGATTCCACTGACAGTGGGCACGATCTCAATACGAGTTCTCCTACAAACTTTACAAGATCAACCAAAATACTTCCCTTTTATCCAAACGCAACCTAAAAATCATAACTTTGTATCTCAATCCTAAAATCCATGGGCTAATTCATTAGCCCTAGATAGAACTGCTCACGCATATAAAATAACAACAAAATATTCAACAGATGCAATAGAATTCATCATGGTAATGCAAAACGTCAAAAACCAATAGAAAGTTTAGAGAATTATTACTAACACGTCGAGAAGCAATAGAAATCCAAAGAGAATTAAGAAGACAAGATTCCTTGTGCAAAATAATAGTAAAAATCCAAGCTTTGCTTCATACAAAATAGTGACAGCACAAGTTCTCAAAAACCTAATTAAAACTAAACTAAGAGTTTCTCTAAAGTTGCTCTGAAAATAAAGCTAAAAATGTCCTTAAATACAAAGGGGGAAGATCCAAAAAAATCTTAGAAAATCTGGGCACTTGGGCCCATAAACTCGGCTGGTCACGTCGGTTACTCGACCGAGTAGAGGATCCTGATCGGTCGAGTCAGGATCCCCTTGCTGCTGCTTCTGTGTCTGGCTGATACGAGCTACTCGGTCGAGTAGCCCCCTACTTGGTCGAGCCACAGTAGATCCGAAATTCCTCCAAAACGTCACTCTATTTCTTTTCGACTCGGGTCGAGCAGGTGAGCTGCTCGGTCGAGTTGCTTTGCTGCTCAGTCGAGTTGCTTTGCTGCTCGATCGAGCTAGGATGCCTTGGAGAGAAGCTCCGAATCTTCATCTGTTTGGTGCAACTCGGGTCGAGTCGGATGTCTGCTCGGTCGAGTATGTCTGAGTCGTTTCATGTGCGATTTCAGTGTGTCAGCTCAGCCGAGTAGCTGATGCTACTCGGTCGAGTCACCTGGGAAACTGATCTCAACTTTTCTATTTTCTCGTTCTCTTTTTCCCCTCTCCTCCAATCTTCTTCCATTCCGCGGCGAACTCTCATGAAGCCTTGCTAATGATGTCTCGGACATGCCGAATGTGTCCAAGTCCCAAAATAGCTCCAATTCGCTCCAAAACTCCTGAAAATCCAAAAAGCTATACAAAACTCGAATATGGTGTTAGAAGCACGATAATATATAAAAATATGGAGTTTGGAGGTGAATATGACATGAAATGATGCAGTAAAAACATGTAAAATATGGACACATCACCGGGCAGGCGACTGGATATCATCCAGTCGACTGTCATGCCATCATCAGTCGACTGTGGGAGAGCCAAAAACTCCAGTAAGAGTTTAAGGCATGGTGAACCTAATGGGATGATATCTATGATAATCCTAAGGCTCACTAAGATGGTTAATGCATATGCATAAGAGTATGACCATATATAAAGGCATTACAATAATCATAGACTCAAAAAGAGAAATGCATGTAATAGAAGTTACATGGATTACATATAGCATCTCCTAGATTCTAAGTCTTCAAGCTCATGATACATTGATGCTTCCAATCATCTCCAAGCTTTGGTACCCCTTGATGAGCTTCCCTCCATCAAGCTCCAAGCATTGTCATTGCTCCTCTAGATGTCCATCGATCATCATGCTCCAAGCTTTGGCTTCATTAGACGAGCTTCATGACTTCATCCAAGCTTGAGCACTCCATCACTCTTGGAGGTCTTTAAGATATACCTTGTAATATCCTCCAAGCATTATGCTTTGTCTCATCAACATATAATCATTAAGATAAACTGAGACTAAAACATAAGATTGATTAGCACACTAACATAATGTATTGATCATTATCAAAACAACGTTAGTCTTGAACCCAAGAACTAACACTCATATTACATACGATCTAATTCGTTCAATCAGAATTATGATAAATAAAATGCTAAAAAGGATAAATTTCTAGTTGATGACACATGCAAGATAATTAATAATCTTTGGAGTTGCTCCTGATTGCTTCTAATAAACGATTTAATCATTTTTAAAGGGGGAAAAAATGCTTTCAGTGCAGAGTATTCATACGTTTAAAGCAAAAATAACGTTTTTTTTGTATGTTTGGTAATTACTTCGGATTTTTTTAACAAAAATCATAAATCAATTAAGTTGTAGTTTAAATAAGTTGGATTTTATGATTTGCCTATATCAAAAAGAGCTAAGCTTTAACATAATTATATTAAGCTCGATTAGATAAACGAACATACAAAAAACATAACTAGGTTTGATTCGAAACAAAAGAGCTCGACAAATAGCTAGTTATTTGACATATATGTATTTGTTATACATTTGTTTTAATAACTATATATGATTGGTTTTAAAAATGAAACTCTTAGCTTTTATAAATTGTTCTTGACTAGTTTTAACTTAATGATTCTCTTTCTAATTTATGAGATAAATAGTGTAACCTTTCTCTCTTAAAAGCATTCTCCTCTTGTGGCTCCTAACTATAATATGGTTGGGAAAACCTTGCGGCTTGGCTCAAACCCGTATCAAGCAAGCTTCATATATTAAGTGAATCAAGTTTGAACAACATTTTATATTCACTTGGATAATTAAACAAACATGAACAACTTGAAACTTGATTCCTTGGGCTCAATGTACAACCTTAAAATCATAAAATTCATGATTTTCATGTTATTTGTATATGCATTAAGTCGTTTGAAATGTAAAAGTTTTAAAACAAGATTAATGCTTTCCGCCACTATGCCACCAACAAATAAAAAGCAAGGATTCACTAGATCTATATATGGTATTTTTGGTTTTAGAATACAAGGATAAAAAATGAATGACGCGGGTTATCTAAAAAAGATTTGGAGTGTGGCTTTTCTTGGTTGTCGTATGAGTAAACTGTTTGTCTTGTCATGATAACCATTGTTTTGTTGTGAAGGGTTAAGTGCTAGAAAACCCCTAGCCTCATATATATTATTCTTATTGGATACATGGTGGGTAGATACCCATAGGCACATTAAGGGCCCTATTCATAACACTTCCTCTTATCCATCCATCGTTGTATACTCAACATATGAATACTGCAGGATCCATAGTGCTTATGAGTATCATAAAGGGTGGATACTTCCAGATCCTTAGTTAGGTATAACTGCCTCGTTAAAACCTTTAGCTAAGGAAAACCTAGTGGGAAAGACCAATAGCCAAGGAAAAAGAGTACAGTTCTACATAACTTCCCCTGATTTGTGAAAATTTTTATGTGTGGATACTTCTGGATCCAGAATCCGTGCGGTTGCCTCGTTAAAAACTTTAGCTAATGAAAACCCAGTGGGAAAAACCAATAGCCAAAGAAAAAGAGTACAACCCTACATTCGACTCCCCCTGATCTATACAAGCTTCAGGCTTGCAGATCTCATAAGCATCTATACATCAATCTCATCTTATAACATTCCAAGAATAAATACAAAATACAAAGCATCGCTCATCTATACAAGTATTGCTCATATATTGCAGCTACTGAATCCAAGGGAAATCTTCTGATGAGGGGTGGTCAGCAGACTCGGTAGATCGCTCCGGGTCTCTAGTCTCTGACCCAATCGTCACTGTGTCTGTGAGGTACTTCAGTGCATAGCAATGCATATTCATGTTTTGCTTCTTTAATAATGAGCTTCTCGGAATGGTACGATTGATGTTGCCTTAGTAGCATGCTTTGCAGATCTCCAGGAGTTGGTTGTTCCTTCGTCGTAGTCATCATGATGATCTAGAACCTGCATCTGCAAATACATTTAACATGGAGGATGATCCTTGACCCTTAGAGGTAGCGCAAAAGCTATATATCTTCGGTCCAGTGGTGCACTACAGGTGATGCACTGTATCTGGCTAACAGATTTATTGCCAATGCTATCTAGAGACGCGTGCAGTTTGCCAGATAAAGGAGTGTACCAAAAATACTCAAGTAAGGCACTTCAGGACCTAGGATATCCGTCCCCTCATCCAGGGAACGGAACGGGTCTTAATGTGAATCCATACAACCAGTATGTATATTTAGTGGATTGCAATTGTCCATATTTTTTCATCAACTTCGGGTGTATGAAGTTTAATGTCACATGTTTTTCAACTTCGGGATGATAATTTCATCTTCTGGATGATAATTCATCTTCTGGATGACCATTCATCTTCCGGATGTTGGTTTCATCTTCTGGATGACCATTCATCTTTAACATGATGTTTTCATCTTTTGGATGATGGTTTCATCTTCAGGATGATAATTTCATCTTCTGGATAATGTTTTCTTCTTCACGATGATAATTCATCTTCAGGATGATGGTTTCATTTTCAGGATGATAATTCTGTAAGTTAAGATTTTTGCCTAGGTCTTATATAACATATTTGATAGTTAGGCTTAACCAGATATTTCGGTTTTCTCTTCAGGAGATCCGATGAGATTTGAGTCATTAACAAATATAATCTCAAATCATTTTCTTTGTTCTTTTTAAAGATGGAAAAGCAACCTTTAGTAGGAGTCCTTGTTTAATTTAAGGAACTCTCTTGGTTTTTATTTTATTATATCTTTCATAGGATAGATGTCACAAAAATCTATCCAGGTGATGCGTCTGGAATGTAACCCCGAAACGATGTCGTTTACCGCAAGCGCACGGTATAGTGGCAAGCGGGTATCGAACACGGTGAAGCTATGCTATACTACCTATCTACTCCTAGGTTGAGTTAGACTTGCAGTCTTATTGGTGGATGTGGAGCATGGAGGGTCGTAATGGTGATAGATGCGAAGGTCGTGTCACTTGATATTGCAAATGAGGGGTTCCCCACAATATAAAAGAATAAAATACAAAAAAGACTAAGGCTTTAGGACTCGCCACTAGGACCGTTGGATGTCGATGCTAGGCTAGGACTCTTACGTTGCGTTGGCTTTATTCGGGGGTTGTAGCATCTAAGAAGTGAATTCATGCGTTTGGGCATCATGAATCTAACGTATCGCATTAACCCCGCTCTCGCGATAAGCGCATACGGTATGTGCATTAAGGATCTACAAAGTTCTTACCACTCTCGTGGTTCAAATGCTCTTAACTGGTACCACTCTCTTGGGTTAGAGCTTCGAGGTATTTTGGTGGCTCTTATTGACGCAATGGCGGTAGCCGTCAATTAGTGATATAGTTCGTAGGTGGATCCCATCAAGGGACGAGCCGGGCATGGTCACGTGCCTCGGTTGAATCCACTAACTCCCTAATTAAATCCGTAGGATACTCCTTAAGCTAATCGGTTCCACCGACCGTGGGCACGATCTCAGTACGAGTTCTCCTAGGTATTTTACCAGATCAACCAAAATACAACCCCAATTATATCCAACGCATCATAAAAATCCCAACTTTGCATCTAAGTTCTAAGATCCATGGGCTAATCCCTTAGCCCTAGAAAAGACTACTCAAGTATAGCAATAGCAATAGATAATAGAACACACAAATATTTCATTGCATGCATCAAAAAAGGGATAAAGAATAAGAAATCACAAAGAAATAATAATAGAATTAAAAAGGACAAAAGTACTTATCTTGATACAAGGGAGGGGCCTAGGGCATAGCCAAACTTCCCAAAAGATCGTCGCCGAAAAGTCTAAAAAAGATCTAAAAACTCCTCTCCCCAAAAGTATCAAAAAAGTCCCTCAAAATCTATCTAAAAAAATCTCCTCTCGAACTCACCAATGAAGGCTGCCCAAATACTCTCAAAACCCCTGTAAAACAAACCCCAAAATTCGGACGTAAATCTGGGCCCACGGCGACTCGGTCCGAGCAGGGAGCTGCTCCGTCAAGTACGTCAGTAAGTCGGATCAATCGCCCAAAACGTCGCTCTGTCTGCTCGAACCGGTTAGGGTCTACTCGGTCCGGGTAGGTAGCTGCTCGGTCAAGTAATAGGCTGCTCGGTCGAGTACATCAGGAAGTCCTGCTTCTCTGAAATATGTCGATCTGCCTACACGGCCCGAGCAGACATTGCTCGGTCGAGTAGGAGGTTGCTCGGACCGAGCAGCCAACTGCTCGGTCGCGTAGTAGTTGAACGGCAGAATTTGACATTTTTCAGCACAATTTTCACCCTACTCGGCCGAGTAGAGTGCTCTGCTCGGTCGAGTAGGTGTCAGACAGATTTCAGCATAATTTTAGCACAGCATCATCAGCTTGCAAAAGTTTCCCAGGGCTCATCCGAACTTCGATTGGTGCTTTCTTAGTGGCGTTGGAACTGTCTTGAAGTCTACTATCTGTGCAAAATATCAAAAAAATACTGAAAAATCTCAGGTGATAGAAGATTTTAAAAGAGTGCACGGCTGTCCTGTTTCCAGCACTTCGGGTCACTCGATTCCTTCACCGCATCATAGTTCGATCGAGCGACCTTCTCTCTTGCCCATTCCTTACTCCACTATTCTTCTTTGGCACCTCAAGCATGTCATTATGAGTCTCATTGGTGCTCTCATGTCGCTGATCGTCTTATTGACTCCAAATTACTCCAATATCGCCCCGAATCCCTGAAATGGATATAACGCTCCGAAAGTCATATTATTCCAAATAATAGCGTAAAAGCATATGAAATATGTAAATTACTAATCATTTTGACGTGTAATAATTTAGATAAAATGTGGAATATATTGACACATCAAAATCCCCCAAGGTTACCTCTTACTCTTCCTCGAGGATGACTAGTAAGAAGCAAACGCGTGAGATGGATACAATGGAGATGCAAGGCGGTGGCGTGTAATGGAGACAAGGGGTTCGATCTTAAATCCAGAAAGTAAAAGAACCCAAGATATGCAAGATCTCGTGAACACGCGTTAATATGAAATTAGAACACATATGCGCAACAAATACTTAAGTCTCGCTCAAATTAAAATAACGTGGATTTCAATAAATAAAATGAACTTGATAAGCAATAAAAAGAGATTAGAGTTATATCATATCATAGTTTATCATGCAATATACTAAGTTCACAGAAATGAAACCAATGTTCACAACTCATTCTTTAAGCAGTATAATATGTCATGATCAAACGTTTTCAAGCATGCGTGGTATTTTGTTATACTTCATAGAATGAATTTAGCAAATTCAATCAAGATAAGGCATCACCACACTACGACCATTTCAAGACTCCTAGCACCCATCAACTTTGCCATGTCTTTGTTCTATATAGAAATGGAGATAAGGATATGGGATTTTTGTACTTTTATATTGTTTTTGGCTATGCTAATATTTCGTATATATTTTTTCTTTCTTTGTGTACACGAGATAACTCAATATATAGAAAAAAACGGCCTATGGATCCCAGACCAGACGGTCTTAGGGCATTGGGTTACGAAGAACCCATAGGACCTTTTATTCATGATATTTGTTTGATTTTTGTATTTTTGGGATTTTTGCAAACTCACGTAAACGTGATGGAATGCAAAACATGATCAAAGATCATTTATTGGCTATTCACAAAAGAAAAAAGAAAAAGCATAGAATTTAGACATGGCTCGGTTTCAGGAATCATAATCATTACTACTTTGGTTATCGTGGGGTTATCCTATCTCTTTTGAATCACTAAACATCCATGAAGCAATAGAATTATCAATCAAATCACGCAGGAGTTAAATAATTTTCAGATTTTGATTCATTCATTTTTAGCGTAATTGTTTCGAGAATGTGGTTATGAAACTGTGGATTCTACTATGAAAAAGCATATTAACAAAGATACACTAATCAATGAATCGAACTCTAATCTAACAGATATCAGAGTTCATAAAAAAATAAATCCACGATATTTCATAGAAAATAAGGCATATGAGACATAAATATAGAAGTGGACATGGTTCACATGGAGATTTCGAAGTGTGTTTCACAATGAAGCAAAGTGCGTGCACTATGCACTCCCCCAAGCTTAAACATCACATTGTCCTCAATGTGTGTATGATATGAATAAAGGACAACAACCAGATGGGGGGCCACTCAACAAAATAATTTCTCGCCCCCCAAGCTTAAACATCACATAAAAATTGGGGGGAGATGCAAAATAAGCGCCAAAATATAAGGGTGAGCATGGAAAATAGATAGTGGGTTGGGTGCAATAGATAATTGAGCCATCAAATGTGGTGAATTTATTAAACTAAAAAACATATAAAATCCTATATGTTCCTCTCACTACCAAGAGGATTCATGATTATTTAAAACATAAAATACTACACTACTACATTGGTACCACATGTAGCAAAAGGCGGATCCAGAATCTTTGCCGGTACAGGCAGCTGCTCTATCTGCACTTTCCGTGGCTCCGCCAGGTGCGTATCTCCATAGGCTCCATCAGATTCCAGCAACGCGGCTCCCATCATCTCCCCAAGGACTCCACCTGTACCCTGCAAGAGATGAGCCACAACAATCTGATGTGGAAAATTCTTCCCCAAAATAAATGTATTCCAGATAGGGTCATCAACAATAGTATTTAAAATTAAAGATGGTTGACAACACTTCCCTGGAAATAACTCTTTATGCTCGTGCACCACGTCGATCAACTTCTCGTTGTTTTCCTCTAGTTCCTCAGGTAACTTTGGCATAATAGAGTGGGTCTCGTCAGGATGCTCCTCATCATCGTCAGACTCATCCCAGCGCACCTCCTGATCATATTCAATAGCATCCATGTGTGCTAACTCCTCGCTCTCCTCCTCGTATACGTCCCATTATATCTCTTGATCATATGTGTTACGACTATTTCGACCGGGTCCGGAGGAGCCAAGTCAACCACGACCAGTCAACCAGCCAAACTACGGCCTCGGGCTCCGGCCCAAGGATCTTACGGGCGGGTCGCGTTTCTCCACCCACGACGAAGGCCCAAGAGATTGCCCGCTTCTGTAGCGGAGGAAATCAGGGCCCAAATCGAGGAAGCCTTCGCCATTTATGGCAGCCGCCCTGTGCCATCATGATCCGCCAATTATGGCAGCCACCTTCATGGCTCGCCAAATATGGCAACTGACTTCATGACCAGGCTTAATGGCCATCATTCCCCCGCCATTATGGCCCGCCAATCATGGCAACCGCAATGCCCATTACTCCAGCCTTCATGGCCCGCCAATTATGGCAATCACTCATGGCCATGACTCCACCTTCATGGCGTCATCAAGTGGGCGCAATTAGAGGGGGTCAACCCTTCCCCATTTGCACGACCCCATGAATGGCGGCCATGACGTCACATCATGGCACATGATGAGCATGGTTCGTCTATATGAGGAGGGGGCGGGCGTCATTGGGAAGGGGCCGGGATCTTCACCACCTACAACGGAGGTACCTCATACTCCCATCTTACACCTTCTTCCACCTTGAATATTTCTCCTCCAAAGCTCGGCCCGAGGACTCGAGTATCGGTCTCTCCGCGAGCCATACTCGATCCCACCGAGCACTTATCAGGCCAGATCTGACTTTGGCATCGGAGGGGCTTCGGTCGGAACCAAGGTCCGACCCCCCTGACGAGCTCTCTCGTCTATTCAGGTCCAGGAGTTCCAGCGACACCGAGGCTACCCCTCGGCATCCTTCCAGCCGGAGCCGAGCGCCCTCGTCCCCGACCTCGTTCGTCTCCTCCGTCCCGAGGACGTCGCTCTGTCGAGGCTACCCCTCGCCGAGCCGACGCGAGGATCCGCGCGCCCCGCTACGAACGACTCTGCCTTCAACCGATCCCGGAGGCTGTCATCTCGCCGAGGCTACACCTCGGCCCGCCAAAAGAACGGAGCCGCGCCTTTCCGCTCGAGCGAACACGCCGTCGGTCGACCCCACCGGTCATCTCCGTCTCGAGCGACAGCCACGACAACTCGGGGGTCCCGCGCGTCCCCTCTTTGACCGCGTTGACCACGCACCCTCCATACTATTAATGTGTTCTGTGAAAAATAGCAGAAACATTTGGCGCCGTCTGTGGGAAACGAGTTGACACCTACGACGTCAACCGCATCGGTAGCGACTCATTCCATGATCTAAAACCCGTCTCCCCGTAAAGACTAGATGGGATTCCCCCTCCCGCGATCCAAGATTGATGCTGTGGGCGGAGCAGAAGACTAGCATTGGGCTGGAGAATTCGCACCATATCGTTTCCCTTTTCCTCTCAAAAGTGAGCAGCTCGAGTTGATTCTCGTCATCGCCACCGGGTCTGATCCCGAGTGATACGTCGAACATTGCTCCTCTTCCGACCTTGATCCATTCGTCCGTTTTTCCTCCATCTCCATGAAAGGGGAGAGCCGAATCTGAGCCCGCCTCTCCTCAAAGAAGCCGAACGTCGCTCCGACATCTGCACCTCAACATGCATCCTAATGTTCGTGACCGTCTCATCGCCAAGAGGAGGCCGACCAGTCCAGGCCGAGGCCGAGGCTGACCAGTGCAGGCTGAGGCCGAGGCCGACCCCTGAGGAGGCCGAGGCTGACCAGTTCAGGCCGAGGCCGAGGTCGACCCCTGAGGAGGCCGACCAGTTCAGGCCGAGGCCGACCCCAGAGGAGGCTGGCCAGTCCAGGCCGAGGCCGACCCCTGAGGAGGCCGACCAGTCCAGGACGAGGCCGAGGCCGACCAGTCCAGGACGAGGCCGAGGCCGACCAGTCCAGGTCGAGGCCAACCCCAGATGAGGCCGACCAGTTCAGGCCGAGGCCGAGGCTGACCAGTTCAGGCCGAGGCCGAGGCCGACCCCAGAGGAGGCCGACCAGTCCAGGCCGAGGCCGACCCTAGACGAGGCCGACCAGTTCAGGCCGAGGCCGAGGCTGACCAGTTCAGGCCGAGGCCGAGGCCGATCCCAGAGGAGGCCGACCAGTCCAGGCCGAGGCCGACCCCAGACGAGGCCGACCAGTTCAGGCCGAGGCCGAGGCTGACCAGTTCAGGCCGAGGCCGAGGCCGACCTCAGAGGAGGCCGACCAGTCCAGGCCGAGGCCGAGGCTGACCAGTGCAGGCTGAGGCCGAGGCCGACCCCTGAGGAGGCCGACCAGTCCAGGCCGAGGCCGAGGCTGACCAGTTCAGGCCGAGGCCGAGGCCGACCCCTGAGGAGGCCGACCAGTTCAGGCCGAGGCCGACCCCAAAAGAGGCCGGCCAGTCCAGGCCGAGGCCGACCCCTGAGGAGGCCGACCAGTCCAGGACGAGGCCGAGGCTGACCAGTCCAGGCGAGGCCGACCCCAGACGAGGCCGACCAGTTCAGGCCGAGGCCGACCCCAGAGGAGTCTGACCAGTTCAGGCCGAGGCCGAGGCTGACCAGTTCGGCCGAGGCCGAGGCCGACCCCAGGAGAGGCCGAAGCCGACCCAGCAAAAAGGTCAAACTGTCCTCTTCCCCCTTGCTAATTAATTGTGTGCTTTCAGACAACTACAAGAGCTTCCCTAACAATTCTCCTCTCTTAAAATTCTTGCGAGATGGTGATAAAAAGCCACATCCTCTGGTTTCAACAAATGTCTCACAAAAAGCTTGTAGATAAGGCTGCCATGGTCGCGACAACGCCGGAGCACACGGCGACCGGCCTTGCGGCCTCGGCCAACTTGAGGGAGAGGCGCAAGGAGTGCGTCTAGATCCAGGGACGGGCCAGGAAGACGCGGGGCTACGAGTGGCCTGGCAAGGTCACCAAGGAGAATGAGATCTCGATCGAGTTCAGACAAGAGACAGCACCGACGACCCTCACAGGCGTCGGGCTTAGCACCGACTCGGCCTTCATCGATGGCCCTACCACCATCTCTGGCCATTGTCTCGACGTCCACCATACCAACACCGTGCTGCCATCGCCAAGCATATGGGCTGAGCTCCCATCACTGTGCCGCCCTTGCCGAGCTACCTTGGTCGTACCGCCAAACAGACAAAAGCGGGAGCCGGAGCGAGAGCAGGAGCTGGAGCAGGAGCAAGGATCCAGACAAAAGATGGAGCCGGAGCCGGAGCTGGAACTGGAGCAGAAGCTAGGATCCAGACAAAAGCTGGAGCCGGAGCTGGAGCAGAAGCTAGGATCCAGACAAAGCTGGAGCCGGAGCGGGAGATGCGGTCCAGACAAAAGCTATAGCTGGAGCTGGAGCTGAATTTGGAAAGAGAACTAGAGCTGTGTCTAGACGAGGCCGACCCATCCAAGAGGAGGCCGACCACACCAGTTCAACCGACTCAGGAGGAGGCCGACCAGACAAGTCCGACCGCCATGCCGAGTATCTGAGTTTCAACGCCAAGCCACCTCGTCGAGCTTACAAAGTTATCCCCACTGCGATGGAGCTGTTGAACCAGTCGAGCATCCAGACCGCTCCTCTGACCGTGGCCGAGCCGTTTGGCCGAAGCACCACCGTCTGAGTTCGAGCAACCAAGCAGCTCCTCCGATCGAGGCCGACCAGTTCAGGCCGAGACCGAGGCCGACCCCAGAGGAGGCCGACCGGTCCAGACGAGTCGGACCATCCTTCCAAGCCTCCGAGCCACCTTGTCTTAAAGTCGTCCACATCCTGGCCAAGCCGATCTGGCCGAAGCACCCCCGTCTGAGTTCAAGCACCCAGATCGCTACTCCGACCGTGCTGCTGGGTCCCCGCTTGCCGAACAACTCCTGTATCCACCGATCTGGACGAAGCAATGGCAGAGCGCCACCATGGAATCTTCAAAAGGCTTCACAAGGTCCTCACCCTCTTCGCCGACCGTAAGACGAGGGGCAACTCCCCTCGCCACCGGGCGGATCTCCCATGCCGGCCGTAAGCCGAGGGGCAACTCACCTCGCCACCGAGCGGATTTCCTTCGTCGGCCGTAAGCCGAGGGGCAACTCCCCTCGCCACCCGGGCGGATCTTCTTCGCCGACCGTAAGCCGAGGGGCAACTCCCCTCGCCACCGGGCGGATCTCCTTTGCCGGCCGTAAGCCGAGGGGCAACTCACCTCGCCACCGAGCGGATTTCCTTCGTCGACCGTAAGCCAAGGGGCAACTCCCCTCGCCACCGGGCGGATCTCCTTCGCCGGCCGTAAGCCGAGGGGCAACTCCCCTCGCCACCGGGCGGATCTCCTTTGCCGGCCGTAAGCCGAGGGGCAACTCACCTCGCCACCGAGCGGATCTCCTTTGCCGGCCGTAAGCCGAGGGGCAACTCCCCTCGCCACCGGGCGGATCTCCTTTGCCGGCCGTAAGCTGAGGGGCAACTCACCTCGCCACCGAGCGGATTTCCTTCGTCGGCCGTAAGCAGAGGGGCAACTCCCCTCGCCACCGAGCGGATCTCCTTCGTCGGCCGTAAGCCGAGGGGCAACTCCCCTCGCAACCGAACGAACGGATCGGTCAAAGAGCTAGGGGCAACCCCCCAGTAGGCCGAGCACTCCTTCGTCGGCCGTAAGCCGAGGGGCAACTGCCCTTGCCACCGGACGAATCTCCCTTGCCGGCCGTAAGCCGAGGGGCAACTCACCTCGCCACCGAGCGGATTTCCTTCGTCGGCCGTAAGCCGAGGGGCAACTCCCCTCGCCACCGGGCGGATCTCCTTCACCGGCCGTAAGCCGAGGGGCAACTCCCCTCGCCACCGGGCGGATCTCCTTTGCCGGCCGTAAGCCGAGGGGCAACTCACCTCGCCACCGAGCGGATTTCCTTCGTCGGCCGTAAGCCGAGGGGCAACTCCCCTCGCCACCGGGCGGATCTCCTTCGCCGACCGTAAGCCGAGGGGCAACTCCCCTCGCCACCGGGCGGATCTCCTTTGCCGGCCGTAAGCGAGGGGCAACTCACCTCGCCACCGAGCGGATTTCCTTTGCCGGCCGTAAGCCGAGGGGTAACTCCCCTCGCCACCGGGCGGATCTCCTTTGCCGGCCGTAAGCCGAGGGGCAACTCACCTCGCCACCGAGCGGATTTCCTTCGTCGGCCGTAAGCCGAGGGGCAACTCCCCTCGCCACCGAGCGGATCTCCTTCGTCGGCCGTAAGCCGAGGGGCAACTCCCCTCGCAACCGAACGAACGGATCGGTCAAAGAGCTAGGGGCAACCCCCCAGTAGGCCGAGCACTCCTTCGTCGGCCGTAAGCCGAGGGGCAACTCCCCTCGCCACCGGACGAATCTCCTTCGTCGGCCGTAAGCCGAGGGGCAACTCCCCTCGCCACCGAACGAATCTCCTTCGTCGGCCGTAAGCCGAGGGGCAACTCCCCTCGCCACCGAACGAATCTCCTTCGTCGGCCGTAAGCCGAGGGGCAACTCCCCTCGCCACCGAACGCATCTCGGACCGACGATCTATCGTCACTAGCCAACTCCGCAGGACGGACCAAATTCTACAGAAAGAGCAACTTCTTACCCATTATACTACATCTCCCGACCTCCACCACAACAATGGTGGAGCTCAGAAGATGGGGGCAATTGTTACGACTATTTCGACCGGGTTCGGAGGCGCCAAGTCAACCACGACCAGTCAACCAGCCAAACTACGGCCTCGGGCTCCGGCCCAAGGATCTTACGGGCGGGTCGCGTTTCTCCACCCACGACGAAGGCCCAAGAGATTGCCCGCTTCTGTAGCGGAGGAAATCAGGGCCCAAATCGAGGAAGCCTTCGCCATTTATGGCAGCCGCCCCGTGCCATCATGATCCGCCAATTATGGCAGCCACCTTCATGGCTCGCCAAATATGGCAACTGACTTCATGGCCAGGCTTAATGGCCATCATTCCCCCGCCATTATGGCCCGCCAATCATGGCAACCGCAATGCCCATTACTCCAGCCTTCATGGCCCGCCAATTATGGCAATCACTCATGGCCATGACTCCACCTTCATGGCGTCATCAAGTGGGCGCAATTAGAGGGGGTCAACCCTTCCCCATTTGCACGACCCCATGAATGGCAGCCATGACGTCACATCATGGCACATGATGAGCATGGTTCGTCTATATGAGGAGGGGGCGGGCGTCATTGGGAAGGGGCCGGGATCTTCACCACCTACAACGGAGGTACCTCATACTCCCATCTTACACCTTCTTCCACCTTGAATATTTCTCCTCCAAAGCTCGGCCCGAGGACTCGAGTATCGGTCTCTCCGCGAGCCATACTCGATCCCACCGAGCACTTATCAGGCCAGATCTGACTTTGGCATCGGAGGGGCTTCGGTCGGAACCAAGGTCCGACCCCCCTGACGAGCTCTCTCGTCTATTCAGGTCCAGGAGTTCCAGCGACGCCGAGGCTACCCCTCGGCATCCTTCCAGCCGGAGCCGAGCGCCCTCGTCCCCGACCTCGTTCGTCTCCTCCGTCCCGAGGACGTCTCTCTGCCGAGGCTACCCCTCGCCGAGCCGACGCGAGGATCCGCGCGCCCCGCTGCGAACGACTCTGCCTTCAACCGATCCCGGAGGCTGTCATCTCGCCGAGGCTACCCCTCGGTCCGCCAAAAGAACGGAGCCGTGCCTTTCTGCTCGAGCGAACGCGCCGTCGGTCGACCCCACCGGTCATCTCCATCTCGAGCGACAGCCACGACAACTCGGGGGTCCCGCGCGTCCCCTCTTTGACCGCGTTGACCACGCACACTCCATACTATTAATGTGTTTTGCAAAAAATAGCAGAAACAATATGTATGTGTATCCTGCAAAAGGTACAATGAGTCATCGAAATATGAATCATAATAAACATCATACACGGGAGGGGAATCAAATGTAAAAGGCGAGGGGGTGAAGAGATCTCCTTGAAGGGGAGCAATAAGCTCTGGTGGGTGGTCCTCTGAGGGATGCTCAGTCTTTGTAGAAAGTGGAGGTGGCTGCGGTAGCTCAAAAGAAGGAGGGTAATGCTTGGGATCCTCATAAATGGCTGTGTCCTCGTCCCAATGCACGACCTCCTCGGTGAAAGTCTCTGGCTCCACGTGCAATATGTAAAATAAATATAGCTCTGCCTCCTCGCGATGCAATGATTCGGCCTCCTCTTTGGGTTCCTTTGGTATAGTAGGCAAAGTGAATTTCATCTTCTCCTTTTTATGCCCATGTCTTCATATCCGTCATGGAACTCGAGGCATTGGATGGTGTGGTTTGGCCCTCTCCATGGTAGGTGCAGATGGCTCTATGTGCTCCTGTATATTGGCCACGGTATAAAAGTGAGTCTTGTGCCCCTCAACGAGAGCACTGACTCCATCAACAATTGTGCATGTGGAAGAGATATGATGAGTAATAAAATTTTGAAATCCAAGCTCAAAAGGGTCACCTGTCGTTATCGTTAATGGACCGGTGCATCGAACTGCGTCCACGATGCTTCTCAATAAGTCCATATATGTGTCCTCCTCTGACAGCTCAGATGTCTCTATTTGTGGAGTGTTAATGGTGTAAAGTTGGATATGATCACCTTCAAGTGAAGCATACACTCCATCTATGATAGTACCTGCATCAGAGACATTAGCCATAACAAAATCGATGAATGCTTGGTCGGATGGTTTACCTAACGTAACGGTTAGCGAACCGGTAGATTGAGCATCATCTATCATTTGCTCCAAGCTTGCTGCCAACTGCAGATCACTGAACTTTTCCACTTGCATCCTCTTTATAAACTCACGTGAGGGTCCCTTTAGTCTTCCAGCAAAAATATCAAATAGCCTGAAACCATCCCACTCATGGTCTGACTCCGTATGGAACATCCCTAACATTCTTTCGAACTTGTATAATGCCTCTCTGAAGGACTCTCCATCAGCCTGATAGAATGTAGCGAGGTATATATAGGATCGTATAGAACCCGGTCGCATCCTTGGAAGCACCATCACTGCATCAACTGTACCTGATCAAGCAAAGTAAACAACCTGGAAAAGACGTCAATGGTACAAAGAGAGATAACGATAATAGTAATAGCAGGTGGCGGGAAAAAAATCTCTCGGTGTTTTTTAATATATATATATATATATATATATATATATATATGTTTTTTACGTAATCTAATCAACCTAATCGTGGTAAATAGATAATATGGCGGAACGCCTCCCCGGCAACAACGCCATAAACTTGATGCGTCTTGGATGTAACCCCGAAACGATGTCGTTTACCGCAAGCGCACGGTATAGTGGCAAGCGGGTATCGAACACGGGGAAGCTGTGCTATACTACCTATCTACTACTAGGTTGAGTTAGACTTGCGGGTTTATTGGTGGATGTGGAGTATAGAGGGTCGTAATGGTGATGGATGCGAAGGTCGTGTCACTCGATATCACAAATGAGGGGTTCCACACAATATAAAAGAATAAAATATAAAAAAGACTAAGGCTTTAGGACTCGCCACTAGGACCGTCGGATGTCGATGCTAGGCTAGGACTCTTACGTTGCGTTGGATTTATTGGGGGTTGTAGCATCTAAGAAGTGAATTCATGCATTTGGGCATCATGAATCTAACGTATCGCTTTAACCCCGCTCTCGCGATAAGCGCATACGGTACGTGCATTAAGGATCTACAAAGTTCTCACCACTCTCGTGGTTCGAATGCTCTCAACTCGTGCCACTCTCGTGGGTTAGAGCTTCGAGGTATTTTGGTGGCTCTTATTGACGCAATGGCGGTAACCGTCAATTAGTGATATAGTTTGTCAGTGGATCCCATCAAGGCACGAGCTGGGCATGGTCACGTGCCTCGGTTGAATCCATTAACTCCCTAATTAAATTCGTAGGATACTCCTTAA